>JASUUH010000220.1:0-313213 GCA_030449925.1 Citropsis articulata
CCCTCCCTAACCACCGCTGACCAGAGTTATAGCCCACCGCCCTTGACTATTTCAATGACTGCGCCACTGGTATTTCTTGCCATTTTAGCAGTGCTTCTGACCGAGCCTCCCATCGGGCACACGAGACCTCGAAAAGACTGTACCCATTTCCCGACGACCAGAGCCCCTAAACCCTCCCAACCCTCAAGCGACTATAGGCAATAGCCCACCGCATCGTGAATATTTCACGCACACTGGCCATTGGGCATTTCTTGCCATTTTAGAGCACTCTGACCGTGAGCCTCCATCGGGCACACGAGGACCCTCGAAAAGATCAGATCCATTTCTGACGACCAGAACCTCAAACCTCCTCCCTAACCCCCGCATGACCAAAGTTATAGCCCACCGCCTCGGCGACTGCTTTCACGCGGCACAAGGCCACCTGAGCATTTTTTGTTATTTTATGTGTCTCTCATCAGTAGCCTCCCACCTGGGCACACGAGAACCTCGAAAAGAATGTACCCATTTCCGACGCACTGTGAGCCCCTAAACCCCTCCCAACCCTCAAGGGACTATAGCCCACCGACTTTGGTGACTATTTCACGCAGTAAGTCCACTGGCATTTTCTTGCCATTTTAGGCGTGCTTCCTGATCGAGCCTCCCATCGGGCACACGAGACCTCAAAAGACCAGACCCATTTTCATGACTACAAGACCCTAAACCCTCCCAACCCTCATGACCAAAGGCTATAGCCCACCGGCCTCGTGACTATTTCACGCCACATGCTGGTATTTCAGTTATTTAGGGGCGTGCTTCTGACCGTAGCCTCCCATCGGGCACACGAGACCCTCAAAGACTGTACTCATTGGCGACCGTGAGCCCCCTAAACCCCTCCCCAACCCTCATGACTAAAGGCTATAGCCCACTGCCTCGGCGACCATTTCACGCGCTGCGCTGGCATTTCTTACCATTTTAGGGCAGGCCTCTGACCGTAGCCTCCCACTGGGCAAACGAGGACCCTCGAAAAGACTGTACCCGTTTACGACGCCCAGAGCTCCCGAACTTCACTCCCTAACCCCCGCGGACCAAAGGCTATACCCCACTGCCCCACATCGCTTCACGGCCAAGTGCTGACTGAGCATTTCTTGCCATTTTAGGCAGGCCTGACTGTAGCCTCCCACTGGGCACACGAGGACCTCGAAAAGACTGCACCCATTTCCGACGCCTGAGCTCCCAACGCCGCCTCCCAACCCCTCATGGACCAAAGGCTATAGCCCACCGCCTCGGCATGACACTTCACGCACAAGGCCATTGGTATTTATTGTTATTTTAGGCAGGCTTCTGACCAGAGCCTCCCACTGGGCACACGAGGACCTCGAAAAAGACTGCACCCATTTCCCACCCCTGTGAGCCCTGTAACTTCCCTCCCCAACCCTCTGACCAAATGCTATAGCCCACCGCCTCGGCGACTATTTCACGCTGCGCCACTGGCATTTTTTTGCCATTTCTGTATGTGCCTGATCAGAGCCTCCCACCGGGCACACGAGACCCTTGAAAAGACTGCATGACTCACCACTGAGCCCCGTAACTTCCTCCCTAACCACCGCGGGACCAGTATAGCCCACCGGCCTTGACTATTTCACGACTGCGTCACTGGTATTTCTTGCCATTTTAGGCAGGCTTCAATCACCGTAGCCACCCATTGGGCACACGAGGACCCTCGAAAAGACAGTATCCATTTCACGCACTGTGAGCCCCCGAAACCCCTCCCCAACCCTCGGACCAGCACATAGCCCACCGACCCTGTGACTATTTCACGCAAGAGCTACCGCTGGGCATTTCTTCCCATTTTGTGCCTGACCGTAGCCTCCCACCTGGGTACACGAGACCTCGAAAAGACTGCACCCATTTTCGATGACTACAGCACCCTAAACCCTCCCAACCCCTCATGACTGAAAGCCTATAGCCCACCGCCTCGTTGATTATTTCACGCACAGCCATGGTATTTCTTGCCATTTTAGGGCAGGCTTCTGACCGTAGCCTCCCACTGGGCACACGAGGACCTCAAAAAGACTGTACCCATTTCTGACGCCCAGAGCCCTGTAACTTCCTCCCCCAACCTCATGGACCAAATGTTATAGCCCACCGTCCTGGCGACTGCTTCACGCACATGCGATCAAGCATTTCTTGCCATTTTAGGCAGGCCTCCTGATCAGTAGCCTCCCACTGGGCACACGAGGACCCTCGAAAAGACTGTACCCATTTCCGACGCCCAGAGCCCCTAAACCCCCTCCCCAACCCCCGCGGACCAAAGGCTATAGCCCACCGGCCTCGGTGACTATTTCACGCGCTGCGCCGCTGGGTATTTCTTGCCATTTTAGGGCAGGATTCTGACCGTAGCCTCCCACTGGGCACACGAGGACCCTCGAAAAGACTGTACCCATTTCCGACGACCAGAGCCCCCTAAACCCCCTCCCCTACCCCATCATGGACAGCATTATAGCCCACTGCCTTGTGATTATTTCCACGCGCCGCTAGGCATTTTTTGTCATTTTAGGGCAGGCCTCTGACCGTAGCCTCCAACGGGGCACACGAGGACCCTCGAAAAGACTGTACCCATTTCCGATGCCCAGAGCCCCCCCAACCCCCCCCCCAACCCTCATGACCAGTTACATAGCCCACCGCCTGCCGACTGCTTCACGCGCTGAGCCGCTGGGCATTTCTTGCCATTTTGGGGCAGGCCTGTGACCGTAGAGCCTCCCATCACACGAGGACCTCAAAAGACAAGACCCATTTTCATGACCAGAGCCCCTAAACCCCCGCCCAACCTCATGGACCGAAAGGCTATAGCCCACCTCATGACTTATTTCACGCGCTGCCGCTAGGCATGTCTCACATTTTAGGGCAGGCTCGACCGTAGCCTCCCATTGGGCACACGAGGACCCTCGAAAAGCCTATACCCATTTCCGACGCACTGTGAGCCCCCAAACCCCTTCCCAACCCTCATGACCAGCAATAGCCCACCGCCCTTTGTGACTATTTCACGGCTGCGCCATTGGGTATTTCTTCCCATTTTACGGCAGGCTCTGACCGTAGCCTCCCACTGGGCACACGAGGACCCTTGAAAAGACTGTACTCCATTTCTCACGCACTGAGCCCCGTAACTTCCCTCCCTAACCATCATGACCAGTATAGCCCACCGCCTTGGTGACTATTTCACGACTGGCGTCACTGGTATTTCTTGCCATTTTAGGGCAGGCTTGACCGTAGCCTCCCATCGGGCACACGAGGAGCCTCAAAAGACTGTACCCATTTCTCGACGACTGTGAGCCCCTCAAACCCCTCCCCAACCCTCAAGGACCAGCAATAGCCCACCGCCTCGTGAATATTTCACGCTACTGGCTGGCATTTCTTGCCATTTTAGAGCAGGCCTCTGACCGTAGCCTCCCACCTGCACACGAGACCCTCAAAAGATCAGACTCCATTTCAGACGCCCAAGGTTCTAACGCCGCCTCCCAACCCCTCATGGACCAAAGGCTTATAGCCCACTGCCTCGGCGTGACCTTTCACGCACAAGGCGCATTGGGTATTTCTTGCCATTTTAGGGCAGGCTTGACCAGAGCCTCCCACTGGGCACACGAGGACCCTCGAAAAGACTCAGACCCATTTCCCGACGCCCAGAGCCCTGTAACTTCCCTCCCAACCCCGCATGACCAAATGCTATAGTGCCCGGGCGACTGCTCACGCCACACTGGCATTTTTGCCATTTCAGCAGGCCTGACCGTAGCCTCCCATCCACACGAGGACCCTTGAAAAGATCTGACCATTTCACGACCGTGAGCCCTGCAACTTCCCTCCCTAACCAATCATGGAACAAGTATAGCCCACCGCCTCGTGACTATTTCCACGACTGCGCTACTGGTATTTCTTGCCATTTTAGGGCAGGCTTCTGACCGTAGCCTCCCATCGGGCACACGAGGACCTCGAAAAGACTGACCCATTTCGACGCACCAGAGCCCTCAAACCCCTCCCAACCCCTCAAGGGACCAAAGGCAATAGCCCACCGCCTTGGTGAATATTTCACGCACTGGTATTTCTTGCCATTTTAGAGCAGTGCCTGACCGTAGCCTCCCATCGGGCACACGAGGACCCTCGAAAAGATCAGATCCATTTCTCGACGACCAGAACCTCAAACCTCCTCCCCAACCCTCATGGGACTAAAGGTTATAGCCCACCGCCTCGGCATGACTGCTTCACGCGTCACATTGAGCATTTTTTTTGTTATTTTAGGTGCCTCGACTGTAGCCTCCCAATGGGCACACGAGAACCCTCGAAAAGAACGTACCCATTTCAGACGACCAGAGCCCTTAAACCCTCCCAACCCCTCATGGGACCAGGCTATAGCCCACCGCCCTGACTATTTCCACACGCTGCGCCACTGGTATTTCAGGTACATTTTAGTGTGCCTGACCGTAGCCTCCCATCAAGCACACGAGGACCTCAAAAGACTGCACCCATTTTCGATGACCAGAGCCCCTAAACCCTCCCCAACCCTCATGACTGACCAGGTTATAGCCCACTGCCTCTGCGCGACTGGGCATTTCTTGCCATTTTAGGCAGGCTTCTGACTGTAGCCTCCCACTGGGCACACGAGGACCCTCGAAAAGACTGTACCCATTTCCGACACCCAGAGCCCCCTAAACCCGTCCCCCACCCCCCGCGGACCCAATGCTATAGCCCACCGCCTCATGACACTTTCACGCCATGGCCATTGGTATTTATTATTTTAGGCAGGCTTCTGACAGTAGCCTCCCACTGGGCACACGAGGACCCTTGAAAAGACTGTACCCATTTCCGACCCTGAGCTTGTGTAACTTCCTCCCAACCTCATGGACTAAATGTTATAGCCCACCGCCTCGGCGACCATTTCACGGCCATGCGCTGGCATTTTTTTGCTATTTTAGGGCGTGCCTCACCGTAGCCTCCCACCGGGCACACGAGACCCTTGAAAAGATCAGACCCATTTCTCGACCCACTGAGCCCTGTAACTTCCCTCCCTAACCACCGCTGAACAAAGGCTATAGCCCACCGGCCCTTGGACTATTTCACGATCCATGCCACTGGTATTTCATGCCATTTTAGGGTGCTTCTGACTGTAGCCTCCCACTGGCACACGAGACCCTCGAAAAGACTGCACTCCATTTCCGACCACTGAGCCCCTTAAACCCTCCCAACCTCAAGGACCAAAGGCAATAGCCCACCGGCCTCGGTGAATATTTCACGCGCTGCGCCGCTGGGTATTTCTTGCCATTTTAGAGCAGGCCTCTGACCGTAGCCTCCCACTGGGCACACGAGGACCCTCGAAAAGACTGTACCCATTTCTGACGACCAGAGCCCCAGAACTTCCCTCCCTAACCACTCATGAACAAGGCTATAGCCCACCGCCCTTGACTATTTCACGACTGCGTCATACTGGTATTTCTTGCTATTTTAGTGCTGTCTTCTGACCGTAGCCTCCCACGGGGCACACGAGGACCCTCGAAAAGACTGTACATTTCGACGACTCAGAGCCCCAAACCCCTCCCCAACCCCTCATGACCAAAGGCACAGCCCACCGCCCTTTGAATATTTCACGCGTCACTGGTATTTCTTGCCATTTTAGAGCAGTGCCTCCTGACCGTAGCCTCCCATCACACGAGACCCTCGAAAAGATCATCCATTTCGACGACCAGTAACCCCCAAACCTCCTCCCCAACCCCATGGACCAGCACATAGCCCACCGGCCTCGGCGACCGCTTCACGCGCTGCGCCGCTGGGCATTTTTTGCCATTTTAGGGCAGGCCTCTGTAGCCTCCCATCAAGCACACGAACCCTCGAAAAGAATGTACCCATTTCCGACGACTGTGAGCCCTTAAACCCTCCCAACCCCTCGCTGACCAGGCTATAGCCCACCGCCTCTGACTATTTCACACGCCGCCATTGGGTATTTCAGGTTATTTTAGGCGTGCTTCGACCGTAGCCTCCCATCAAGCACACGAGGACCCTCGAAAAGACTGTACCCATTTTCGGCGACCAGAGCCCCTAAACCCCTCCCAACCCTCATGGACCAGCTATAGCCCACTGCCTTGGCGACTGCTTTACGCGCATGCGCGACTGGCATTTCTTGCCATTTTAGGGCAGGCCTGACCGTAGCCTCCCACTGGGCACACGAGACCCTCGAAAAGACTGCACCCATTTCCCGACACCCAGCCCCCAACGCTGCCTCCCAACCTCATGGACCAAAGGCTATAGCCCACCGCCTGGCATGACACTTCACGCTGCGCCACTGGTATTTATGACATTTTAGGGCAGGCTTCTGATCAGAGCCTCCCACCGGGCACACGAGGACCCTTGAAAAGACTGCACTCCATTTCCGACCCCTGTGAGCCACGTAACTTCCTCCCAACCCTCATGACCAAATGCTATAGCCCACCGCCTCGGCGACCATTTCCCACGCGCCACTTGGCATTTTTTGCCATTTTAGGTGCCTCGATCAGTAGCCTCCCACCGGGCACACGAGACCCTTGAAAAGACTGCACCCATTTCCGACGCACCGTGAGCCCTGCAGTAACTTCCCTCCCTAACCACCGCATGGACCAGTATAGCCCACCGCCCTGTGACTATTTCACGACCGGCCTACTGGTATTTCTTGCCATTTTAGGGCAGTGCTTCTGACCGTAGCCTCCCAATCGGGCACACGAGGACCCTCGAAAAGATCAGTATCCATTTCTGACGACTGTGAGCCCCGAAACCCCTCCCCAACCCCAGCTGGACTAAGTCTATAGCCCACCGGCCTCGGCGACCGTTTCACGCGCTGCGCCGCTGAGCATTTCTTGCCATTTTAGGGCAGGCCTCTGACTGTAGCCTCCCACTGGGTACACAAGAACCCTCGAAAAGAATGTACCCATTTCCGACGACCAGAGCCCTTAAACCCCCTCCCCAACCCCTCATGACCATGGCTATAGCCCACCGACTGTGACTATTTCACGCCAAGCGCTGGCATTTCTTGCCATTTTAGTGTGCTTCCTGACCGTAGCCTCCCACCGGGCACACGAGACCTCGAAAAGACTGTACCCATTTTCATGACTACAAGACCCTAAACCCCTCCCCAACCCCTCATGGACCAAAGGCTATAGCCCACTGCCCTGGATTATTTCACGCACGCCACTGGTATTTCTGTTACATTTTAGGCAGTGCTTCGACCGTAGCCTCCCATCAAGCACACGAGGACCCTCGAAAAGACTGTACCCATTTTCGATGACCGTGAGCCCCTAAACCCCTCCCCAACCCCTCATGACCAAAGGCTATAGCCCACCGCCTCATGACCATATTTCACGCGCTGCCATACTGGCATTTCTTGCCATTTTAGGGCAGGCTTGACCGTAGCCTCCCATCAAGGGCACACGAGACCCTCGAAAAGACTGTACCCATTTTCGACGCCTGTGAGCCCCCGAACTTCCTCCCCAACCCCCGCTGACCAAATACTATAGCCCACCGCCTCGCGACTGCTTCACGGCCAAGCTGACTGGCATTTCTTGCCATTTTAGGGCAGGCCTCGACCGTAGCCTCCCACTGGGCACGCGAGGACCTCGAAAAGACTGTACCCATTTCCGACGCCCAGAGCCCCCGAACGCCGCTCCCCAACCCCCGCGGACCAAAGGCTATAGCCCACCGCTGACACTTCACGCGCTGGGTATTTATTACATTTTAGGCAGGCTTGACAGAGCCTCCCATCGGGCACACGAGGACCCTCGAAAAGACTGTACCCATTTCCCACCCCTGTGAGCCCTGTAACTTCCTCCTCCCCAACCCTCAAGGACTAAATGCTATAGCCCACCGCCTGGCGACCATTTCACGCGGCCATACTGGGCATTTTTTTTGCCATTTCTGTATGTGCCTCGACCGTAGCCTCCCATCCGGGCACACGAGGACCCTTGAAAAGATCACCCATTTCTGACGCACTGTGAGCCCTGTAACTTCCTCCCTAACCACCGCGACCAAAGGCTATAGCCCACCGCCTTGTGACTATTTCACGACTGCGCCATTGGTATTTCACATTTTAGGGCAGGCTGCTGACCGTAGCCTCCCATTGGGCACACGAGACCCTCGAAAAGATCAGATCCATTCCGACGACCAGAGCCCCCAAAACCCCCCCCCCAACCCCCATGGACTAGCATTATAGCCCACCGACCTCGTGAATATTTCACGCAGCGCTGGCATTTCTTCCCATTTTAGGGCAGTGCTTCTGACCGTAGCCTCCCACCTGGGTACACGAGGACCATCGAAAAGACTGTACTCCATTTTCGATGACTACAAAGACCCTAAACCCCTCCCCAACCCCCGCGGACCAAAGCCTATAGCCCACCGGCCTCAGTGACTATTTCACGCGCTGCGCCGCTGGGTATTTCTTGCCATTTTAGGGCAGGCTTCTGACCGTAGCCTCCCACTGGGCACACGAGGACCCTCGAAAAGACTGTACCCATTTCCGACGCCCAGAACCCCAGAACGTCCCTTCCCAACCCCCGCGTATCAAAGGCTATAGCCCACTGCCTTGCGACTGCTTCACGCGCATGCTGACTGCGCATTTCTTGCCATTTTAGGGCAGGCCTCTGACCGTAGCCTCCCACTGGGCACACGAGGACCCTCGAAAAGACTGTACCCATTTCCGACGCCCAGAGCCCCTAAACCCCCTCCCCAACCCCCGCGGACCAAAGGCTATAGCCCACCGGCCTCGGTGACTATTTCACGCTACTGCTACATCATTTCTTGCCATTTTAGGGCAGGATTCTGACCGTAGCCTCCCACTAGGCACACGAGGACCCTCGAAAAGACTGTACCCATTTCCGACGACCAGAGCCCCCCAAACCCTCCCAACCCTCATGGACCAAAGCACAGCCCACCGCCCTTGGTGACTATTTCCACGCGCCACATTGGCATTTCTTGTCATTTTAGGGCAGGCCTCTGACCGTAGCCTCCAACGGGGCACACGAGGATCCTCGAAAAGACTGTACCCATTTCCGATGCCCAGAGCCCCCTAAACCCCCTCCCCAACCCTCGCGGACCAAAGGCTATAGCCCACCGGCCTGCCGACTGCTTTCACGCGCCGCTGGCATTTCTTGCCATTTTGGGCAGGCCTCTGACCGTAGCCTCCCATCACACGAGGACCTCGAAAAGACAGTACCCATTTTCGATGACCAGAGCCCCTAAACCCCCTGCCCAACCCTCATGGACCGAAGGCTATAGCCCACCGCCCCATGACTATTTCACGCGCTACGCCGCTGGGCATGTCTTGCCATTTTAGGGCAGGCTTCTGACCGTAGCCTCCCACTGGGCACACGAGGACCCTCGAAAAGACTGTACCCATTTCCGACGACCAGAGCCCCCGAAAACCCCACCCCAACCCCCGCGGACCAAAGGCTATAGCCCACCGGCCACGGTGACTATTTCACGCGCTGCGCCGCTGGGTATTTCTTGCCATTTTAGGGCAGGCCTCTGACCGTAGCCTCCCACTGGGCACACGAGGACCCTTGAAAAGACTGTACCCATTTCTGACGACCAGAGCCCCAGAACTTCCCTCCCTAACCACCGCGGACCAAAGGCTATAGCCCACCGGCCTCGGTGACTATTTCACGCACTGCGCCGCTGGGTATTTCTTGCCATTTTAGGGCTTCCTGACCGTAGAGCCTCCCACTCACACGAGGAGCCTCAAAAGACTGTACCCATTTCCTGACGCACCAGAGCCCTCAAACCCCTCCCCAACCCTCATGGGACCAAAGGCAATAGCCCACCGCCTTTGGTGAATATTTCACGCCTGCCACTGGCATTTCTTGCCATTTTAGAGCAGTGCCTCTGATCAGTAGCCTCCCACCGGGCACACGAGACCCTCAAAAGACTGTACCCATTTCAGACGCCCAAGGTTCTCAACGCCGCCGCCTCCCCAACCCTCATGGGACCAAAGGTTATAGCCCACCGCCTCATGACCTTTCATGCGCCATGCGCTGGGTATTTCTTTCCATTTTAGGGCAGGCTTCTGACCGTAGCCTCCCACTGGGCACACGAGGACCCTCGAAAAGACTGCACCCATTTCCGACGCCCAGAGCCCCAGAACTTCCCTCCCAACCCCTCTGGACCAAATGCTTATAGCCCACCGCCCCATGACTGCTTCACGGCCATGCGCGACTGGCATTTCTTGCCATTTTAGGGCAGGCCTGACCAGAGCCTCCCATCACACGAGGACCCTCGAAAAGACTGTACCCATTTCCGACGCCTGAGCCCCTAAACCCCTCCCCAACCTCATGACCAGTTATAGCCCACCGGCCCTGGTGACTATTTCACGCTGCGCTGCTACATTTCTTGCCATTTTAGGCAGTGATTCTGACCGTAGCCTCCCACTAGGCACACGAGACCCTCGAAAAGACTGTACCCATTTCCGACGACCGTGAGCCCCCAAACCCCTCCCAACCCCTCATGGGACCAAAGGCTATAGCCCACCGGCCTCGGTGACTATTTCACGCGCTGCGCCGCTGGGCATTTCTTGTCATTTTAGGGCAGGCCTCTGACCGTAGCCTCCAACGGGGCACACGAGGATCCTCGAAAAGACTGTACCCATTTCCGATGCCCAGAGCCCCCTAAACCCCCTCCCAACCTCGGGACCAAAGGTTATAGCCCACCGCCTGCCGACTGCTTCACGCGCCAAGGCCACTGGCATTTCTTGCCATTTTGGGGCAGGCCTCTGACCGTAGCCTCCCACTGGGCACACGAGGACCCTCGAAAAGACTGTACCCATTTTCGATGACCAGAGCCCCTAAACCCCCTCCCCAACCCTCGCGGACCGAAAGGCTATAGCCCACCGGCCTCGGCGACTATTTCACGCGCTGCGCCGCTAGGCATGTCTTGCCATTTTAGGGCAGGCTTCTGACCGTAGCCTCCCATTGGGCACACGATGACCCTCGAATAGACTGTACCCATTTCCGATGCACTGAGCCCCGAAACCCCTTCCCAACCTCATGACCAAAGCATATAGCCCACCTGCCTCGTGACTATTTCACGGCTGCGCCACTGGTATTTCTTGCCATTTTAGGGCAGGCCTCTGACAGTAGCCTCGCACTGGGGACACGAGACCCTTGAAAAGACTGCACCCATTTCACCCACTGAGCCCTGTAACTTCCTCCCTAACCACCGCGGGACCAGCATTATAGCCCACCGCCCTTGGTGACTATTTCACGACCGCGCACTGGTATTTCTTGCCATTTTAGGCAGTGCTTGATCAGTAGCCTCCCACTGGGCACACGAGGAGCCTCGAAAAGACTGTACCCATTTCTGACGACCAGAGCCCCCGAAACCCCCTCCCCAACCCCTCAAGGACTAGCAGCAATAGCCCACCGCCTGTGAATATTTCACGCACTGGCCATTGGCATTTCTTGCCATTATAGTGCAGGCCTCTGACCGTAGCCTCCCACTGGGCACACGAGGACCCTCAAAAAGACTGTACCCATTTCAGACGCCCAAGGTTCTCAACGCCGCCTCCCCAACCCCTCATGGACCAAAGGCTATATAGCCCACTGCCTCATGACCTTTCATGCGCAAGGCCACTGGTATTTCTTGCCATTTTAGGGCAGGCTTCTGACCGGAGCCTCCCACTGGGCACACGAGGACCCTCGAAAAGACTGTACCCATTTCCGACGCCCAGAGCCCCAGAACTTCCCTCCCCAACCCTCATGGGACCAAATGCTATAGCCCACTGCCTCCGATGACTGCTTCACAGCGCTGGGCATTTCTTGCCATTTTGGGGCAGGCTTCTGACCGTAGCCTCCCACTGGGCACACGAGGACCCTCGAAAAGACTGTACTCATTTCCGACGACCAGAGCCCCCTAAACCCCCGCCCAAACCCCCGCGGACCAAAGGCTATAGCCCACTGGCCTCGGTGACTATTTCACGGCCTCGCCGCTTGGAATTTTTTGCCATTTTAGGGCAGGCCTCTGACCGTAGCCTCCCACTGGGCACACGAGTACTCTCGAAAAGACTGTACCCATTTCCGACGACCAGAGCCCCCGAAACCCCCTCCCCAACCTCATGGGACCAGGCTATATAGCCCACCGCCTTGGTGACTATTTCACGCGCTGCGCCGATTGGAATTTCTTGTCATTTTAGGGCATGCCTCTGACCGTAGACTCCAAAGGGGCAGACGAGGATCCTCGAAAAGACTGTAACCATTTCCGTTGCCCTGAGCCCCCTAAAACCCCTCCCCAACCTCATGCGACCAGTTATAGCCCACCGCCTGCCGACTGCTTCACGCGCTGCCACTGGCATTTCTTGCCATTTTGGGCAGGCCTCTGACCAGTAGCCTCCCATCAAGTACACGAGGACCCTCGAAAAGACAGTACCCATTTTCGATGACCAGAGCCCCTAAACCCCCGCCTAACCTCATGGACCGAAGGCTATAGCCCACCGCCTCCATGATTATTTCACGCTGCGCCTGCTAGGCATGTCTTGCCATTTTAGGGCAGGCTTCTGTAGCCTCCCACTGGGCACACGAGGACCCTCGAAAAGACTGTACCCCGTTTCCGACGACTGAGCCCCTGAAACCCCTTCCCAACCCCTCATGACCAGCTATAGCCCACCGCCCTGGTGACTATTTCACGGGCTGCGCCTGGCTGGGTATTTCTTGCCATTTTAGGGCAGGCCTCGACCGTAGCCTCCCACCGGGCACACGAGGACCCTTGAAAAGACTGACCCATTTCTGACCACCGTGAGCCCCTGTAACTTCCCTCCCTAACCACCGCTGACCAGGCTATAGCCCACCGCCCTTGGGTGACTATTTCACGACTGCGCACTGGCTGGGTATTTCTTGCCATTTTAGGGCAGTACTCTGACCGTAGCCTCCCACTGGGCACACGAGGAGCCTCGAAGACTGTACCCATTTCCGACCACTGAGCCCCTCAAACCCCTCCCAACCCCTCAAGGACCAAAGGCAATAGCCCACCGCCTCTTGAATATTTCACGCGCACTACTGGCATTTCTTGCCATTTTAGAGCAGTGCCTCTGACCGTAGCCTCCCACCGGGCACACGAGGACCCTCAAAAGACTCAGTACCCATTTCAGACGCCTGCCCCTCGAACGCCGCCTCCCCAACCTCATGGGACCAAAGGCTATAGCCCACCGCCCGGCGACCTTTCACGCCAAGGCCATTGGGTATTTCTTGCCATTTTAGGCAGGCTTCTGATCAGAGCCTCCCACTGGGCACACGAGGACCCTCGAAAAGACTGTACCCATTTCCGACGCCTGAGCCCCTGTAACTTCCCTCCCAACCCTCATGGACTAAATGTTATAGCCCACCGCCTCGGGCGACTGCTTTCACGCGCTGTCACTGGCATTTTTGCCATTTTAGGCAGGCTCCTGACCGTAGCCTCCCACCTGGGCACACGAGGACCCTTGAAAAGACAGACCCATTTCTGACGCACTGAGCCCTCTGTAACTTCCTCCCTAACCACCGCTGAACAAGGTTATAGCCCACCGCCTTGTGACTATTTCACGCATCACCACTGGTATTTCTTGCCATTTTAGGCAGGCTGACCGTAGCCTCCCATCGGGCACACGAGGACCTCGAAAAGACTGTACCCATTTCGACCAGAGCCTCAAACCCTCCCAACCCCTCAAGGGACCAAAGCACAGCCCACCGCCTCGTGAATATTTCACACGCTGCACTGGTATTTCTTGCCATTTTAGAGCAGTGCCTGACCGTAGCCTCCCACTGGGCACACGAGACCCTCGAAAAGATCAGATCCATTTCACGACCAGAACCCCTCAAACCTCCTCCCAACCTCATGACCAGTTATAGCCCACCGCCTCGGCGACTGCTTCACGCACAAGGCCACTGAGCATTTTTGCTATTTTAGTGCCTCGACTGTAGCCTCCCATCAAGCACACGAGGACCCTCGAAAAGAATGTACCCATTTCCTACGACCAGAGCCCTTAAACCCCTCCCAACCTCATGGACCAGGCTATATAGCCCACCGGCCTCAAGTGACTATTTCACACGCGCTACTGGTATTTCTGTACATTTTAAGTGCTCTGACCGTAGCCTCCCATCACACGAGGACCTCGAAAAGACTCAGACCCATTTTCGATGACCAGAGCCCCTAAACCCCTCCCCAACCCCGCTGACCAAAGGCTATAGCCCACTGCCTCGGCGACTGCTTCACGTGGTTGCGCGACTGGCATTTCTTGCCATTTTAGGCAGGCCTGACCGTAGCCTCCCATTGGGCACACGAGGACCCTCGAAAAGACTGTACCAATTTCCGACACCCAGAGCCCTCGAAGCCCCCGCCCCCAACCCCGCGGACCAAAGGCGATGGCCCACCGCCTCATGACACTCTACGCTACGCTACACTGGTATTTATTGCCATTTTAGGGCAGGCTTCTGATCGTACCCTCCCCCTGGGCACACGAGCACCCCCGAACAGACTGCACCCATTTCCGACCCCTGTGAGCCACGTGTAACTTCCTCCCAACCTCATGGGACCAAATGCTATAGCCCACCGCCTCGGCGACCATTTCACGCGGCCATACTGGCACTTTTTGCCATTTTAGGGCAGGCCTCCTGACTGTAGCCTCCCACTGGGCACACGAGGACCCTTGAAAAGACTGCACTCCATTTCACGCACTGAGCCCTGTAACTTCCTCCCTAACCACCGCTGACCAGGCTATAGCCCACCGCCTCGGTGACTATTTCACGATCACCACACTTGGTATTTCTTGCCATTTTAGGGCGTGCCTGACCGTAGCCTCCCACTGGGCACACGAGGACCTCGAAAAGATCAGATCCATTTCTGACGCACTGAGCCCCTCAAACCCCCTCCCCAACCCCAAATGACCAAAGTCTATAGCCCACCGGCCTCGGCATGACTGCTTCACGCACGCCACTGAGCATTTCTTGCCATTTTAGGCATGTGCCTGATCAGAGCCTCCCACCGGGTACACAAGAACCCCGAGAAGAATGTACCCATTTCCGACGACTGTGAGCCCTTAAACCCCTCCCCAACCCCTCATGGGACCAGTTATAGCCCACCGACCGGTGACTATTTCACGCCAGCTACTGGCATTTCTTGTTATTTTGTGGTGCTTCTGACCGTAGCCTCCCACTGGGTACACGAGGACCCTCGAAAAGACTGTACCCATTTTCGATGACTACAGCACCCTAAACCCCCTCCCCAACCCCCGCGGACCAAAGCCTATAGCCCACCGGCCTCAGTGACTATTTCACGCGCTGCGCCGCTGGGTATTTCTTGCCATTTTAGGGCAGGCTTCTGACCGTAGCCTCCCACTGGGCACACGAGGACCCTTGAAAAGACTGTACCCATTTTCGATGACCAGAGCCCCCTAAACCCCCTCCCCAACCCCCGCGGACCAAAGGCTATAGCCCACCGGCCTCGGCGACCATTTCACGCGCTGCGCCGCTGGGTATTTCTTGCCATTTTAGGGCAGGCCTCTGACCGTAGCCTCCCACTGGACACACGAGGACCCTCGAAAAGATTGTACCCATTTCCGATTACTGTGAGCCCTGTAACTTCCTCCCAACCTCAAGGGACCAAAGGTTATAGCCCACTGCCTCGCGACTGCTTCACACGCTGCGACTGGCATTTCTTGCCATTTTAGGCAGGCCTCGACCGTAGCCTCCCATCAAGTGGCACACGAGGACCCTCAAAGACTGTACCCATTTCCGACGCCCAGAGCCCCCTAAACCCCTCCCAACCCCTCATGACCAGTTATAGCCCACCTGCCTTGACTATTTCACTGCCATGTCATCATTTCTTGCCATTTTAGGGCGTGATTCTGACCGTAGCCTCCCACTAGGCACACGAGGACCCTCGAAAAGACTCACCCATTTCCGACGCACCAGAGCCCCAAACCCCTCCCCAACCCCTCATGACCAGGCTATTATAGCCCACCGCCCTTGACTATTTCACGCCACTGCCATGGGCATTTTTGCCATTATAGGCAGGCCTCTGATCAGAGCCTCCAACGGGCACACGAGGACCTCGAAAAGAATGTACCCATTTCGACGACCACTGTGAGCCCCTAAATCCTGGCCCCAACCCTCATGACCAAAGTTATAGCCCACCGGCCTGCCGACTGCTTCACGCCAAGGCCATTGGCATTTTTGCCATTTTAGGGCAGGCCTCTGATCAGTAGCCTCCCATCAAGTACACGACGACCCTCGAAAAGAATGTACCCATTTCCGATGACCAGAGCCCCTAAACCCCCTCCCCAACCCTCGCGGACCGAAGGCTATAGCCCACCGCCCTTGAATATTTCACGCACGCTGCGCCATGGCATTTTTGCCATTTTAGGGCAGGCTCTGACTGTAGCCTCCCACTGGGCACACGAGGTACCTCGAAAAGACTGTACCCATTTCAGACGCCCAGAACCCCGAACCCCGTTGCCCAACCCCCCCGGACCAAAGGCTATGGCCCACCGCCCCATGACTATTTCACGGGCCAGCTACTGGTATTTCTTGCCATTTTAGGGCAGTGCTTCTGACCGTAGCCTCCCATTGGGCACACGACGACCCACCAAAAGACTGTACCCAATTCTGACGTCCAGAGCCTCAAACCCCTCCCAACCCCTCATGACCAGCAAGTTATAGCCCACGGGTCTTGGGCGACTATTTCATGCTGCGCTCATTGACATTTCTTGCCATTTTAGGGCAGGCTTGATCAGTAGCCTCCCACGGGCACACGAGGACCTCGAAAAGGCAGTACCCATTTCCGACCACCAGGCCCTCAAACACCCTCCCCAACCCTCATGGGACCAAAGGCTATAGCCCACCGGCCTCGGCGACTATTTCACGCGCTGCGCCGCTGGTAATTTCTTGCCATTTTAGGGCAGGCCTCTGACCGTAGCCTCCCACTGGGCACACGAGGACCCTCGAAAAGACTGTACCCATTTCCGATGCCCAGAGCCCCAGAACTTCCCTCCCCAACCCCCGCGGACCAAAGGCTATAGCCCACCGGCCTGCGACCATTTCACGCGATGCGCTGGCATTTTCTTGCCATTTTAGGCAGGCTTGATCAGAGCCTCCCACTGGCACACGAGGACCTCGAAAAGACTGTACCCATTTCCGATGCCCAGAGCCCTGTAACTTCCCTCCCCAACCCTCATGACCAAAGGCTATATAGCCCACCGCCTGACTATTTCACGTGTTGCGCCACTGGTATTTCTTGCCATTTTAGGGCAGGCTTCTGACCAGAATCTCCCACTGGCACACGAGGACCCTCGAAAAGACTGTACCCATTTCCCACGCACTGTGAGCCCTGTAACTTCCCTCCCCAACCCTCATGGACCAGAGTTATAGCCCACCGCCCCATGACTGCTTCACGCTACTGTGCTTGGGTATTTCTTGCCATTTTAGGGCAGGCCTCTAACCGTAGCCTCCCACTGGGTACACAAGGACCCTCGAAAAGACTGTACCCATTTTCGACGCCCAGAGCCCCCGAACGCCCCTTCCCAACCCCCGCGGACCAAAGGCTATAGCCCACCGGCCTCGGCGACTATTTCACAAGCTGCGCCGCTGGTTATTTTTTGCCATTTTAGGGCATGCTTCTGAACGTAGCCTCCCACTGGGCAG
The DNA here is from genome assembly GCA_030449925.1 of Citropsis articulata. NCBI lineage: Eukaryota > Viridiplantae > Streptophyta > Magnoliopsida > Sapindales > Rutaceae > Citropsis > Citropsis articulata. Next base: position 17,646 of record JASUUH010000220.1, read on the forward strand.
ACGAATACCCTCGAAAAGACTGTACCCATTTTCGATGACCAGAGCCCCCTAAACCCCCTCCCGACCTCATGACTCAGGCTATAGCCCACCGGCCCTCAAGTGACTATTTCACGATCACTGGCTGGCATTTTTGCCATTTTAGAGCAGTGCCTCTCACCGTAGCCTCCCACCGGGCACACGAGGACCCTTGAAAAGATCAGACCCATTTCCGACCCAGCCGCCAAACCCCGCCCCCAACCCCTCATGGGACTAAAGGCTATAGCCCACCGCCTCAAGACTATTTCACGCTACTGCGTGTCAGGCATTTCTTGCCATTTTGGGCAGGCCTCTAACTGTAGCCTCCCACTGGGCACACGAGGACCTCGAAACTGTAGCCGCAAACCCCGCCCCAACCCCTCATGACCAAAGGCTATAGCCCACCGCCCTGACACTCCCACTGTGTCACTGGCATTTCTTGCCATTTTGGGGCAGGCCTCTCACCGTAGCCTCCCACTTGGCACACGAGGATCCTCGAAAAGACTGCACTCCATTTCCGACGCACCAGAGCCCCTCAAACCCCGCCCAACCCCTCATGGGACCAGCACATAGCCCACCGGCCCTATGACTATTTCACAAGAGCAGTGGCATTTCTTGCCATTTTAGGGCAGGCCTCTTACCGTAGCCTCCCACTGGGTACACGAGGACCCTCGAAAAGACAGTACCACCTCCACGACTGAGCCCCAAACCCTCCCATCCCCTGTGGACCAAAGGCTATAGCCCACCGCCTCAAGTGACTATTTCAAGGCCATTGTCATTTGTTGCCATTTTAGGGCAGGCCTCTGACCGTAGCCTCCCACTGGGCACACAAGGACCCTCGAAAAGACTGTACCCATTTCCGACGCCCAGAACCCCCGAACGCCCCTCCCCAACCCATGCGGACCAAAGGCTATAGCCCACCGGCCTCGGCGACCGTTTCACGCGCTGCGCCGCTGGGCATTTCTTGCCATTTTAGGGCAAGCCTCTGACCGTAGCCTCCCACTGGGTACACGAGGACCCTCGAAAAGAATGTACCCATTTTCGACGACCAGAGCCCCCTAAACCCCCTCTCCAACCCCCGGGGACCAAAGGCTATAGCCCACCGGCCTCGATGACTATTTAACGCTACTGTGTCACTGGCATTTCTTGCCATTTTAGGGCAGGCTTCTGACCGTAGCCTCCCACTGGGCACACGAGGACCCTCGAAAAGACTGTACCCATTTCCGACGACCAGAGCCCCCCCAACCCCCACCCCCACCCCCCCGGACCAAAGGCGATAGCCCACCGCCCCATTATTTCACGCGCCACGCCACTGGCATGTCTTGTAATTTTAGGACAGTGCCTGATCAGAGCCTCCCACTGGGCACACGAGGACCCTCGAAAAGACTGTACTCATTTTCACCACTGAGCCCCCTCAAACCCCTCCCTAACCCCCTCATGACCAAAGGCTATAGCCCACCGCCTCTGACTATTTCACGCCAAGAAGGCCACTGGCATTTCTTGCCATTTTAGGGCAGGCTGAACGAGCCTCCCATCAAGCACACGAGGACCTCGAAAAGACTGTACTCATTTTCATGACCAGAGCCCCTAAACCCTCCCCAACCCCGCCGACTAAAGGCTATAGCCCACCGGCCTCAAGAATTATTTAACGCGGCTGCTGGCATTTTTGCCATTTTAGGCAGGCCTCTCACCGTAGCCTCCCACTGGGCACACGAGGACCTCGAAAAGACTCACTGACGACCAGAGCAACCTGAAACCCCGCCCCCCAACCTCAAGGACCAAATGCTATAGCCCACTGCCCTACATTATTTCACAAGAGTCAGGCATTTCTTGCCATTTTAGGCAGGCCTCTGACCGTAGCCTCCCACCTGGGTACACGAGGACCTTGAAAAGATCAGACCTGCTGACGCCCAGAGCCCCGAACTCCCTCCCAACCCCTCATGACCAAAGGCTTATAGCCCACCGCCTGCCGATTATTTCTCACACTGGCATGTCTTGCCATTTTAGGGTAGGCTTCTGACCGTAGCCTCCCACTATGCACACGAGGACCCTCGAAAAGACTGTACCCATTTCTGACGACCAGAGCCCCCGAAACCGCCTCCCCAACCCCTGCGGACCAAAGGCTATAGCCCACCGGCCTCCGTGACTATTTCTCATACTGCCGATGGGCATTTCTTGTCATTTTAGGGCAGGCCTCAATCAGAGCCTCCCACGGGCACACGAAGACCTCAAAAGACTCAGTACCCATTTCGACGCCTGTAACCCCGAACCCCTCCCCAACCCCTCAAGGGACCAGCACATAGCCCACCGCCTTGGTGACTATTTCACGCACACTGGTAATTCTTGCCATTTTAGGGCAGCCTTCTGAACGTAGCCTCCCATCAAGCACACGAGACCCTCAAAAGATCAGACTCATTTTCACGCACTGTGAGCCCCTAAACCCTCCCCAACCCCTCAAGGACTAAAGCCTATAGCCCACCGCCCTTGGTGACTATTTCACGCGGCCATTGGCATTTTTGCAATTTTAGGCAGGCCTCGACCGTAGCCTCCCACCGGGCACACGAGGACCCTTGAAAAGACTCACCCATTTCCGACGCACCAGAGCCCCCTAAACCCCTCCCTAACCCCTGCTGACCACAGCTATAGCCCACCGCCCTGTGACTATTTCACGCGCTGCGCCATTGGCATTTCTTGCCATTTTAGGCAGGCTTGAACGTAGCCTCCCCTCACAGACACGAGGACCCTCGAAAAGACTGTACTCATTTTCACCAGAGCCCCCTAAACCCCTCCCCAACCCCTCATGGGACCAAAGGCTATTGCCCACCGCCTCATGATTATTTGACGCACATACTGGCATTTCATGCTATTTTAGGACAGCTTCCTGACTGTCAGAGTTCTCCCACGGGCACACGAAGACCCTCAAAAGACTGCACTCCATTTCTGACTCCTGAACCCCGAACGCCTCCCCAAAACCCATGGACCAAAGCACATAGCCCACCGCCCATGATTAATTCACGACGCGCGCACTGGCATTTCTTGTCATTTTAGGGCAGGCCTCTGACCAGTAGCCTCCAACGGGCACACGAGGACCCTCGAAAAGACTGTACCCATTTCCATGCCCAGAGCCCCTAAACCCCTCCCAACCCTCGCAGACTAGCACATAGCCCACCGCCTGGCGACTGCTTCACGCGCTGGCCATTGGCATTTCTTGCCATTTTGGGGCAGCCTCCTGACCAGAGCCTCCCACTGGCACACGAGGACCCTCGAAAAGACTGTACCCATTTTCATGACCAGAGCCCCAGAACCCTCCCAACCCTCGCATGGACCAAAGGCTATAGCCCACCGCCTCATGATTATTTCACGCGCCACCACTGGCATGTCTTTATTTTAGGGCAGTGCTTCTGACTGTAGCCTCCCACTGGGCACACGAGGATCCTCGCAAAGACTGTACCCATTTCCGACGCACTGAGCCCCCAAACCCTCCCCAACCCTCATGGGACCAAAGGCTATAGCCCACTGCCTCAGCGATTATTTCCGCTGGCCATTGGCATGTCTTGCCATTTTAGGGTAGGCTTCTGACCGTAGCCTCCCACTATGCACACGAAAACCCTCGAAAAGACTGTACCCATTTCTGACGACCAGATCCCCCGAAACCGCCTCCCCAACCCCTCATGGACCAGGCTATAGCCCACCGCCTCCTGGACTATTTCTCAAGGCTACTGATGGGCATTTCTTGTCATTTTAGGGAAGGCCTCTAACCGTAGCCTCCCACGGGGCACACGAAGACCCTCAAAAGATCACCCATTTCTGACGCCTGTAACCCCCGAACCCTCCCCCAACCTCATGGGACCAAAGGCTATAGCCCACCGGCCTCGTGACTTATTTCACGCAGGCTGGGCTGGTAATTCTTGCCATTTTAGGGCAGGCTTCTGAACGTAGCCTCCCACTGGGCACACGAGGACCCTCGAAAAGACTGTACTCATTTTCGACGACCAGAGCCCCCTAAAACCCCTCCCCAACCCCCGCGGACCAAAGCCTATAGCCCACCGTCCTCGGTGACTATTTCACGCGCTGCGCCGCTGGGCATTTTTTGCAATTTTAGGGCAGGCCTCTGACCGTAGCCTCCCACTGGGCACACGAGGACCCTTGAAAAGACTGTACCCATTTCCGACGACTGAGCCCCCAAACCCTCCCTAACCCTCATGGACCACAGTTATAGCCCACCGCCTTGGTGACTATTTCACGCCACACGCTGGCATTTCTTGCCATTTTTAGGGCAGGCTTGAACGAGCCTCCCCTCACAGCACACGAGGACCCTCGAAAAGACTGTACTCATTTTCGACGACCGTGAGCCCCTAAACCCTCCCCAACCCCTCATGGGACCAAAGGCTATTGCCCACCGCCTCATGATTATTTGACGCCTGGGCATTTCATGCTATTTTAGGACAGGCTTCTGACCGTAGCCTCCCACGGGGCACACGAAGACCCTCAAAAAGACTGTACCCATTTCTGACACCCAGAACCCCCGAACGCCGCTCCCCAACCCCCGCGGACCAAAGGCTATAGCCCACCGCCCCATGATTAATTCCACGCCATGCCTGGCATTTCTTGTCTTTTTAGGGCAGGCCTCTGACCGTAGCCTCCAACGGGGCACACGAGGACCCTCGAAAAGACTGTACACATTTTCGATGCCCAGAGCCACCTAAACCCCATCCCCAACAGATCAGCTTATAGCCCACCGCCTCGGCGACTGCTTTCACGCCACAGCCACTGGCATTTCTTGCCATTTTGGGGCAGTCCTGACCAGTAGCCTCCCATCAAGCACACGAGGACCCTCGAAAAGACTGTACCCATTTTCATGACCAGAGCCCCTGTCAGAACCCTCCCCAACCTCATGGGACCAAAGGCTATAGCCCACCGCCTCATGATTATTTCACGCGCCATGCGCTGGGCATTTCTTGCCCTTTTAGGGCAGGCCTCTGACAGTAGCCTCCCACTGGGCACACGAGGACCCTCGAAAAGACTGTACCCATTTCCATCGACCAGAGCCCCCGAAACCCCTCCCCAACCCCCGCGGACCAAATGCTATAGCCCACCGGCCTCGTGATTATTCAACGCGGCCATGGCATTTTTTGCAATTTTAGGGCAGGCCTCTGACCGTAGCCTCCCACTGGGCACACGAGGACCCTCGAAAAGACTGTACCCATTTCGGCCGACCAGCACCCCCGAAACCCCCTCCCCAACCCCCGCGGACCAAAGGCTATAACCCACCGGCCTCAGTGACTATTTCCGCACAAGGCCACTGGCATTTCTTGTCATTTTAGGGCAGGCCTCTAACCGTAGCCTCCCACGGGGCACACGAAGACCCTCAAAAAGATTGTACCCATTTCTAACGCCCAGAACCCCCGAACCCCCTCCCCAACCCCCGCGGACCAAAGGCTATATCCCACCGGCCTCGGTGACTATTTCACGCGCTGCGGCGCTGGGCATTTCTTGCCATTTTAGGCAGGCTTCTGAACGTAGCCTCCCACTGGGCACACGAGGACCCTCGAAAAGACTGTACTCATTTTCGACGACCAGAGCCCCCTAAAACCCCTCCCCAACCCCCGCGGACCAAAGCCTATAGCCCACCGTCCTCGGTGACTATTTCATGCGCTGCGCCGCTGGGCATGTCTTGCCATTTTAGGGCAGGCCTCTGACCGTAGCCTCCCACTGGGTACACGAGGACCTTCGAAAAGACTGTACCCATTTCGGACGCCCAGAGCCCCCGAACGCCCCTCCCCAACCCCCGTGGATTTAAAGGCACATAGCCCACCGCCTCCGATTATTTCACGCTACGCTGGGCATTTCTTGCCATTTTAGGGCAGGCCCTGAACGTAGCCTCCCACTGGGCACGCGAGGACCCTCGAAAAGACTGTACCAATTTCCGACGACCAGAGCCCCCGAAACCCCCTCCCCATCCCCCGTGGACAAAAGGCTATAGCCCACCGGCCTCAGTGACTATTTCCCGGGCCGCGCCGCTGAACATTTGTTGCCATTTTAGGGCAGGCCTCTGACCGTAGCCTCCCACTGGGCACACAAGGACCCTCGAAAAGACTGTACCCATTTCCGAAGCCCAGAACCCCCGAACGGCCCTCCCCAACCCATGCGGACCAAAGGCTATAGCCCACCGGCCTCGGCGACCGTTTCACGCGCTGCGCCATACTGGCATTTCTTGCCATTTTAGCGCAGGCCTCTGACCAGAGCCTCCCATGGCACACGACGACCTCGAAAAGAATGTACCCATTATCGACGCCACTGAGCCCCCTAAACCCCTCCCCAACCCCTCAAGGACCAAAGGCACATAGCCCACCGGCCTCGGCGACTATTTCACGCGCTGGCATGCATTTTTGCCATTTTAGGACAGCCTGACCGTAGCCTCCCATCAAGGGCACATGAGGACCCTCGAAAAGACTGTACCCATTTTCACGACTCAGAGCCCCTAAACCCCTCCCCACCCCTCATGACCAAAGGCTATAGCCCACCGCCCCATGACTATTTCACGCGCCACGCCACTGGCATGTCTTGCACTTTCTGACAGGCCTGACCGTAGCCTCCCACTGGGCACACGAGGACCCTCGAAAAGACTGTACGCATTTTCGACGCCCAGCGCCCCCGAAACCCCCTCCCGACCCCCCGCGGACCCCAGTCTATAGCCCACCGGCCTCGGTGACTATTTCACGCGCTGCGTCACTGGCATTTCTTGCCATTTTAGGGCATGTGCTCAACGTAGCCTCCCACTGGCACACGAGGACCTCGAAAAGACTGTACTCATTTTCACGACCAGAGCCCCTAAACCCATCCCCAACCCTCATGACCAAAGGCTATAGCCCACCGCCTCAAGAATTATTTCACGCCATTGGCTGCTGGGTATTTTTTGCCATTTTAGGGAAGGCCTCTCACCGTAGCCTCCCACTGGGCACACGATGACCCTCGAAAAGACTGTACCCATTTCCGACGACCAGAACAACACGAAACCCCCGCCCCAACCCCCGCGGACCAAAGGCTATAGCCCACCGGCCTCGGTGACTATTTCCCGCGCTGCGCCGCTGGGCATTTCTTGCCATTTTAGGGCAGGCCTCTGACCGTAGCCTCCCACTGGGTACACGAGGACCCTCGAAAATACTTTACCCATTTCGGACGCCCAGAGCCCCCGAACGCCCCTCCCCAACCCCCGCGGACCAAAGGCTATAGCCCACCGGCCTCAGCGACTATTTCACGCGCTGCGCCGCTGGGCATGTCTTGCCATTTTAGGGTAGGCTTCTGACCGTAGCCTCCCACTAGGCACACGAGGACCCTCGAAAAGACTGTACCCATTTCTGACCACCAGAGCCACCGAAACACCTTCCCCAACCCTCGCGGACCAAAGGCTATAGCCCACCGGCCTCGGCGACTATTTGACGACCGGCCACTGGCATTTCTTGTTATTTTAGGACAGTGCTTCTGACCGAGCCTCCCACTGGGCACACGAGGACCCTCGAAAAGACTGTAATGCTTCCATGACCAGAGCCAAAACCCTCCCCAACCCCCGCGGACCAAAGGCTATAACCCACCGGCCTCAGTGACTATTTCCCGCGCTGCGCCGCTGGGCATTTCTTGTCATTTTAGGGCAGGCCTCTAACCGTAGCCTCCCACGGCGCACACGAAGACCCTCAAAAAGACTGTACCCATTTCTGACGCCCAGAACCCCCGAACCCCCTCCCCAACCCCCGCGGACCAAAGGCTATATCCCACCGGCCTCGGTGACTATTTTACGCGCTGCGCCGCAGGGCATTTCTTGCCATTTTAGGGCAGGCTTCTGAACGTAGCCTCCGATTGGGCACACGAGGACCCTCGAAAAGACTGTACTCATTTTCGATGACCAGAGCCCCCTAAAACCCCTCCCCAACCCCCGCGGACCAAAGCCTATAGCCCACCGTCCTCGGTGACTATTTCACGCGCCACTGGCATTTTTGTAATTTTAGGGCATGCCTCTGACCGTAGCCTCCCACTAGGATCTCTAGGACCCTAGAAAATACTTTACCCATTTCCGCACTCAGAGCCCCTCAAACCCCTCCCTAACCCCTCATGACCTAAGTTCATAGCTCACCGGCCTCGTGACTATTTCACGCTACTACCGATGGCATTTCTTGCCATTTTAGGGCAGGCTTGACTCAGAGCCTCCCACGGGCACACGACGACCTCAAAAGACTGTGCCCATTTCTGACGCACTGAGTCCCCAAACACCTTCCCCAACCCCGCATGGACCAAAGGCTATTGCCCACCGCCTCATGATTATTTGACGCCATTGGCATTTCTTGTTATTTTAGGACAGGCTTCTGATCAGAGCCTCCCACGGGCACACGAAGACCCTCAAAAGACTGTACCAATTTCCGACGCCTGACCCCCGAACGCCGCCTCCCCAACCCTCATGGACCAAATTCTAAAGCCCACCGCCTCATGACGATTAATTCGCGCTGCGCTGGCATTTCTTGCCATTTTAGGGCAGGACTCTGACCATAGCCTTCCACTGGGCAGACGAGGACCCTCGAAAAGGTTGTACCCATTTCTGACGCCCAGAGCCCCCGAACCTCCCTGCCCAACCCCAGCGGACCAAAGGCTATAGCCCACCGCCCTAGAATTATTTCACGCGCTGCGCCCGCTAGGCATGTCTTGTATTTTAGGGCAGTGCTTCTGACCGTAGCCTCCCACTGCCACACGAGGACCCTCGAAAAGATCAGATCCATTTCCGACGACTGAGCCCCCTAAACCCCTCCCCAACCTCATGACCAAAGGCTATAGCCCACCGGCCTCGGTGACTATTTGACGCGCTGCGCCGCTGGGAATTGTTGCCATTTTAGGGCAGGCTTCTGAACGTAGCCTCCCACTGGGCACACGAGGACCCTCGAAAAGACTGTACTCATTTCCGACGACCAGAGCCCCCTAAAACCCATCCCCAACCCCCGCGGACCAAAGGCTATAGCCCACCGGCCTCAGTAACTATTTCACGCGCTGCGCTGCTGGGCATTTTTTGCCATTTTAGGGAAGGCTCTCACGTAGCCTCCCACTGCGCACACGAGGACCCTCGAAAAGACTGTACCCATTTCCGACGAACAGAGCCCCCGAAACCCCCGCCCCAACCCCCGCGGACCAAAGGCTATAGCCAACCGGCCTCGGTGACTATTTCCTGCGCACAAGGCTGGGCATTTCTTGCCATTTTAGGGCAGGCCTCTGACCGTATCCTCCCACTGGGTACACGAGGACCCTCGAAAAGACTGTACCCATTTCGGACGCCCAGAACCCCCCGAACGCCCCTCCCCAACCCCCGCGGACCAAAGGCTATAGCCCACCGGCCTCGGCGACTATTTCACGCGCTGCGCCGCTGGGCATTTCTTGTCATTTTAGGGCAGGCCTCTGACCGTAGCCTCCCACGGGGCACAAGATAACCCTCGAAAAGACTGTACCCATTTCCGACGCCCCTTCCCAACCCCCGCAGACCAAAGCCGATATCCCACCGGCCTCATGATTATTTCACGCTACTGTGTCAGCTGGCATTTCTTGCCATTTTAGGGTAGGCCCTGACCGTAGCCTCCCACTGGGCACGCGAGGACCCTCGAAAAGACTGTACCCATTTCCGACACCCAGAGCCCCCGAACGCCCCACCCCAACCTCTCTGGCCAAACGCTATAGCCCCTGCCCCATGCGACTTATTTCACGCGCTGCGCCGCTTGGCATTTCTTGCTATTTTAGGGCAGGCTTCTGATCGTAGTCTCCCACTGGGCACACGAGGACCCTCGAAAAGACTGTACCCATTTCCGACGCCCAGAGCCCCGGAACTTCTCTCCCCAACCCCCGCGGACCAAAGGCTATATCCCACTAACCTCGGGGACTATTTCACGCGCTGCGCCTCTGGGCATGTCTTGCCATTTTAGTATGTGCTTCCTGATCAGAGACTCCCACTGGGCACACGAGGACCCTCGAAAAGATCACCCATTTCACGACCAGAGCCCCCAAACCCTCCCCAACCCCTCATGGACTAGCATATAGCCCACCGCCCTTGTGACTATTTCACGCGCATGCGCTGCTGGTTATTTCTTGCCATTTTAGGGCAGGCCTCGACTCAGTAGCCTCCCACCGGGTACACGAGGACCCCAAAAGACTGTACCCATTTTGACTCCTGTGAGCCCCCGAACGCCCCTCCTCAACCCCCGTGGACCAAAGGCTATAGCCCACCGGCCTCGGCGACTATTTCACGCAATGCGCCGCTGGGCATGTCTTGCCATTGTAGGGCAGGCCTCTGACCGTAGCCTCCCATTGGGCACACGAGGACACTCGAAAAGACTGTACCCATTTCTGACCACCAGAACCCCCGAACCCCCCCCCAACCCTCAAGGACCAGTTATAGACCACCGGCCTCGGTGACTATTTCACGCGCTGCGCCGCTGGGCATTTCTTGCCATTTTAGGGCAGGCTTCTGAACGTAGCCTCCGATTGGGCACACGAGGACCCTCGAAAAGACTGTACTCATTTTCGATGACCAGAGCCCCCTAAAACCCCTCCCCAACCCCCGCGGACCAAAGCCTATAGCCCACCGTCCTCGGTGACTATTTCACGCGCTGCGCCGCTGGGCATTTTTTGTAATTTTAGGGCAGGCCTCTGACCGTAGCCTCCCACTAGGCACACGAGGACCCTTGAAAATACTGTACCCATTTCCGACGACCAGAGCCCCCGAAACCCCCTCCCTAACCCCCGCGGACCCAAGTCTATAGCTCACCGGCCTCGGTGACTATTTCACGCGCTGCGCCGATGGGCATTTCTTGCCATTTTAGGGCAGGCTTCTGACCGTAGCCTCCCACTGGGCACACGAGGACCTCGAAAAGACTGTGCCCATTTCTCGACGACCGTAGTCCTCAAACACCTTCCCAACCTCATGACCAAAGGCTATTGCCCACCGCCTCGGCGATTATTTGACGTTGCGCCATGGGCATTTCTTGTTATTTTAGGACAGGCCTGACTGAGCCTCCCACGGGGCACACGAAGACCCTCAAAAAGACTGTACCAAATTCTGACGCCCAGAACCCCCGAACGCCGCTCCCCAACCCCCGAGGACCAAATTCTAAAGCCCACCGCCTCATGATTAATTCACGCCATGCTGGCTGGGCATTGCTTGGCATTTTAGGGCAGGCCTGATCAGTAGCCTCCCACCGGGTACACGAGGACCTCGAAGGTTGTACCCATTTCGACGCCCAGAGCCCCGAACGACCCTCCCCAACCCCTGTGGACCAAAGCACATAGCCCACCGCCTCTGAACTATTTCACGCGCTGCGCCGCTTAGGCATGTCTTGCCATTTTAGGCAGGCTTCGATCAGTAGCCTCCCATGCCACACGAGGACCCTCGAAAAGATCAGATCCATTTCCGACCACTGAGCCCCCTAAACCCCTCCCCAACCTCATGGGACCAAAGCACATAGCCCACCGCCCTGGTGACTATTTGACGCGCAAGGCCCGCTTGAATTGTTGCCATTTTAGGGCAGGCTTGAACGAGCCTCCCACGGGCACACGAGGACCCTCGAAAAGATCAGACTCATTTCTTGACGACCAGAGCCCCCGAAACCCCCTCCCCAACCTCATGGGACCAAAGGCTATAGCCCACCGCCTCAAGAATTATTTCACGCGCCATGCGCTGGCATTTTTGCCATTTTGTGGAAGGCTCTCACGAGCCTCCCATCCGCGCACACGAGGACCCTCGAAAAGACTCTCCCCATTTCCGACGAAGAGCCCCAAACCCCTCCCCAACCCTCATGGACTAAAGGCTATAGCCAACCGCCCTGACTATTTCCGCTGGCCTGGGCATTTCATGCCATTTTAGGGCAGGCTCGATCAGATCCTCCCACTGGGTACACGAGGACCCTCGAAAAGACTGTACCCAGTTTTGACGCCTGTAACCCCCGAACGCCCCTCCCAACCCCTCATGGACCAAAGGCTATAGCCCACCGCCTCGCGATTATTTCACGCGCTGCGCTGGCATTTCTTTTGTCATTTTAGGGCAGGCCTCTGATCAGAGCTCCCACGGGGCACAAGATAACCCTCGAAAAGACTGTACCCATTTCCGACGCCCCTTCCCAACCCCCGCAGACCAAAGCCGATATCCCACCGGCCTCGGCGACTATTTCACGCGCTGTGCCGCTGGGCATTTCTTGCCATTTTAGGGTAGGCCCTGACCGTAGCCTCCCACTGGGCACGCGAGGACCCTCGAAAAGACTGTACCCATTTCCGACACCCAGAGCCCCCGAACGCCCCTCCCCAACCCCCGCGGGCCAAACGCTATAGCCCCCCGGCCTCGGCGACTATTTCACGCGCTGCGCCGCTTGGCATTTCTTGCTATTTTAGGGCAGGCTTCTGATCGTAGTCTCCCACTGGGCACACGAGGACCCTCGAAAAGACTGTACCCATTTCCGACGCCCAGAGCCCCGGAACTTCTCTCCCCAACCCCCGCGGACCAAAGGCTATATCCCACTAACCTCGGGGACTATTTCACGCGCTGCGCCTCTGGGCATGTCTTGCCATTTTAGGGCAGGCTTCTGACCGTAGACTCCCACTGGGCACACGAGGACCCTCGAAAAGACTGTACCCATTTCTTACGCACTGTGAGCCCCAAACCCCTCCCCAACCCCCATGGACCAGTTATAGCCCACCGCCTTGTGATTATTTCACGCGCTGCGCTGCTGGGTTATTTCTTGCCATTTTAGGGCAGGCCTTCGACCGTAGCCTCCCACCGGGTACACGAGGACCTCAAAAGACTGTACCCATTTTGACCTCAGAGCCCCGAACGCCCTCCTCAACCCCGTGGACCAGGCTATAGCCCACCGCCCTGCTGACTATTTCACGCTCTGCGCCGCTGGGCATGTCTTGCCATTTTAGGGCAGGCCTCTGACCGTAGCCTCCCATTGGGCACACGAGGACACTCGAAAAGACTGTACCCATTTCTGACCACTGTAACCCTCAACCCCTCCCCAACCCCTCAAGGACCAAAGGTTATAGACCACCGCCCTTGTGACTATTTCACGCGATGCGGGCATTTGTTGCCATTTTAGGCAGGCTTGACCGTAGCCTCCCACTGCACACGAGGACCCTCGAAAAGATCAGAGCCATGTTGACGCCCAGAGCTCGAACGCCCCTCCCCAACCCCTGGGACCAAAGGCTATAGCCCACCGCCTCGCGATTATTTCACGCGCGCCACTGGGCATGTCTTTATTTTAGGCAGGCTTCTGACCGTAGCCTCCCACTGCACACGAGGACCCTCGAAAAGATCAGACCCATTTTGACGCCCAGAGCCCCGAATGCCCCTCCCAACCCCTGTGGACCAGCAATATAGCCCACCGCCGACTATTTAACGCTACTGGTATGTCTCACATTTTAGGGCAGGCTTCTGACCAGTAGCCTCCCACTGGGAACACGAGGACCTCGAAAAGGCTGCACTCCATGACCACCGAGCCCTCAACTTCCTCCCAACCCCTCATGACCAAATGCTATAGCCCACCGCCCGGTGACTATTTCACGCGCTGCGCCATGGCATTGCCATTTTAGGCAGGCTTCTGACCGTAGCCTCCCACTGGGGACACGAGGACCTCAAAAGATCAGACCATTTTGACGCCCAGAGCCCCGAACGCCCTCCCCAACCCCTCAAGGACCAAAGGCTATAGCCCACCGCCTCAGCTGACTATTTAACGCTACTGGTATGTCTTGCCATTTTAGGGCAGGCTTCTGACCGTAGCCTCCCACTGGGAACACGAGGACCCTCGAAAAGACCGTACCCATTTCTGACGACCAGAGCCCCCGAACTTCCCTCCCCAACCCCCGCGGACCAAAGGCTATAACCCACCGCCTTGTGAACTAATTCACACGCTGGCCATGGCATTTCTTGCCATTTTAGCGCAGGCCTCTGACCGTAGCCTTCCACTGGGCACACGAGGACACTCGAAAAGACTGTACCCATTTCTGACGACCAGAACCACCGAACGACCCTCCCCAACCCCCGCGGACCAAAGGCTATAGACCACCGTCCTCGGTGACTATTTCTCGCGATGCGCTCACTGGCATTTCTTGCCATTTTAGGCAGGCTTGAGCGTAGCCTACCACTGGGCACACGAGGACCCTCGAAAACACTGTACCCATTTCTGAAGCCGAGACCCCCCGAACGACCCTCCCCAACCCCCGTGGACCACAGGCTATAGCCCACCGTCCTCGGCGACTATTTCACGCTGCCATTGGCATGTCTTGCCATTGTAGGTGGTCTCGACTGTAGCCTACCACTGGGCACAAGAGGACACTCGAAAAGACTGTACCCATTTCACCACCGTAACCCCGAACCCCTCCCAACCCTCTGACCAGTATTATAGACCACCTGCCTGGTGACTATTTCACGCGATGCGCATTGGCATTTCTTGCCATTTTAGGCAGGCTTGATCAGAGCCTCCCACCGGGCACACGAGGACCTCGAAAGATCAGACCCATTTCGATGCCGAGAGCCCCGAACGCCCCTCCCCAACCCCTGTGGACAAAGGCTTATAGCCCACCGCCTCGGATTATTTCACGCTGGCCATTGGGCATGTCTTGCCATTGTAGGCAGGCCTCTGACCGTAGCCTACCATCAAGCACACGAGGACACTCAAAAGACTGTACCCATTTCTCGACCACCGTAACCCCCAACCCCTCCTCAACCCCGCATGACCAAAGGTATAGCCTACCGGCCACGGTGACTATTTCACGCGCTGCGCCGCTTGGCATTTCTTGCCATTTTAGGGCAGGCTTCTGACCGTAGCCTCCCACTGGGCACACGAGGACCCTCGAAAAGACTGTAGCCATTTCGGACGCCCAGAGCCCCCGAACGCCCCTCCCCAACCCCAGTGGACAAAAGGCTATAGCCCACCGGCCTCGGCGACTATTTCACGCGCTGCGCCGCTGGGTATTTCTTGCCATTTTAGGGCAGGCCCTGACCGTAACCTCCCACTGGGCACGCGAGGACCCTCGAAAAGACTGTACCCATTTCCGACGACCAGAGCCCCCGATACCCTCCCAACCCCATGGACCAAAGGCTATAGCCCATGTGCCTGGGCGATTATTTCACGCTGCCACTGGCATTTCTTGCCATTTAGGGCGCCTGACTGTAGCCTCCCATGGAAGACGAGGACCTCGAAAAGACTGTACATATTTCCGACGACTGAGCCCCAAACCACCTCCCAACCCCAGCAGACTAATGGCTATAGCCCACCGGCCCTGGTGACTATTTCTGCTACACAAGCATTTCTTGCCATTTTAGTATGTGCCTGATCGCATTCTCCCACGGGCACACGAGGACCTGCTAAAACACTGTACCCATTTCCGACGCCCAGAGCCCTGTAACTCCTCCCAACCCCCGCTGACCAAAGGCTATAGCCCAACGCCATGACTATTTCACGCACACGCACTGGCATGTCTTGCCATTTTAGGGTGCTTCCTGACCGTAGCCTCCCATCACACGAGACCTTCGAAAAGACTGTACCCATTTCCGACCACTGTAACCTCAAACACCTTCCCCAACCCCCTCATGGACCAAAGGTTATAGCCCACCGCCTGGGCCGATTATTTGACGCCACGCCATCTGGTATTTCAGGCCATTTTAGGCATGTGCCTCTGACCGTAGCCTCCCACTGGCACACGAAGACCCTCAGAAGACTGTACCCATTTCGGCGACCAGAGCCCCCAAACCCCTCCCCAACCCTCATGGGACTAGTTATAGCCCACCGGCCTCGGTGACTATTTCACGCGTTGCGCCGCTGGGCATTTCTTTTCATTTTAGGGCAGGCCTCTGACCGTAGCCTCCCACGAGGCGCACGAGGACCCTCGAAAAGACTTTACCCATTTCCGACGCCCCTCCCCAACCCCCGTAGACCAAAGGCTATAGCCCACCGGCCTCGACGACTATTTCACGCGGCCACTGGCATTTCTTGCCATTTTAGGCAGGCCTCGATCAGAGCCTCCCACTGGGCACGCGAGGACCTCGAAAAGACTGTACTCCATCTCCAAGACCAGAGCCTCAAACCCCTCCCAACCCCTGCACTAAAGGCTATAGCCCACCGCCTCGACGACTATTTCACGCCAGCCACTGGCATTTCTTGCCATTTTAGGGCAGTGCCCTGACCAGTAGCCTCCCATCAAGCACGCGAGGACCTCGAAAAGACTGTACCCATTTCCCACCCAGATCCCGAACGCCTCCCCAACCCCCGAGAGCCAGCACATAGCCCACCGCCTCGCTGATTATTTCACGCGCTGGCCACTTGACATTTCTTGCCATTTTAGGGCAGTGCCTGACCGTAGCCTCCCACTGGGCACACACGAGGACCCTCAGAAGACTGTACCCATTTCGACGAACAGAGCCCCTCAAACCCTCCCTAACCCCTCAAGGACCAGCACATAGCCCACCGCCTCCGTGACTATTTCCTGTGCGTCACTGGGCATTTCTTGCCATTTTAGGGCAGGCCTCTAACTGTAGCCTCCCATCAAGTACACGAGGACCCTCGAAAAGAC
The DNA here is from genome assembly GCA_030449925.1 of Citropsis articulata. Lineage (NCBI taxonomy): Eukaryota > Viridiplantae > Streptophyta > Magnoliopsida > Sapindales > Rutaceae > Citropsis > Citropsis articulata. Next base: position 34,245 of record JASUUH010000220.1, read on the forward strand.
TGTACCCATTTCCATGCCCAGAGACCCCGAACGCCCCTCCCAACCCCTCATGACCAGGATATAGCCCACTGCCTCGACGATTATTTTCACTGCGCCAAGGCTGGCATGTCTTGCCATTTTAGGGCAGGCTCGATCAGAGCCTCCCACTGGGCACACGAGGACCTTCAAAAGACTCACCCATTTCCGACGCACTGTGAGCCCCCAAACCCCTCCCAACCCCTGTGGACCAAAGGTTATACCCCACTGCTCATGACTATTTCACGCGATGCGCGCTGACATTTCTTGCCATTTTAGGGCAGGCTTCCTGACCGTAGCCTCCCACTGCACACGAGGACCCTCAGAAGACTGTACCCATTTCCGACCACTGAGCCCCAAACACCTTCCCCAACCCCGCTGGACCAAAGGTTATAGCCCACCGCCTCATGATTATTTCCTGTGGCGCTACATTTCTTGCCATTTTAGGGCAGGCCTTTGACCGTATCCCCTCACTGGGCACACGAGGACCTTCGAAAAGACTGTACCCATTTCCGACGACCAGAGCCCCCGAAACCCTCTCCCCAACCCCCGCAGACCAAAGGCTATAGCCCACCGGCCTCGACGACTATTTCACACACGCCAAGGCCATTGGCATTTCTTGCCGCTTAGGGCAGGCCCCTGACCAGTAGCCCCCCCCACTGGCACGCTGAGACCCTCGAAAAGACTGTACCCATTTCCGACTCCAGAGCCCCCGAACGCCCCTCCCCAACCCCGAGGGCCAAAGGCTATAGCCCACCTGCCCCATGACTATTTCACGCCACAAGCTGGCATGTCTTGCCATTTTAGTATGTGCCTGATCAGAAGCCTCCCACCGGGCACACGAGGACCTTCAAAAGACTGTACCCATTTCCGACCCACTGAGCCCCCAAACCCCTCCCCAACCCCGGTGGACCAAAGGCTATACCCCACCGCTCAAGACTATTTCACGCGCGCCATGGCATTTCTTGTTATTTTAGGGAAGGCTTGATCGTAGCCTCCCACAGGGCACACTAGGACACTCGAAAAGACCGTTCCCATTTCCGACGCCTGAGCCCTGCAACTTCCCTCCCAACCCTCATGACCAAAGGCTCTAGGCCACCGCCTCAAGAACTATTTCATGCGCTGCTGGACATTTCTTGCCAATTTAGCAGTGCTTCGACCAGAGCCTCTCACTGGGCACACGAGGACCCTCAGAAGACTGACCCATTTCTGACGCACTGAGCCCCTCAAACCCACTCCCCAACCCCTCATGGACCAAAGGCTATAGCCCACCGGCCTCAAGTGACATTTCACGTTTTGCGCCGCTGGGCATTTCTTGTCATTTTAGGGCAGGCCTCTGACAGTAGCCTCCCACGGGGCACACGAGGACCCTCGAAAAGACTGTACCCATTTCCGACGCCCCTCCCCAACCCCCGCAGACCAAAGGCTATATCCCACCGGCCTCGGCGACTATTTCACGCGCTGCGCCGCTGGCACTTTATTGCCATTTTATGGAAGGCCCTGACAGAGCCTCCCAATGGGCACGCTGAGACCCTCGAATAGACTGTACCCATTTCTCTGAATCCAGAGCCTCGAACGCCCTCCCAACCCCCATGGACCAAAGGCTATAGCCCACCGCCCATGATTATTTCACGAGCTACTGGCATGTCTTGCCATTTTAGGGCGTGCTCGTCAGAGCCTCCCACTGGGCACACGAGACCTCGAAAAGACTGACCCATTTCCGACGACTGTGAGCCCTCTCAAACCCCTCCCCAACCCCTCATGACCAAAGGCTATAGCCCACCTGCCTCCGTGGACTATTTCCCGTACTGGCATTTTTTGCCATTTTAGGGCAGGCCTCTGACCGTAGCCTCCCACTGCCACACGAGGACCCTCGAAAAGACTGTACCCATTTCCGACGCCCAGACCCCGAACGCCTGCCCCAACCCCTCAAGGACAAAGGCTATAGCCCACCGCCTCATGCGATTATTTCATGCGCCACTGGCATGTCTTGCCATTTTAGGGCAGGCTGACTGTAGCCTCCCATCACACGAGGACCTTCAAGACGACTCCATTTCCATGCCTCAGACCCCGAACGCCTGCCCCAACCTCATGGACAAAGGCTATAGCCCACTGCCTCGACGATTATTTCACGCGCGCCACTGGCATTTCTTGTTATTTTAGCATGTGCTTCTGATCGTAGCCTCCCACTGGGCATACACGAGACGCCTGAAAAGGCTGTACCCATTTCCGACTTAACAGAGCGCCCAAACACCTTCCCCAACCCCGCATGACCAAAGGTTATAGCCCACCGGCCTCGGCGACTATTTCCCGTGCTGCGCCGCTGGGCATTTCTTGCCATTTTAGGGCAGGCCTTTGACCGTATCCCCTCACTGGGCACACGAGGACCTTCGAAAAGACTGTACCCATTTCCGACCACTGAGCCCCAAACCCCTCCCAACCCCGCAGACCAAAGGCTATAGCCCACCGACTCGACGACTATTTCACGCGCTGCACATCACTGGCATGTCTCACATTTTAGTATGTGCTTCGACTGATCAGCCTCCCACTGGGCACACGAGGACCTTCGAAAAGACTGTACCCATTTCCGACGCCCAGAGCCCCCGAACCCCTCCCCACCCCCGCAGACCAAAGGCTATAGCCCACCGGCCTCGACGATTTCACGCTGCGCCTGGCATTTTTCTGCGCTTAGGGCAGGCCCTGACCGTAGCCTCCCACTGGGCACGCGAGGACCCTCGAAAAGACTGTACCCATTTCCGACTCCAGAGCCCCCGAACGCCCCTCCCCAACCCCCGAGGGCCAAAGGCTATAGCCCACCGGCCTCGGCGACTATTTCACGCGCTGCGCAGCTGGGCATGTCTTGCCATTTTAGGGCAGGCTTCTGACCGTAGCCTCCCACTGGGCACACGAGGACCTTCGAAAAGACTGTACCCATTTCCGACGACCAGAGCCCCCGAAACCCCCTCCCCAACCCCCGTGGACCAAAGGCTATACCCCACCGGCTCGAAGACTATTTCACGCGCTGCGCCGCTGGGCATTTCTTGCTATTTTAGGGCAGGCTTCTGATCGTAGCCTCCCACTGGGCACACTAGGACCCTCGAAAAGACTGTACCCATTTCCGACGCCTGTGAGCCCTAACTTCCCTCCCAACCTCATGACCAAAGGCTCTAGGCCACCATCCTCAGCAACTATTTCACGCGCTGCGCCGCTGGACATTTCTTGCCAATTTAGGCAGGCTTCGACTGTAGCCTCTCATCAAGTACACGAGGACCTCAGAAGACTGCACTCCATTTCGACGCACCAGAGCCCTCAAACCCTCCCCAACCCCTCATGGACCAAAGGCTATAACCCACCGCCTCAACGACTATTTCACGCTGCTACCACTGGCATTTTTGCCATTTTAGGGCAGTGCCTCGACCAGAGCCTCCCAATGGGCACGCTGAGACCCTCGAATAGACTGTACCCATTTTGAATCCAGAGCTCAACGCCTCCCAACCTCATGGACTAAAGGCTATAGCCCACTGCCTCCGTGGACTATTTCCTGTATACTGGCATTTCTTGCCATTTTAGGCAGGCCTCGACCGTAGCCTCCCACTCGGGCACACGAGACCCTCGAAAAGATCACTCCATTTCCGATGCCCAGACCCCGAACGCCTGCCCCAACCTCATGACAAAGGCTATAGCCCACCGCCTCGATTATTTCATGCGGCCAAGGCCATTGGCATGTCTTGCCATTTTAGGGCGTGCCCTGATCAGAGCTCCCATGGCACACGAGGACCTTCGAAAAGACTCAGACCCATTTCCCACGCACTGAGGCCCTGTAACTTCCCTCCCAACCCCTGTGACCAAAGGCTATAGCCCACCGCCTCGACGACTATTTCACGCTGCGCCACTGGCATTTCTTGTTATTTTAGCGCAGGCTTCGATCGAGCCTCCCACTGGGCACACGAGGACGCCTGAAAAGATGCACCCATTTCCTACTTAACAGAGCCCTGAAATTCCCTCCCAACCCTCATGACCAAAGGCTCTAGGCCACCGGCCTCGGTGGACTATTTCACGCGGCCATACTGGACATTTCTTTATTTTAGGCAGGCTTGACCGTAGCCTCCCACTGGTACACGAGGACCCTCGTAAAGACTGTACCCATTTCCGATGACCAGAGCGCCCGAAACACCTTCCCCAACCCCCGCGGACCAAAGGTTATAGCCCACCGGCCTCGGCGACTCTTTCCTGTGCGCCACTGGCATTTCTTGCCATTTTAGGGCAGGCCTTGACCAGATCCTCTCACCGGGCACACGAGGACCTTCAAAAGACTGTACTCCATTTCCACGACCACTGAGCCCCAAACCCCTCCCCACCCCTCGCAGACCAAAGGCTATAGCCCACCGGCCTCGACGACTATTTCACGCATCAAGGCCTGGCATTTCTTGCCATTTTAGGGCAGGCCCTGACCGTAGCCTCCCACTGGGCACGCGAGGACCCTCGAAAAGACTGTACCCATTTCCGACTCCAGAGCCCCCGAACGCCCCTCCCCAACCCCCGAGGGCCAAAGGCTATAGCCCACCGGCCTCGGCGACTATTTCACGCGCTGCGCCGCTGGGCATGTCTTGCCATTTTAGGGCAGGTTTCTGACCGTAGCCTCCCACTGGGCACACGAGGACCTTCGAAAAGACTGTACCCATTTCCGACGAGAAGAGCCCCCGAAACCCCCTCCCCAACCCCTGCAGACCAAAGGCTATAGCCCACCGACCTCGACGACTATTTCACGCGCTGCACCGCTGGGCATGTCTTGCCATTTTAGGGCAGGCTTCTGACCGTAGCCTCCCACTGGGCACACGAGGACCTTCGAAAAGACTGTACCCATTTCCGACGCCCCTCCCCAACCCCCGCAGACCCAAGGCTATAGCCCACCGCCTCGACGATTATTTCACGCTACACTGGGCATTTCTTGCCGCTAGTAGGCAGTGCCCTGACCAGAGCCTCCCACGGGCACGCGAGGACCTCAAAAGACTGTACCCATTTCCGACCTGTGAGCCTCCGAACGCCTCCCAACCCCCGAGGGCCAAAGGCTATAGCCCACCGCCTCATGACTATTTCACGCGGCCATGCAGTCAAGGGCATGTCTTGCCATTTTAGGTGATTCTGACTGTAGCCTCCCACCGGGCACACGAGGACCTTCGAAAAGACTGCACCCATTTCCCGACGACCGTGAGCCCCAAACCCCTCCCCAACCCCCGTGGACCAGGCTATACCCCACCGGCTCAAGACTATTTCACGCCCACCAAGCATTTCTTGTTATTTTAGGGCAGGCTTGATCGAGCCTCCCACCGGGCACACTAGGACCTCGAAAAGACTGCAGACCCATTTCCCGACGCCCAGAGCCCTGTAACTTCCTCCCCAACCCCGCTGGACCAAAGGCTCTAGGCCACCGCCTCGCAACTATTTCACGCGCTACCGCTGGACATTTCTTGCCAATTAGGCAGGCTTCTGACCGTAGCCTCTCACTGGGCACACGAGGACCCTCGTAAAGACTGTACCCATTTCTCGACGCAGAGCCCCCAAACCCCTCCCCAACCTCATGGACCAAAGGCTATAACCCACCGCCTCAACGACTATTTCACGCGCCACTGGGCATTTCTTGCCATTTTAGGGCAGGCCCTGACCGTAGCCTCCCAATGGGCACGCGAGGACCCTCGAATAGACTGTACCCATTTCTGAATCCAGAGCCCCCGAACGCCCCTCCCCAACCCCCGCGGACCAAAGGCTATAGCCCACCGGCCTCCGTGACTATTTCCTGTATACGCTCATTGGCATTTCTTGCCATTTTAGGCAGGCCTGATCAGTAGCCTCCCATCAAGTACACGAGACCCTCGAAAAGACTGTACCCATTTCCGAAGCCCAGAGACCCCGAACGCTCCCCCAACCCCTCATAAAAGGCTATAGCCCACCGGCCTCGGCGACTATTTCATGCGCTGCGCCGCTGGGCATGTCTTGCCATTTTAGGGCAGGCGTCTGACCGTAGCTCCCACTGGGCACACGAGGACCTTCGAAAAGACTGTACCCATTTCCGACGACCAGAGGCCCCAGAACTTCCCTCCCCAACCCCCGTGGACCAAAGGCTATAGCCCACCGGCCTCGACGACTATTTCACGCGGTGCGCCGCTGGGCATTTCTTGCTATTTTAGCGCAGGCTTCTGATCGTAGCCTCCCACTGGGCACACGAGGACGCTCGAAAAGACTGTACCCATTTCCGACGAACAGAGCCCCAGAAATTCCCTCCCCAACCCCCGCGGACCAAAGGCTCTAGGCCACCGGCCTCGGTGACTATTTCACGCGCTGCGCCGCTGGACATTTCTTGCCATTTTAGGGCAGGCTTCTGACCGTAGCCTCCCACTGGGTACACGAGGACCTCAGAAGACTGTACCCATTTCATGACCAGCGCCCAAACACCTTCCCAACCCCTCATGACCAAAGGTTATAGCCCACCGCCTGACTTTTTCCTGCTGCGCTACTGGGCATTTCTTGCCATTTAGGGCAGGCCTTTGACCGTATCCTCTCACTCACACGAGGACCTTCGAAAAGACTGTACCCATTTCTGACGACCAGAGCCCCCCCAAACCCCACCCCAACCCCGCAGACCAGCACAGCCCACCGCCTCGACGACTATTTCACGACCGCTACTGGCATTTCTTGCCATTTTTGGGCAGGCCCTGACCGTAGCCTGCCACTGGGCACGCGAGGACCCTCAAAAAGACTGTACCCATTTCCGACTCCAGAGCCCCCGAACGCCCCTCCCCAATCCCCGAGAGCCAAAGGCTATAGCCCACCGGCCTCGGCGACTATTTCACGCTCCACTGGGCATGTCTTGCCATTTTAGTGGTTTCGATCTGTAGCCTCCCACCTGGGCACACGAGGACCTTCAAAAAGACTCAGACTCCATTTCCGACCAGTGAGCCCTCAAACCCCTCCCAACCCCTGCATCAGGCTATAGCCCACCGGCCTCGACGACTAATTCACGTGACTGCTACTGGCATTTCTTGCCATTTTAGGCAGGCCCCTGATCAGAGCCTCCCATCAAGCACGCGAGGACCCTCGAAAAGACTGTACCCATTTCCCACCTGAGCTCCCAACGCCTCCCAACCCCGAGGGGCCATAGCCCACCGCCTCGGCGACTTATTTCACGCTACCGCTTGACATTTCTTGCCATTTTAGGGCAGGCTCTGATCGTAGCCTCCCACAAGCACACGAGACCCTCGAAAGCTCTGCACTGACCCACGCCTGTAACCCTGTAACTTCCCTCCCAACCCCTCATGACCAGGGGTCTAGGCCACCGCCTCAGAACTTATTTCACGGGCCATGCTGCTGGACATTTCTTGCCAATTTAGGCATGTGCTTCGACTGTAGCCTCTCACCGACACACGAGGACCCTTGTAAAGACTGCACCCATTTCCGACGACTGTGAGCCCCTCAAACCCCCTCCCCAACCCTCATGACTAAAGGCTATAGCCCACCGCCCTGTGACTATTTCCACGCGCTACTGGCTGGCATTTCTTGTCATTTTAGGGCAGGCCTCTGATCAGCCTCCCACGGGCACACGAGGTGCCTCAAAAGACTGTACCCATTTCCGACGCCTCCCCAACCCCCGCAGACCAAAGTTATAGCCCACCTGCCTCGACGACTATTTCACGCACAGGCCATTATTTCACATTTTAGGCAGGCCCTGACCAGAGCCTCCCAATGGGCACGCTGAGGACCCTCGAAAAGACTGTACCCATTTCCAATCCAGAGCCACCGAACGCCTCCCAACCCCCGAGGCAAAGGCTATAGCCCACCGCCCCATGACTATTTCCCATGCTACTGGTATTTCTTGCCATTTTAGGGTAGGCCTCTGACCGTAGCCTCCCACTGGGCACAGGAGGACCCGCGAAAAGATTGTACCCATTTCCGATGCCCAGAGCCCCCGAACGTCCCTCCCCAACCCCCGCGGACCAAAGGCTATAGCCCACCGGCCTCGGCGACTATTTCACGCGCTGCGCCGCTGGGCATGTCTTGCCATTTTAGGGCAGGCTTCTGACTGTAGCCTCCCACTGGGCACACGAGGACCCTCGAAAAGACTGTACCCATTTCTGACGACCAGAGCCCCCGAAACCCCCTCCCCAACCCCCGCGGACCAAAGGCTATAGCCCACCGGCCTCCGTGACTATTTCCCGTGCTGCGCCGCTGGGCATTTCTTGCCATTTTAGGGCAGGCCTCTGACCGTAGCCTCCCACTGGGCACACGAGGACCCTCGAAAAGACTGTACCCATTTCCGATGCCCAGAGACCCCGAACGCCCGTCCCCAACCCAATGCGGACAAAAGGCTATAGCCCACCGGCATCGGCGACTATTTCATGCGCTGCGCCGCTGGGCATGTCTTGCCATTTTAGGGCGGGCTTCTGACCGTAGCCTCTCACTGGGCACACGAGGACCCTCGTAAAGACTGTACCCATTTCCGACGACCAGAGGCCCCAAAACCCCCTCCCCAACCCCCATGGACCAAAGGCTATAGCCCACCGGCCTCGGCGACTATTTCACGCGCTGCGCCGCTGGGCATTTCTTGCTATTTTAGGGCAGGCTTCTGATCGTAGCCTCCCACTGGGCACACGAGGACTCTCGAAAAGACTGTACCCATTTCCGACGCCGAGCCCTGCAACTTCCTCCCCAACCCCTCATGACCAAAGGCTCTAGGCCACCGCCTCGATAACTATTTCACGCGCCACTGCTGACATTTCTTGCCAATTTAGGGCAGGCTTCTGACCGTAGCCTCTCATCGGGCACACGAGGACCCTCAGAAGACTGTACCCATTTCCATGACCAGAGCCCCTCAAACACCTTCCCAACCCCGCATGACCAAAGGCTATAGCCCACCGCCTCAAGGACTATTTCCTGTGCGCCACTGGTATTTCTTGCCATTTCAGGGCAGTGCCTCGACCGTAGCCTCCCATCGGGCAGACGAAGACCTTCAAAAGACTGTACCCATTTCCGACGACCAGATCCCCAAATCCTCCCAACCTCATGGGACCAAAGGCTATAGCCCACCGGCCTCAAGTGACTATTTCCTGCAGCCGCCTGGCATTTTTTGCAATTTTAGGAATGCCTCTGACCGTAGCCTCCCATTGGGCAAAAGAGTACCCTCGAAAAGACCGTACCCATTTCACGACTGAGCCCCCAAACACCTTCCCCAACCCCTCATGGACCAAAGGCTATAGCCCACTGCCTCAAGTGACTATTTCCTGTCGCCTGGCTGGTATTTCTTGCCATTTAGGGCAGTGCCTCTGACCGTAGCCTCCCATCAGACGAAGACCTTCGAAAGACTGTACCCATTTACGACGACCAGAGCCCCAAAAACCCCAACCCCAACCCCCGCACTAAAGGCTATAGCCCACCGCCTCGACGACTATTTCACGCACAAGGCCATTGGCATTTCTTGCCATTTTAGGGCAGGCCTTGACCGTAGCCTCCCACTGGGCACGCGAGGACCCTCGAAAAGAATGTACCCATTTCCGACGACCAGAGCCCCCGAAACCCCCTCCCCAACCCCCGCAGACCAAAGGCTATAGCCCACCGGCCTCGACGACTATTTCACGCGCTGCGCCGCTGGGCATTTCTTGCCATTTTAGGGCAGGCCTCGATCAGAGCCTCCCACTGCACGCGAGACCCTCGAAAGACTGTACCCATTTCCACCCAGAGCCCCTCAACGCCCCTCCCAACCCCGAGGGCCAGGCTATAGCCCACCGCCTCGGGACTATTTCACGCGGCCACTGACATTTCTTGTTATTTTAGGGCAGGCTTCGACCGTAGCCTCCCACTGGGCACACGAGGACCAATTAAAAGAATTTACCCATTTCAAGACCAGAGGCCCCAAACCCTCCCCAACCCCCATGGACCAGGCACATAGCCCACCGGCCTCATGATTATTTCACGCACACTACTGGGCATTTCTTGCTATTTTAGGGCAGGCTTCTGATCGTAGCCTCCCACTGGGCACACGAGGTACCTCGAAAAGACTGTACCCATTTCCGACGCCCAGAGCCCCAGAACTTCCCTCCCCAACCCCTGCGGACCAAAGGCTCTAGGCCACCGGCCTCGGCAACTATTTCACGCGCTGCGCCGCTGGACATTTCTTGCCAATTTAGGGCAGGCTTCTGACCGTAGCCTCTCACTGGGCACACGAGCACCCTCGTAAAGACTGTACCCATTTCCGACCACTGAGCCCCAAACCCTCCCCAACCTCATGGACCAAAGGCTATAGCCCACCGCCTCGTGATTATTTCCTGTGCTGCGCTGGCATTTCTTGCCATTTAGGTAGGCCTCTGACCGTAGCCTCCCACTGGGCAAACGAGGACCCTCGAAAAGACTGTCCCATTTCCGACGACTGTGAGCCCCCTCAAACCCCTCCCCAACCCCGCACTAAAGGCTATAGCCCACCGCCTCGACGACTATTTCACGCACAAGGCCACTGGCATTTCTTGCCATTTTAGGGCAGGCCTTGACCAGTAGCCTCCCACTGGCACGCGAGACCTCGAAAAGAATGTACCCATTTCCCGACGACCAGAGCCCCCAAACCCCTCCCCAACCCCGCAGACCAAAGGCTATAGCCCACCGCCTCGACGATTATTTCACGCTGCGCTACTGGCATTTCTTGTAATTTTAGGGCAGGCCCTGACCAGTAGCCTCCCACTGCACGCGAGGACCCTCGAAAGACTGTACTCATTTCCGACCCCAGAGCCCCAACGCCCCTCCCAACCCCCGAGGCCAGGCTATAGCCCACCGCCTCGGACTATTTCACGCTACCACCGCTGACATTTCTTGCCATTTTAGGGCAGGCTTCTGACCAGTAGCCTCCCACTCACACGAGGACCGCCGAAAAGAATGTACCCATTTCAAGACCAGAGGCCCCAAACCCTCCCCAACCCCCATGGACCAAAGGCTATAGCCCACCGCCTTGCGATTATTTCACGCACGGCCATTGGCATTTCCGGCTATTTTAGGGCAGACTTTTGATCGTAGCCTCCCACTGGGCACACGAGGACCCTCGAAAAGACTGTACCCATTCCCGACCCCCAGAGCCCTGTAACTTCCTCCCAACCCTCATGACCAAAGGCTCTAGGCCACCGGCCTCGCAACTATTTCACGCGCACACTGACATTTCTTGCCAATTTAGGGCATGTGCTCGATCAGAGCCTCTCATCGGGCACACGAGGACCCTCAGAAGACTGCACCCATTTCCGACGACCAGAGCCCCCAAACCCCTCCCAACCCTCAAGGACTAAAGGCTATAGCCCACCGCCTTGACTATTTCCTGTGCGCTACTGGCATTTCTTGCCATTTAGGTAGGCTCTGACCAGTAGCCTCCCACTGGGCAAACGAGGACCTCGAAAAGACTGTCCCCAATTCACCACCACTGAGCCTCAAACCCCTCCCCAACCCCGCAGACCAAAGGCTATAGCCCACCGCCTCGACGACTATTTCACGCCAAGGCCATTGGCATTTCTTGCCATTTTAGGCAGTGCCTTGACCTCAGAGCCTCCCACTGGGCACGCGAGGACCCTCGAAAAGACTGTACCCATTTCCGACGCACTGTGAGCCCCCAAACACCTTCCCAACCCCTGTGGGACCAGCACATAGCCCACCAGCCTTGACTATTTCCGTGTCACTGGTATTTCTTGCCATTTTAGGCAGGCCTCTGACCGTAGCCTCCCAAAGGGAACACGAAGTCCATCGAAAAGACTGTACCCATTTCCCACCCACTGAGCCCCGAAACCCCTCCCCAACCCCGCAGACCAAAGGCTATAGCCCACCGCCTCGACGACTATTTCACGTGATCGCGCTACTGGGCATTTCTTGCCATTTTAGGGCAGGCCTCTGACCGTAGCCTCCCACTGGGCACGCGAGGACCCTCGAAAAGAATGTACCCATTTCCGACGACCAGAGCCCCCGAAAACCCCTCCCCAACCCCCGCAGACCAAAGGCTATAGCCCACCGGCCTCGACGACTATTTCACGCGCTGCGCCGCTGGGCATTTCTTGCCATTTTAGGGCAGGCCCTGACCGTAGCCTCCCACTCGGCACGCGAGGACCCTCGAAAAGACTGTACCCATTTCCGACTCCAGAGCCCCCGAACGCCCCTCCCCAACCCCCGAGGGCCAAAGGCTATAGCCCACCGGCCTCGGGGACTATTTCACGCGCTGCGCCGCTGGACATTTCTTGCCATTTTAGGGCAGGCTTCTGACCGTAGCCTCCCACTGGGCACACGAGGACCGTCGAAAAGAATGTACCCATTTCCGAAGACCAGAGGCCCCAAAACCCCCTCCCCAACCCCCATGGACCAAAGGCTATAGCCCACCGGCCTCGGCGACTATTTCACGCTACCATTGGCATTTCTTGTTATTTTAGGCAGTGCTTGATCAGAGCCTCCCACGGGCACACGAGGACCCTCGAATAGACTGTCCCCATTTCCGACGACCAGAGCCCCGAAACCCCTCCCTAACTCCTCAAGGACCAGCACTATAGCCCACCGCCTCAAGTGACTATTTCCGTGCTGGCATTTCTTGCCATTTAGGTAGGCCTCGACCGTAGCCTCCCACTGGGCAAACGAGGACCTCAAAAGACTGTCCCCATTTCCGACCAGAGCCCCAAATCCCTCCCAACCCCCTGCAGACCAAAGGCTATAGCCCACCGCCTCGACGATTATTTCACGCTACAAGGCCACTGGCATTTCTTGCCATTTAAGGGCAGGCCTTGACCAGAGCCTCCCACTGGGCACGCTGAGGACCTCGAAAAGACTGTACCCATTTCCACGACATGAGCCCCCAAACCTCCTCCCCAACCCCTGCAGACTAAAGCACATAGCCCACCTGCCTCGACGATTATTTCCACGCACATTGGCATTTCTTGCCATTTTAGGGCAGGCCTTGACCAGAGCCTCCCACTGGGCACGCGAGGACCTCGAAAAGTCTGTACCCATTTCCACCCACTGTGAGCCCTCAGAACCTCCTCCCCAACCCCTGCAGACCAAAGGCTTATAGCCCACCGCCTGGCGATTATTTCACGCGCTGGCTGGACATTTCTTGCCATTTTAGGCAGGCTTCTGACCAGTAGCCTCCCACTGGGCACACGAGACCTCAGAAGACTGTACCCATTTCCGACCCATAGCCCCGAACGCCCTCAACAACCCCCGAGGGCCAAAGGCACATAGCCCACCAGCCCCATGATTATTTCACGCGCCACTGGACATTTCTTGCCATTTTATGTGCTTCTGACCGTAGCCTCCCACTGCACACGAGGACCCACGAAAAGAATGGACCCATTTCTCAAGAACAGAGGCCCCAAACCCTCCCCAACCCCCATGGACCAGCACATAGCCCACCGCCCTGATTATTTCACGCGCTGGCCGCTTGGCATTTCTTGTTATTTTAGGGCAGTGCTTCGATCAGAGCCTCCCACTGGGCACACGAGGACCTCGAAAAGACTGTACCCATTTCCGACGCCCAGAGCCCTGTAACTTCCTCCCAACCTCATGACCAAAGGCTCTAGGCCACCGCCCTAAGAACTATTTCACGCGCTGCGCCATGCTGACATTTCTTGCCAATTTAGTGTGCTTGACTGTAGGCTCACTGGGCACACGAGACCCTCAGAAGACTGTACCCATTTCCGACCCACTGAGCCCCAAACCCTCCCCAACCCTCATGGACCAAAGGCTATAGCCCACCGCCTCATGACTATTTCCTGTGCTGCGCCATTGGCATTTCTTGCCATTTTAGGCAGGCCTTGACCTCAGAGCCTCCCACTGGCACGCGAGGACCCTCGAAAAGACTGTACCCATTTCCCAGAGCCCTCAAACCTCCTCCCAACCCCGCAGACCACAGGCTATAGCCCACCTGCCTCGACGTCTATTTCACGCGCTGCGCCGCCTGGCATTTCTTGCCATTTTAGGGCAGGCCTTGACCGTAGCCTCCCACTGGGCAAACGAGGACCGTCGAAAAGAATGTACCCCTTTCCGAAGACCTGAGGACCCTAAACCCCCTCCCCAACCCCCATGGACCAAAGGCTATAGCCCACCGCCCCATGATTATTTCACGCTGCCATTGGCATTTCTTGTTATTTTAGGCAGTGCTCGATCTGTAGCCTCCCACTGGGCACATGAGGACCTCGAAAAGACTGTACCCATTTCCGACGCCCAGAGCCCCAGAACTTCCCTCCCCAACCCCCGCGGACCAAAGGCTCTAGGCCACCGCCAAGAACTATTTCACGCGCACGCTGACATTTCTTGCCAATTTAGGCAGTGCTTGACCGTAGCCTCCACTGGCACACGAGGACCCTCAGAAGACTGTACCCATTTCCGACGACCACTGTGAGCCCTCAAACCCCTCCCAACCCTCATGGACCAAAGGCTATAGCCCACCGCCCTGACTATTTCCGTGGCGCCATTGGCATTTCTTGCCAATTTAGGGTGCTTGACCGTAGCCTCTCACTGGGCACACGAGGACCCTCAGAAGACTGTACCCATTTCTCACGACTGAGCCCCAAACCCTCCCAACCCTCATGACCAAAAGCTATAGCCCACCGGCCTCAGTGACTATTTCCCGTGCTGCGCCGCTGGGCATTTCTTGCCATTTTAGGGCAGGCCTCTGACCGTAGCCTCCCACTGGGCAAACGAGGACCCTCGAAAAGACTGTACCCATTTCCGACGACCAGAGCCCCCGAAACACCTTCCCCAACCCCCGCGGACCAAAGGCTATAGCCCACCGGCCTCAGTGATTATTTCCTGTGCTGCGCCGCTGGGCATATCTTGCCATTTTAGGGCAGGCCTCTGACCGTAGCCTCGCACTGGGCACACGAAGACCTTCGAAAAGACTGTACCGATTTCCGACGACCAGAGCCCCCGAAACCCCCTCCCCAACCCCCGCGGACCAAAGGCTATAGCCCACCGGCCTCGACGACTATTTCACGCGCTGCGCCGCTGGGCATTTCTTGCAATTTTAGGGCAGGCCTTGACCGTAGCCTCCCACTGGGAATGCGAGGACCCTCGAAAAGACTGTACCCATTTCCGACGACCAGAGCCCCCGAAACCCCCTCCCCAACCCCCGCGGACCAAAGGCTATAGCCCACCGGCCTCGACGACTATTTCACGCGCTGCGCCGCTGGGCATTTCTTGCCATTTTAGGGCAGGCCCTGACCGTAGCCTCCCACTGGGCACGCGAGGACCCTCGAAAAGACTGTACCCATTTCCGACTCCAGAGCCCCCGAACGCCCCTCCCCAACCCCCGAGGGCCAAAGGCTATAGCCCACCGGCCTCGGCGACTATTTCACGCGCTGCGCCGCTGGACATTTCTTGCCATTTTAGGGCAGGCTTCTGACCGTAGCCTCCCACTGGGCACACGAGGACCCTCGTAAAGACTGTACCCATTTCCGACGAACAGAGCCCCCGAAACCCCCTCCCCAACCCCCGCGGACCAAAGGCTATAGCCCACCGGCCTCCGTGACTATTTCCCGTGCTGCGCCGCTGGGCATTTCTTGCCATTTTAGGGCAGGCCTCTAACCGTAGCCTCCCACTGGGCACACGAGGACCCTCGAAAAGACTGTACCCATTTCCGATGCCCAGAGACCCCGAACGCCCCTCCCCAACCTCAAGGACCAGGCTATAGCCCACCTGCCTCCGTGACTATTGCCAGTGCTGCGCCGCCGGGCTTTCGTTCCCATTTTAGGGCAGGCCTCTGACCGTAGCCTCCCACTGGCAAACGAGGACCTCGAAAAGACTGTACCCATTTCCGACGCACTGAGCCCCCAAACACCTTCCCAACCCTCATGGACCAAAGGCTATAGCCCACCGCCTCGTGACTATTTGACGTATACGCCATGGGCATTTCTTGCCATTTTAGGGCAGGCTTGACCGTAGCCTCCCACCGGGCACACGAGGACCTTCAAAAGACTCCAGACCATTTCCCGAGACCAGAGCTCCCCGAAACCCCTCCCCAACCCCGTGGGACCAAAGGCTCTAGCCTCGCTTAACTATTTCACGCGCGCTGGACATTTCTTGCCAATTTAGGGCAGGCTCGACCAGAGCCTCTCATCAAGCACACCAGGACCCTCGAAAAGACTGTACCCATTTCCGACGACCAGAGCCCCCCAACCCCCCCCCCCACCCCCCCGGTACCAAGGCTATAGCCCACCGGCCTCGGCGACTATTTCACGCGCTGCGCCGCTGGACATTTCTTGCCATTTTAGGGCAGGCTTCTGACCGTAGCCTCCCACTGGGCACACGAGGACCCTCGTAAAGACTGTACCCATTTCCGACGACCAGAGCCCCCGAAACCCCCTCCCCAACCCCCGCGGACCAAAGGCTATAGCCCACCGGCCTCGACGACTATTTCACGCGCTGCGCCGCTGGGCATTTCTTGCCATTTTAGGGCAGGCCCTGACCGTAGCCTCCCACTGGGCACGCGAGGACCCTCGAAAAGACTGTACCCATTTCCGACTCCAGAGCCCCCGAACGCCCCTCCCCAACCCCCGAGGGCCAAAGGCTATAGCCCACCGGCCTCGGCGACTATTTCACGCGCTGCGCCGCTGGACATTTCTTGCCATTTTAGGGCAGGCCCTGACCGTAGCCTCCCATCACACGAGGACCCTCGCAAAGACTGTACCCATTTCCGCCGACCAGAGCCCCCGAACCCCCCTCCCCACCCCCCGCGGACCAAAGGCTATAGCCCACCGGCCTCCGTGACTATTTCCCGCGCTGCGCCGCTGGGCATTTCTTGCCATTTTAGGGCAGGCCTCTGACCGTAGCCTCCCACTGGGCACACGAGGACCCTCGAAAAGACTGTACCCATTTCCGATGCCCAGAGACCCCGAACGCCTCCCCAACCTCATGGACCAGCACATAGCCCACCGCCTCCGTGACTATTTCCTGTTGCGCTTGGCATTTCTTGCCATTTTAGGGCAGGCCTCTGACCGTAGCCTCCCACTGGGCAAACGAGGAGCCTCGAAAAGACTGTACTCACCCACTGTAGCCCCCAACACCTTCCCAACCTCATGGACTAAAGGCTATAGCCCACCGCCTTGACTATTTGACATGCTACGCCACAAGCATTTCTTGCCATTTTAGGGCAGGCTTGACCAGTAGCCTCCCACCGGGCACACGAGGACCATCGAAAAGATCAGACCATTTCCGAGACCAGAGCCCCAAACCCCTCCCAACCCCTGGGACCAAAGGCTCTAGGCCACCGCCTCGAACTATTTCACGCAAGGCTACTGACATTTCTTGCCATTTTAGGGCAGGCTTGATCAGAGCCTCCCACTGGGCACACGAGGACCCTCAGAAGACTGTACCCATTTCCACGACCAGAGCCCCAAACCCCTCCCCAACCCCGTGACACCAGTGCTATAGCCCACCGCCTCGACGACTATTTCACGCTACTGGGAATTTCTTGCCATTTTAGGCAGTGCCTGACAGAGCCTGCCACTGGGCACACGAGGACCCCCGTAAAGACTGTACCCATTTCCGACCCAGAGCCCCCGAACGCCCTCTCCCACCCCCGAGGGCCCAAGGCTATAGCCCACCGCCTCGAATATTTCACGCTGGCTACCGCTGACATTTCTTGTTATTTTAGGCAGTGCCTGATCAGTAGCCTGCCATCGGGCACACGAGGACCCTCAGAAGATCACCCATTTCGACGAACAGAGCCCTCAAACCCCTCCCCAACCCTCATGGGACCAAAGGCTATAGCCCACCGGCCTCCGTGACTATTTCCCATGCTGCGCCGCTGGGCATTTCATGCTATTTTAGGGGAGGCCTCTAACCGTAGCCTCCCACTGGGCACACGAGGACCCTCGAAACGACTGTACCCATTTCTGATGCCCAGAGACCCCGAACGCCCTTTTCCAACCCGCGCGGACCAAAGGCTATAGCCCACCGGCCTCGGCGACTATTTCACGCGCTGCGCCGCTGGGCATGTCTTGCCATTTTAGGGCAGGCTTCTGACCGTAGCCTCCCACTGGGCACACGAGGACCTTCGAAAAGACTATACCCATTTCCGACGACTGTGAGCCCCCAAACCCCTCCCAACCCCTGTGGACCAGGCTATACCCCACCGCCCCATGATTATTTCACGCACAAGGCCACTGGCATTTCTTGTTATTTTAGCAGCTTGATCAGAGCCTCCCACTGCACACGAGGACCCTCGAAAAGACTGCACCCATTTCCCACTTCAGAGCCTCAACGCCTCTATCCAACCCCCGAGGGCCAGCTATAGCCCACCTGCCTCGGCTGATTATTTCACGCCACCATTGGACATTTCTTGCCATTTTAGGGCAGGCTTCTGGCCGTAGCCTCCCACTGGGCACACGAGGACCCTCGAAAAGACCGTACCCATTTCCGACTAACAGAGCCCCCGAAACCCCCTCCCAACCCCCTCGGACCAAAGGCTATAGCCCACCGGCCTCGACGACTATTTGACGCGCTGCGCAGCTGGGCATTTCTTGCCATTTTAGGGCTGGCCTTGACCGTAGCCTCCCACTGGGCACGCGAGGACCCTCGAAAAGACTGTACCCATTTCCGACGACCAGAGCCCCCAAAACCCCCTCCCCAACCCTCAAGGACCAGTTATAGCCCACCGCCCTGACTATTTCCAGATCACTGGCATTTCTTGCCATTTTAGGGCAGGCCTCTGACCGTAGCTCCCATCACGCTGAGACCATCGAAAAGACTGTACCCATTTCCGACGACCAGAGCCCCCGAAACCCCCTCCCCAACCCCCGCAGACCAAAGGCTATAGCCCACCGGCCTCAACGACTATTTGACGGCCATGCACTGGCATTTCTTGCCATTTTAGGGCAGTGCCTTGACCAGAGCCTCCCATGGCACGCTGAGACCTCGAAAAGACTGTACCCATTTCCGACGACCAGAGCCCCCAAAACCCCCTCCCCAACCCCCGCAGACCAAAGGCTATAGCCCACCGGCCTCGACGACTATTTGACGCGCTGCGCAGCTGGGCATTTCTTGCCATTTTAGGCAGTGCCTTGACCAGAGCCTCCCACTGGGCACGCGAGGACCCTCGAAAAGACTGTACCCATTTCCGACCACTGAGCCCCAAACCCCTCCCCACCCCCAAGACACCAAAGGCTATAACCCACCGCCTCGACGACTATTTCACGCACAAGGCCACTGGCATTTCTTGCCATTTTAGTAAGGCCTGATCAGAGCCTACCATCAAGCACGCGAGGACCCTCGAAAAGACTGTACCCATTTCCGACCCAGAGCCCCGAACGCCTCCCCAACCCCGAGGGCAAAGGCTATAGCCCACCGCCTCGGCGATTATTTCACGCTGGGCATCTGGACATTTCTTGCCATTTTAGGGCAGGCTTCTGACCGTAGCCTCCCACTGGGCACACGAGGACCCTCGTAAAGACTGTACCCATTTCCGACTCCATAGCCCCCGAACGCCCCTCAACAACCCCCGAGGGCCAAAGGTTATAGCTCACTGCCTCATGACTTATTTCACGCCAAGGCCGCTGGACATTTCGCCATTTTAGGCAGGCTTGGTCAGAGTATCCCACTGGGCACACGAGACCCTCAGAAGACTGTACCCATTTCCGACCCAGAGCCCCCAAACCCCTCCCAACCCCCGTGGACCAAAGGCTATACCCCACCGGCTCCTGGCGATTATTTCACGCCATACACTGGCATTTCTTGCCATTTTAGGGCAGGCCTTGACCAGAGCCTCCCACCTGGGCACGCGAGACCCTCAAAAGACTGTACCCATTTCCACGACTGTGAGCCCGAAACCCCCTCCCCAACCCCCGCGGACCAAAGGCTATAGCCCACCGGCCTCAGTGACTATTTCCCGTACTGCGCCGCTGGGCATTTCTTGCCATTTTAGGGCAGGCCTCTGACCGTAGCCTCCCACTGGGCACGCGAGGACCATCGAAAAGACTGTACCCATTTCCGACGACCAGAGCCCCCGAAACCCCCTCCCCAACCCCCGCAGACCAAAGGCTATAGCCCACCGGCCTCAACGACTATTTGACGCGCTGCGCAGCTGGGCATTTCTTGCCATTTTAGGGCAGGCCTTGACCTCAGAGCCTCCCATCAAGCACGCGAGGACCCTCGAAAAGACTGCACCCATTTCCCACCACCAGAGCCCCCAAACCCCTCCCAACCCCTGCACCAAAGGCTTTAGCCCACCGGCCTCGACGACTTATTCGACGCACAAGCAAATTGGCATTTCTTGCCATTTTAGGCAGGCCTTGATCAGAGCCTCCCACTGGGCACCCTAGTACCTCGAAAAGACTGTACCCATTTCCGACTCCAGAGCCCCCGAACGCCCCTCCCCAACCCCCGAGGGCAAAGGCTATAGCCCACCGGCCTCGGCGACTATTTCACGCTGCGCCGCTGGACATTTCTTGCCATTTTAGGCATGTGCTTGATCAGAGCCTCCCACCGGGCACACGAGGACCCTCAGAAGACTGTACCCATTTCCGACCCATAGCCCCCGAACGCCTCAACAACCCCCGAGGGCCAGCACTATAGCCCACCGCCTCGGCGACTTATTTCACGCTACTGGCTGGACATTTCGCCATTTTAGTGTGCTTGGTCAGAGCATCCCACCGGGCACACGAGGACCCTCAGAAGACTGCACTCCATTTCCGACGACTGAGCCCCTCAAACCCCTCCCAACCCCGTGGACCAGCACATACCCCACCGGCTCGGCGATTATTTCACGCCACGCTGGCATTTCTTGCCATTTTAGGGCAGGCCTTGACCAGAGCCTCCCACCTGGCACGCGAGGACCCTCGAAAAGACTCAGTACCCATTTCCACTTACCGTGAGCCCCAAACCCCATCCCCAACCCCTCATGGACCAAAGGCTATAGCCCACCGCCTCAGTGACTATTTCAGATCAAGGCCATTGGCATTTTGCCATTTTAGGGCAGGCCTGACCGTAGCCTCCCACCGGGCACGCGAGACCATCGAAAAGACTGTACCCATTTTCGACCACCAGAGCCCCCCAAACCCCCCCCCAACCCCCGCGGACCAAAGGCTATAGCCCACCGCCTCAACGACTATTTGACGCACAAGCTGGGCATTTCTTGCCATTTTAGGGCAGGCCTTGACCGTAGCCTCCCACTGGGCACGCGAGGACCCTCGAAAAGACTGTACCCATTTCCGACGACCAGAGCCCCTGAACCCCTCCCAAATTTCAAGACACCAAAGGCTATAACCCACCGCCTCGACGATATTTTCGCACACTACTGGCATTTCTTGCCATTTTAGGGCAAGGCCTGACCGTAGCCTACCACTGGGCACGCGAGGACCCTCGAAAAGACTGTACCCATTTCCGACTCCAGAGCCCCCGAACGCCCCTCCCCAACCCCCGAGGGCAAAGGCTATAGCCCACCGGCCTCGGCGACTATTTCACGCGCTGCGCCGCTGGACATTTCTTGCCATTTTAGGGCAGGCTTCTGACCGTAGCCTCCCACTGGGCACACGAGGACCCTCGTAAAGACTGTACCCATTTCCGACTCCATAGCCCCCGAACGCCCCTCAACAACCCCGAGGCCAAGCACATAGCTCACCGCCTCATGACTATTTCACGCGCCATGCGCCATGACATTTCGCCATTTTAGGCATGTGCTTTTGGCCGTAGCATCCCACTGGGCACACGAGGACCCTCGTAAAGACTGTACCCATTTCCGACGACCAGAGCCCCCGAAACCCCCTCCCCAACCCCCGTGGACCAAAGGCTATACCCCACCGGCTCGGCGACTATTTCACGCGCGGTCATTGGCATTTCTTGCCATTTTAGGCAGGCCTTGATCCAGAGCCTCCCATCACGCGAGGACCTCAAAAGACTGCACCCATTTCCACGCACTCAGAGCCCCTCAAACCCCTCCCCAACCCCTCATGGACCAGGCTATAGCCCACCGCCTCAAGTGACTATTTCCCAGATTGCGCCATTGGCATTTCTTGCCATTTTAGGGCAGGCCTGACCGTAGCCTCCCACTGGGCACGCGTGGACCATCGACGTGACTGTACCCATTTCCGACCACCGTGAGCCCCAAACCCTCCCCAACCCCCGCAGACCAAAGGCTATAGCCCACCGGCCTCAACGACTATTTGACGCGCTGCGCAGCTGGGCATTTCTTGCCATTTTAGGGCAGGCCTTGACCGTAGCCTCCCACTGGGCACGCGAGGACCCTCGAAAAGACTGTACCCATTTCCGACGACCAGAGCCCCCGAAACCCCCTCCCCAACCCCCGCAGACCAAAGGCTATAGCCCACCGGCCTCGACGACTATTTGACGCGCTGCGCAGCTGGGCATTTCTTGCCATTTTAGGGCAGGCCTTGACCGTAGCCTCCCACTGGGCACGCGAGGACCCTCGAAAAGACTGTACCCATTTCCGACGACCAGAGCCCCCGAAACCCCCTCCCCAACCCCCGCACACCAAAGGCTATAACCCACCGGCCTCGACGACTATTTCACGCGCCGCTGGGCATTTCTTGCTATTTTAGGGCAAGGCCTGATCAGAGCTCACCATCAAGCACGCGAGGACCCTCGACAAGACGGTACCCATTTCCGGAGTCCAGAGCCCCCGAACGCCCCTCCCCACCCCGAGGGCAAAGGCTATAGCCCACCGGCCTCGGCGACTATTTCACGCTACCAAGGTCAGCTGACATTTCTTGCCATTTTAGCAGTGCCTTGATCAGTAGCCTCCCATCGGGCACACGAGGACCCCTCAGAAGACTGTACCCATTTCCGACCCATAGCCCCCGAACGCCTCAACAACCCCGAGGGCCAAAGGCTATAGCTCACCGCCTCATGATTATTTCACGCACACCATGGACATTTCTCGCCATTTTAGGCAGGCTTTTGGTCAGAGATCCCATCAAGCACACGAGGACCCTCAGAAGACTGCACTCCATTTCCGACGACCAGAGCCCCAAACCCCTCCCCAACCCCTGTGGACCAAAGGCTATACCCCACCGGCGACTTATTTCACGGCCATGCTGGCATTTCTTGCCATTTTAGGGCAGGCCCTGATCAGAGCCTCCCATCAAGGCACGCGAGGACCCTCGAAAAGACTGTACCCATTTCCGACGACTGAGCCCTCAACGCCCCTCCCTAACCCCGAGGGCCAGCATAGCACCGGCCCCATGATTATTTCACGCGGCCATACGCTGACATTTCTGCCATTTTAGGCAGGCTTCCTGATCAGAGCCTCCCACTGGGCACACGAGGACCTCAGAAAGACTGTACCCATATCGACAACCAGAGTCCTCAAACCCTCCCAACCCTCATGGGCTATAGCCCACCGCCTCCGTGACTATTTCCTGTATACGCTGGCATTTCTTGCCATTTTAGGGCAGGCCTGATCAGAGACTCCCACTGGGCACGCGAGGACCTCAAAGACTGAACCCATTTCGAATCCAGAGCCCCGAAGCTCCCTCCCCAACCCCCGAGGGCAAAGGCTATAGCCCACCGCCTCGGCGATTATTTCACGCGGCCATGCTGACATTTCTTGCTATTTTAGGCAGGCTTCTGACCGTAGCCTCCCATCAAGCACACGAGGACCCTCAGAAGACTGCACTCCATTTCCGACCACTGAGCCCCCAAACCCCTTCCCCAACCTCTGACCAAAGGCCCAGCTGCCTCCGTGACTATTTCCCTGTATACGTCATTGGCATTTCTTGCCATTTTAGGGCAGGCCTGAATCAGAGCCTCCCACCTGGGCACACGAGACCCTAAAAGATCAGACCCATTGCCGACGCCCAGAGCCCCAGAACCTCCCTCCCCAACCCCCGCGGACCAAAGGCTCTAGGCCACCGGCCTCGGCGACTATTTCACGCGCTGCGCCGCTGGGCATTTCTTCTCATTTTAGGGCAGGCCTCTGACCGTAGCCTCCCACGGGGCACACCAGGACCCTCGAAAAGACTTTACCCATTTCCGACGCCCCTCCCCAAACCCCGCAGACCAGCTTATAGCCCACCAAGGCCGACGACTATTTCACCTGGCCATGCTGGACATTTCTTGCCATTTTAGGGCAGGCCCTGACCGTAGCCTCCCACTGGGCACGCGAGGACCCTCGAAACGACTGTACCCATTTCCGACTCCAGAGCCCCCGAACGCCCCTCCCCAACCCCCGAAACCCCCTCCCCAACCCCCGCACACCAAAGGCTATAACCCACCGGCCTCGACGACTATTTCACCACGCTGGCCATTGGCATTTCTTGCCATTTTAGTAAGGCCTGACCAGTAGCCTACCACTGGGCACGCGAGGAGCCTCGAAAAGACTGTACGCATTTCCGTCACCCAGAGCCCCCGAACGCCCTCCCAACCCTCGAGGGCAAAGGCTATAGCCCACCGGCCTCATGATTATTTCACGCTGCGCCACTGACATTTCAGCCATTTTAGGGCAGGCTTGACCAGTAGCCTCCCATCTGGGCACACGAGACCCTCAGAAGACTGTACCCATTTCCGACTCCATAGCCCCGAACGCCTCTCAACAACCCCCGAGGCCAAAGGCCATAGCCCACCGCCTCATGACTATTTCACGCGCTGCCACCGCTGACATTTCGCCATTTTAGGGCAGTGCTGATCAGAGCCTCCCACTGGGCACACGAGGACCCTCAGAAGACTGTACCCATTTCCGACCACTGAGCCCCCAAACCCCTCCCAACCCCTGTGGACCAAAGGCTATACCCCACCGGGCGACTATTTCACGCTGCTACTGGGCATTTCTTGCCATTTTAGGGCAGGCCCTGACCGTAGCCTCCCACTGGGCACGCGAGGACCCTCGAAAAGACTGTACCCATTTCCGACGACCAGAGCCCCCGAACGCCCTTCCCCAACCCCCGAGGGCCAAAGGCTATAGCCCGCCGGCCTCGGCGACTATTTCACGCGCTGCGCCGCTGGATATTTCTCGCCATTTTGGGGCAGGCTTCTGACCGTAGCCTCCCACTGGGCACGCGAGGACCCTCGAAAAGACTGTACCCATTTCCGAATCCAGAGCCCCCGAACGCCCCTCCCCAACCCCCGAGGGCAAAAGGCTATAGCCCACCGGCCTCATGATTATTTCACGCCACTGCGCTGGACATTTCTTGCCATTTTAGGGCAGGCTTGACCAGTAGCCTCCCACTGGGCACACGAGGACCTCAGAAGACTGTACCCATATCGACAACCAGAGCCCTCAAACCCTCCCAACCCCTCATGGACCAGTTATAGCCCACCGCCTCCGTGATTATTTCCTGTATACGCTGGCTGGCATTTCACATTTTAGGGCAGGCTTCTGACCGTAGCCTACCATTGTGCACACGAGGACCTTCGAAAAGACTGTACCCATTTCCGACGACCAGAGGCCCCAAAACCCCCTCCCCAACCCCCGCGGACCAAAGGCTCTAGGCCACCGGCCTCGGCGATTATTTCACGCGCGCTGTCATTGGCATTTCTTCTCATTTTAGGGCAGGCCTCTGACCGTAGCCTCCCACGGGGCACACGAGGACCCCCGAAAAGACTTTACCCATTTCCGACGCCCCTCCCCAAACCCCGCAGACCAAAGGCTATAGCCCACCGGCCTCGACGACTATTTCACGCGCTGCGCCGCTGGACATTTCTTGCCATTTTAGGGCAGGCCCTGACCGTAGCCTCCCACTGGGCACGCGAGGACCCTCAAAAAGACTGTACCCATTTCCGACTCCAGAGCCCCCGAAACCCCCTCCCCAACCCCCGCGGACCAAAGGCTCTAGGCCACCGGCCTCGGCGACTATTTCACGCGCTGCGCTGCTGGGCATTTCTTCTCATTTTAGGGCAGGCCTCTGACCGTAGCCTCCCACGGGGCACACGAGGACCCCCGAAAAGACTTTACCCATTTCCGACGCCCCTCCCCAAACCCCGCAGACCAAAGGCTATAGCCCACCGGCCTCGACGACTATTTCACGCGCTGCGCCGCTGGACATTTCTCGCCATTTTGGGGCAGGCTTCTGACCGTAGCCTCCCACTGGGCACGCGAGGACCCTCAAAAAGACTGTACCCATTTCCGACTCCAGAGCCCCCGAACGCCCCTCCCCAACCCCCGAGGGCCAAAGGCTATAGCCCACCGGCCTCGGCGACTATTTCACGCGCTACGCCGCTGGACATTTCTTGCCAGCTTAGGGCAGGCTTCTGACCGTAGCCTCCGACTGGGCACACGAGGACCCTCGAAAAGACTCAGACCCATTTCCGATGCCCAGAGACCCCGAACGCCCCTCCCCAACCCCCCCCGACCAAAGGCTATAGCCCACCGGCCTCGGCGACTATTTCACGCTACTGGCCATTGGCATGTCTTGCCATTTTAGGGCAGGCTTCTGATCAGTAGCCTCCCACTGGGCACACGAGGACCTTCAAAAAATCTGTACCCATTTCCGACGACCAGAGCCCCTCAAACCGCCTCCCAACCCCTGTGGACCAGTATAGCCCACTGCTCGGCGATTATTTCACGTGCGCCGCTGGCATTTCTTGCTATTTTAGGCAGGCTTGATCAGAGCCTCCCACTGGGCACACGAGACCTCGAAAAGACTGTACCCATTTCCACGCCCAGAGCCCTGTAACTTCCCTCCCAACCCTCATGGACCAAAGGCTCTAGGCCACCAGCCTCGAACTATTTCACGCGCGCCCGCTGGACATTTCTTGCCAATTTAGGCAGGCTTGACCGTAGCCTCATCAAGGGCACACGAGGACCCTCAGAAGACTGTACCCATTTCCGACGCACTGTGAGCCCCCAAACCCTCCCAACCCTCATGGGACCAAAGGCTATATCCCACCGGCCTCAGTGACAATTTCCCGTGCTGCGCCGCTGGCCATTTCTTGCCATTTTAGGGCAGGCCTCTGACCGTAGCCTCCCACTGGGCACGCAAGGACCCTCGAAAAGACTGTACCCATTTCCGACGACCAGAGACCCCGAAACACCTTCCCCAACCCCCGCGGAACAAAGGCTATAGCCCACCGGCTCGGCGACTATTTCACGCACGCCATTGGCATTTCTTGCAATTTTAGGGCAGGCTTCTGACCGTAGCCTCCCACTGGGCACACGAGGACCTTCGAAAAGACTGTACCCATTTACGACGACCAGAGCCCCCGAAACCGCCTCCCCAACCCCCTGGGACCAAGTGCTATAGCCCACCGGCTCGGCGACTATTTCACGCTGCGCATACTGGGCATTTCTTGTTATTTTAGGGCAGGCTTTGATCGTAGCCTCCGACCGGGCAAACGAGGACCCTCGTAAAGACTGTACCCATTTCCACGCCCAGAGCCCTGTAACTTCCTCCCAACCCTCATGGACCAAAGGCTCTAGGCCACCAGCCTGCTAACTATTTCACGCGCTGCGCTACTGACATTTCTTGCCAATTTAGGCAGGCTTGACCGTAGCCTCTCATCCACACGAGGACTGTCAGAAGACTGCACCCATTTCCGACGACCAGAGCCCTCAAACCCCTCGCCAACCCTCAAGGACCAAAGGCTATATCCCACCGCCTCAAAGTGATAATTTCCTGTGGCTGCGCTGGCCATTTCTTGCCATTTTAGGGCAGGCCTCTGACCGTAGCCTCCCACTGGGCACGCAAGGACCCTCGAAAAGACTGTACCCATTTCCGACGACCAGAGCCCCCGAAACACCTTCCCCAACCCCCGCGGAACAAAGGCTATAGCCCACCGGCCTCGGTGACTATTTCACGCGCTGCGCCGCTGGGCATTTCTTCTCATTTTAGGGCAGGCCTCTGACCGTAGCCTCCCACGGGGCACACGAGGACCCTCGAAAAGACTTTACCCATTTCCGACGCCCCTCCCCAACCCCCGTAGTCCAAAGGCTATAGCCCACCGGCCTCGACGACTATTTCACGCGCTACGCCGCTGGGCATTTCTTGCCATTTTAGGGCAGGCCCTGACCGTACCCTCCCACTGGGCACGCGAGGACCCTCGAAAAGACTGAACCCATTTCGGAATCCAGAGCCCCCGAAAGCCCCTCCCCAACCCCCGAGGGCAAAAGGCTATAGCCCACCGGCCTCGGCGACTATTTCACGCGCTGCGCCGCTGGACATTTCTTGCCATTTTAGGGCAGGCTTCTGACCGTAGCCTCTCACTGGGCACACGAGGACCCTCGTAAAGACTGTACCCATTTCCGACGACCAGAGCCCCCGAAACCCCCTCGCCAACCTCAAGGACCAAAGGCTATATCCCACCGGCCTCAAGTGATAATTTCCGTGCGCGCCAGCCATTTCTTGCCATTTTAGGGCAGGCCTGACCAGAGCCTCCCACTGGGCACGCAAGGACCTCGAAAAGACTGTACCCATTTCCTACCACTGAGCCCTCAAACACCTTCCCAACCCCTCATGAACAAAGGCTATAGCCCACCGCCTCGGTGACTATTTCACGCGCGCCTGGCTGGCATTTCTTCATTTTAGGGCAGGCCTCTGATCAGAGCCTCCCACGGGCACACGAGGACCCTTGAAAAGAATTTACCCATTTCCGACGCCCCTCCCCAACCCCCGTAGACCAAAGGCTATAGCCCACCGCCTCGACGACTATTTCACGCTGCCACGCTGGGCATTTCTTGCCATTTTAGGGCAGGCCCTGACTGCATTCTCCCATCGGGCACGCGAGGACCTCAAAAAGACTGAACCCATTTCGAATCCAGAGCCCCGAAGCCCTCCCCAACCCCCGCGGGCGAAAGGCTATAGCCCACCGGGGTCGGCGACTATTTCGCGTGCTGCGCCGCTGGGCATTTCTTGCCATTTTACGGCAGGCTTCTGACCGTAGCCTCCCACTGGGCACATGAGGACCCTCGAAAGGACGGTACCCATTTTCGATGCCCAGAACCCCCGAACCCCCCCCAACCCCGGCGGACCAAAGGCTATAGCCCACCGGCCTCATGATTATTTCACGCACAAGGCCACTGGCATGTCTTCCCATTTTAGGGCAGTCTTCTGACCGTAGCCTCCCACTGGCCACACGAGGACTTTCGTAAAGACTGTACCCATTTCCACGCACTGAGCCCTCAAACCCCTCCCAACCCCTGTGGACCAGCATAGCCCACCGGCTCGGCGATTATTTCACGCGCCACTGGCATTTCTTGCTATTTTAGGCCAGGCTTCTGATCGTAGCCTCCGACTGGGCACACGAGGACAGTCGAAAAGACTGTACCCATTTCCGACGCCCCTCCCCAACCCCCGCAGACCAAAGGCTATAGCCCACCGGCCTCGACGACTATTTCACGCGCTACGCCGCTGGGCATTTCTTGCCATTTTAGGGCAGGCCCTGACCGTAGCCTCCCACTGGGCACGCGAGGACCCTCGAAAAGACTGAACCCATTTCGGAATCCAGAGCCCCCGAAAGCCCCTCCCCAACCCCCGAGGGCAAAAGCCTATAGCCCACCGGCCTCGGCGACTATTTCACGCGCTGCGCCGCTGGACATTTCTTGCCATTTCAGGGCAGGCTTCTGACCGTAGCCTCCCACTGGGCACACGAGGACCCTCGTAAAGACTGTACCCATTTACGACGACCAGAGCCCCCGAAACCCCCTCCCCAACCCTCATGACCAAAGGCTATAGCCCACCGCCTCCGTGACTATTTCCTGTATACGCCATTGGCATTTCTTGCCATTTTATGGCAGGCCTGACCAGTAGCCTCCCATCGGGCACACGAGGACCCTCGAAAAGACTCTACCCATTTCCGATGCCCAGAGACCCGAACGCCCCACCCCAACCCTCATGGGACCAAAGGCTATAGACCACCGCCCGGCGATTATTTCACGCGCTGGCCACTGGCATGTCTTGCTATTTTAGGCAGGCTGATCAGAGCCTCCAACTGGGCACACGAGGACCCTCAGAAGACTGTACCCATTTACGACGCACTGAGCCCCAAACCCCTCCCCAACCCCTGGGCCAAAGGCTATAGCCCACCGCCTCAAGTGACTATTTCCTGTCACACTGGCATGTCTTGCCATTTTAGTGCTCGACTGTAGCCTCCCACTGGGCACATGAGGACCCTTGTAAAGACTGTACCCATTTCTGATGCCCAGAGACCCCGAATGCCCCTCCCCAACCCCCGCGGACCAAAGGCTATAGCCCACCGGCCTCGGAGACTATTTCACGCGCACCACTGGGCATGTCTTGTAATTTTAGGTGCTTCGATCAGAGCCTCCCACTGGGCACACGAGGACCTTCGAAAAGACTGTACCCATTTCCGACGACTGTGAGCCCCAAACCCCTCCCCAACCCCTCATGGGACCAAAGGCTATATCCCACCGCCTCGTGATAATTTCCTGTGTCAAGGCTGGCCATTTCTTGCCATTTTAGGGCATGTGCCTCCTGATCAGAGCCTCCCACTGGGCACGCAAGGACCCTCGAAAAGACTCAGACCCATTTCCGACGACTGTGAGCCCCAAACCCTCCCAACCCCTCATGGACCAAAGGCTATAGCCCACCGCCTCATGACTATTTCCCTGTTGCCTCACTGGCATTTCTTGCCATGTTAGTGCAGGCTTCTGATCAGAGCCTCCCACGGGCACACGAGACCCTTGAAATGACTGTACCCATTTCCCGACGCCTGTGAGACCCGAACGCCTCCTCAACCCCTCATGACCAAAGGCTATAGCCCACCGCCTAGGCGATTATTTCACGCGGCCAAGGCACAAGTATGTCTTGCCATTTTAGTGTGCTCGACCGCACTCCTCCCACTGGGCACACGAGACCTTCAAACGACTGTACCCATTTCCGATGACCAGAGGCCCCAAACCCCCCCCAACCCCTGTGGACCAGGCTATAGCCCACCGCCTCGATTATTTCAATGCACTGCCGCTTGGCATTTCTGTTATTTTAGGCAGTGCTTGACCGTAGCCTCCCACTGGGAACACAAGGACCTTCAGAAGACTGCACCCATTTCCGACCACTGTGAGGCCCTGAACCCCTCCCCAACCCCTGTGGACCAAAGGTTATAGCCCACTGCCTGGCGACTATTTCACGCGCACAAGGCTGGGCATGTCTTGCCATTTTAGGGGTGCTCGACTGCACCTCCCACTGGAACACGAGGACCTTCGAAAAGACTGTACCCATTTCCGACCACTGAGCCCCTAAACCCTCCCCAACCCCGCATGACCAACGGCTATAGCCCAACGGCCTCAGTGACTATTTCACCCGCTGCGCCGCTGGGTATTTCTTTCCTTTTTAATGCAGGATTCTGACCCTAGCCTCCCATTGGGCACACGAGGACCCTCGAAAAGACTGTACCCATTTTCACGCACTGTGAGCCTCCTAAACCCTCCCAACCCTCATGACCAAAGGCTATAGCCCACCGCCTCGTGACTATTTCCCACGCTGCGCTGCTACATTTCTTGCCATTTTAGGCAGTGCTTCTGACCAGAGCCTCCCACTGGGTACACGAGAACCTCGAAAAGACTGACACCATTTCAGACGCCCAGAGCCCCGAACTCCTCCCAACCCCGCTGACCATAGGCTATAGCCCACCGCCTCGTGACTATTTCACGCACATACTGGCATTTTTGCCATTTTAGGGCAGGCCTCTGACCGTAGCCTCCCACTGGGGACATGAGGACCCTTGAAAAGACAGTACCACCTCCACGACTGAGCCCCTCAAACCCTCCCCAACCCCTCATGACTAGGCACATAGCCCACCGGCCTCGGTGACTATTTCCCGCGCTGCGCAGCTGGGCATTTCTTGCCATTTTAGGGCAGCCCTCTGACCGTAGCCTCCCACTGGGCACACGAGGACCCTCGAAAAGACTGTACCCATTTCGGAATCCAGAGCCCCCGAAAGCCCCTCCCCAACCCCCGAGGGCAAAAGCCTATAGCCCACCGGCCTCGGCGACTATTTCACGCGCCGCTGGACATTTCTTGCCATTTTAGGGCAGGCTCGACCGTAGCCTCCCACTGGGCACACGAGGACCCTCAGAAGACTGCACTCCATTTCCGACGACTGTGAGCCCCCAAACCCCTCCCCAACCCCTCATGGACCAAAGGCTATAGACCACCGCCTCCGTGACTATTTCCTGTATACGCCATTGGCATTTCTTGCCATTTTATGGCAGGCCTCTGACCGTAGCCTCCCACTGGGCACACGAGGACCCTCGAAAAGACTGTACCCATTTCCGATGCTCAGAGACCCCGAACGCCCCTCCCCAACCCCCGCGGACCAAAGGCTATAGACCACCGGCCTCGGCGACTATTTCACGCGCACAAGGCCATGTATGTCTTGCCATTTTAGTATGTGCTTGATCAGTAGCCTCCAATCGGGCACACGAGGACCCTCAGAAGACTGTACCCATTTACGACCACTGTGAGCCCCCAAACCCTCCCTAACCCCTCATGGCCAATAAAGGCTATAGCCCACCGCCTCAAGTGACTATTTCCTGTGCGACACTGGCATGTCTTGCCATTTCCCAACCCCTCTGGACCAAAGGCTATAGCCCACTGCCCGGCTGATTATTTCACGCCACTGCCTACTGGGCATTTCTTGCCATTTTAGGGCAGGCTTCTGACCGTAGCCTCCCATTGTGCACACGAGGACCTTCGAAAAGACTGTACCCATTTCCGACGACCAGAGGCCCCAAAACCCCCTCCCCAACCCCCGTGGACCAAAGGCTATAGCCCACCGGCCTCGGCGATTATTTCACGCGCTGCGCCGCTGGGCATTTCTTGCTATTTTAGTGTGCTTGCATCAGAGCCTCCCACTGGGCACACGAGACCCTCAGAAGACTGCACCCATTTCCAACCCACTCAGAGCCCCTCAAACCCCTCCCAACCCTCATGGACCAAAGGATATAGCCCATCTGCCTCAAGTGACTATTTCCTGTGTCTACTGGCATTTCTTGCCATTTTAGTATGTGCTTCTGACTGTAGCCTCCCACTGGGCACACGAGGACCTCAGAAGACTGTACTCCATTTCCAACCCACTGTGAGCCCGAAACCCCCTCCCCAACCCCCGCGGACCAAAGGCTATAGCCCATCGGCCTCAGTGACTATTTCCCGTGCTGCGCCGCTGGGCATTTCTTGCCATTTTAGGGCAGGCTTCTGACCGTAGCCTCCCACTGGGCACGCGAGGACCCTCGAAAAGACTGTACCCATTTCAGACACCCAGAGCCCCCGAACGCCCCTCCCCAACTCCCGAGGGCCAAAGGCTATAGCCCACCGGCCTCGGCGACTATTTCACGCGCTGCACCGCCGGAAATTTCTTGCCATTTTAGGGCAGGCTTCTGACCGTAGCCTCCCACTGGGCACACGAGGACCCTTGTAAAGACTCAGACTCCATTTCCAACCCACTGTGAGCCCTCAAACCCCTGCCCAACCTCATGACCAAAGGCCACAGCCCATCGGCCTCAAGTGACTATTTCCTGTGTCGCCACTGGCATTTCTCATTTTAGGGCAGTGCTTGACTGTAGCCTCCCACTCACACGAGGACCCTCAGAAGACTGTACCCATTTCCAACCCACTGAGCCCCAAACCCCTCCCCAAACCCGCGGACCAAAGGCTATAGCCCATCGGCCTCAGTGAGTTTTTCCTGTCGCCACTGGCATTTCTTCTCATTTTAGGCATGTGCCTGACCGTAGCCTCCCACCGGGCACACGAGGACCCTCGAATAGACTGTCCCCATTTCTCACGCCTGAGCCCTGTAACTTCCCTCCCAACCCCTCAAGGACCAAAGGCTCTAGGCCACCGGCCTCATGACAATTTCAAGCGTCACTACTGACATTTCTTACCATTTTAGGGCAGTGCTTCGACCGTAGCCTCCCACTGGGCACACGAGGACCCTCAGAAGACTGTACCCATTTCCACGACCAGAGCCTCAAACCCGCCTCCCAATCCTCATGGACTAAAGGCTATAGCCCACCGCATCTGCTGACTATTTCCTGCTGCCACTGGCCTTTGTTGCCATTTTAGGGCAGACTTCTGACCGTAGCCTCCCACTGGGCACACGAGGACCCTCGTAAAGACTGTACCCATTTTAGACGACCAGAGCCCCCGAACTCCCCTCCCCAACCCCCACGGACCCAAGGCTATAGCCCGCCGGCCTCGACGACTATTTCAGACGCCGCGCCGCTTAAGCATGTCTTGCCATTTTAGGGCAGGCTGACAGAGCCTCCCATCGGGCACACGAGGACCCTCAAAAGATTGTACCCATTTCCACAACCAGAGCCCCCAAACACCTTCCCAACCTCATGGACCAGCTATAGCCCACCGGCCTCGTGACTATTTGACGCGCTACTCATTGGGCATTTCTTGCCATTTTAGGGCAGGCTTCTGACCAGAGCCTCCCACTGGCACACGAGGACCCCGAAAAGACTGCACTCCATTTCCTGACGACTGAGCCCCAAACCCCTCCCCAACCCCTCATGGGACCAAAGGCTATAGCCCACCGCCCTGGTGACTATTTCACGCGCCACGCTGGGCATTTCTTGTCATTTTAGGCAGGCCTCCTGATCAGAGCCTCCCACGGGGCACACGAGGACCCTCGAAAAGACTGTACCCATTTCCGACGCCCCTCCCCAACCCCCGCAGACCAAAGGCTATAGCCCACCGGCCTCGGCGACTATTTCACGCTCTGCGCCGCTGGGCATTTCTTGCCAATTTAGGGCAGGCCCTGAAGGTAGCCTCCCACTGGGCACGCGAGGACCCTCGATAAGTCTGTACCCATTTCCGACACCCAGAGCCCCCGAATGCCCCTCCCCAACTCCCGAGGGCCAAAGGCTATAGCCCACCAACCTCGGCGACTATTTCACGCGCTGCGCCGCTGGACATTTCTTGCCATTTTAGGACAGGCTTCTGACCGTAGCCTCCCACTGGGCACACGAGGACCCTCGAAAAGACTGTACCCATTTCCGACGACCAGAGCCCCCGAAACACCTTCCCCAACCCTCGGGACCAGCACAGCCCACCGGCCCTATGGACTATTTGACGCGCCACGCCTGGCATTTCTTGCCATTTTAGGGCAGGCTTGACCCTAGCCTCCCACCGGGCACACGAGGACCCTCGAAAAGACCGGACCCATTTCTGACGACCAGAGCCCCCGCAACCCCCTTCCCCAAACCCCGCGGAACAAAGGCTATAGCCCACCGGCCTCGGTGACTATTTCACGCGCTGCGCCGTAGGCATTTCTTGTCATTTTAGGGCCTCTGACCGTAGCCTCCCACGGGCACACGAGGACCTTCAAAAGACTGCACCCATTTCCCACGCCTCCCCAACCCCCGCACTAGCAGCTATAGCCCATGTGCCCTCATGATTATTTCACGCCTCAAGGCTGGCATTTCTTGCCATTTTAGGGCAGGCCCTCAGGTAGCCTCCCACTGGGCACGCTGAGGACCCTCAAAAGACTGTACCCATTTCTGACACCCAGAGCCCCGAATGCCCTCCTAACTCCCGAGGGCTAAAGGCTATAGCCCACCGCCATGATTATTTCCACGCTGCGCAACTGGACATTTCTAGCCACTATAGGACATGCTTCTGACCGTAGCCTCCCACTGGGCACACGAGGACCCTATAAAAGAATGTACCCATTTCCGACGATCGTGAGCCCCTCAAACCCTCCCCAACCCCTGGACCAGCACATAGCCCACCGGCCCGGTGATTATTTCACGCGCCATGGCTGGGTATTTCTTGCTATTTTAGGGTAGGCTTCTGATCGTAGCCTCCCACTGGGCACACGAGGACCCTCGAAAAGACTGTACCCATTTCCGACACCCAGAGCCCCCGAATGCCCCTCCCCAACTCCCGAGGGCCAAAGGCTATAGCCCACCGGCCTCGGCGACTATTTCACGCGCTGCGCCGCTGGACATTTCTTGCCATTTTAGGACAGGCTTGACCAGAGCCTCCCAATCACACACGAGGACCCTCAAAGGCTGTACCCATTTCCGACGATCGTGAGCCCCTCAAACCCCTCCCCAACCCCTGTGGACCAAAGGCTATAGCCCACCGCCTCATGATTATTTCACATGCTACTGGGTATTTCTTGCTATTTTAGGGTAGGCTTCTGATCGTAGCTTCCCACTGGGCACACGAGGACCCTCGAAAAGACTGTACCCATTTCCGACGCCCAGAGCCCCAGAACTTCCCTCCCCAACCCCCGCGGACCAAAGGCTCTAGGCCACCGGCCTCGGCGACTATTTCACGCGCTGCGCCGCTGGACATTTCTTGCCATTTTAGGGCAGGCTTCTGACCGTAGCCTCCCATTGGGCACACGAGGACCTCAGAAGACTGTACCCATTTCCCGACGACAAGAGCCCCTGAAACCCGCCTCCCAATCCTCATGACTAAAGGCTATAGCCCACCGCCTCAAGTGATTTTTTCCTGTTCACTGGCATTTCTTGCCATTTTAGGGCAGGCCTCTGACCGTGAGCCTCCCACCGGGCACACGAGGACCTCGAAAAGACTGTGACTCCATTTCGACCCAGAGCCCCTAAACCCTCCCCAACCCCTGTGGACCAAAGGCTATAGCCCACCGCCTCATGATTATTTCACGCGGCTTGGTATTTCTTGCTATTTTAGGGTAGGCTTGATCAGAAGCTTCCCACTGGGCACACGAGGACCTCGAAAAGACTGTACCCATTTCCACGCCCAGAGCCCTGTAACTTCCTCCCAACCCCTCAAGGACCAAAGGCTCTAGGCCACCGCCTGCTGATTATTTCCACGCGCTACGGCTGGACATTTCTTGCCATTTTAGGGCAGGCTTCTGACCGTAGCCTCCCACTGGGCACACGAGGACCCTCGTAAAGACTGTACCCATTTCCGACGACCAGAGCCCCCCCAACCCCCCAACCCTCATGACCAAAGGCTATAGCCCACCGGCCTCGGCGACTATTTCACGCGCTGCGCCGCTAGGCATTTCTTGTCATTTTAGGGCAGGCCTCTGACCGTAGCCTCCCACGGGGCACACGAGGACCCTCGAAAAGACTGTACCCATTTCCGACGCCCCTCCCCAACCCCCGCAGACCAAAGGCTATAGCCCACCGGCCTCGGCGACTATTTCACGCGCTGCGCCGCTGGGCATTTCTTGCCATTTTAGGGCAGGCCTGAAGGTAGCCTCCCATCAAGCACGCGAGGACCTCGAAAATACTGTACCCATTTCCGACACCCAGAGCCCCCAATGCCCCTCCCAACTCCCGAGGGGCCAGCTATAGCCCACCGTCCTCGGCACCTATTTCACGCGCTGCGCCACTGGACATTTCTTGCCATTTTAGGGCAGGCTTCTGACCGTAGCCTCCCACTGGGCACACGAGGACCCTCAGAAGATCAGATCCATTTCACGACCAGCCACCAAACCCTCCCCAACCCCTCATGACTAAAGGCTATAGCCCACCGCCTCGTGACTATTTCCGTGCTGCGCCATTGGCATTTCTTGCCATTTTAGGCAGGCCTCTGACCGTAGCCTCCCACTGGCACACGAGACCCTCAAAAGGCTGTACCCATTTCCGACGATCGAGAGCCCTCAAACCCCTCCCCAATCCCCTGTGGACCAAAGGCTATAGCCCACTGCCTCATGATTATTTCACGCCATGCTGGGTATTTCTTGTTATTTTAGGTAGGCTTGATCGAGCCTCCCATCAAGGGCACACGAGGACCCTCGAAAAGACTGTACCCATTTCCCGACGCCTGTGAGCCCCAGTAACTTCCTCCCAACCCTCATGGACTAAAGGCTCTAGTCCACCGCCCCATGACTATTTCACGCTGCTACCGCTGGACATTTCTCACATTTTAGGGCAGGCTTCTGACCAGTAGCCTCCCATCACACACGAGACCCTCAGAAGACTGTACCCATTTCCGACCACTGAGCCCTCAAACCCGCCTCCCCAATCCCTCATGGACCAGGCTATAGCCCACTGCCTCAGTGACTTTTTTTCCCGTGCTACTGGCATTTCTTGCCATTTTAGGGCAGGCCTCTGATTGTAGCCTCCCACGGGGCACACGAGGACCCTCGAAAAGACTGTACCCATTTCCGACGCCCCTCCCCAACCCCCGCACACCAGGCTATAGCCCACCGGCCTCGGCGACTATTTCACGCGCCTACTGGCATTTCTTGTCATTTTAGGGCAAGCCTCTGGTCGCGGCCTCCCACGGGGCACACGAGGACCCTCGAAAAGACTGTACCAATTTCCGACGCCCCTCCCAAACCCCCGCAGACCAAAGGCTATATCCCACCGCCTCATGACTATTTCACGCCTCACCGCTGGACATTTCACATTTTGTTAGGGCAGGCTTGACCGTAGCCTCCCATCACACGAGGACCCTCAGAAGACTGCACCGATTCGACCACCGTGAGCCCCGAATCCTCCCCAACCCCTCATGGGACCAAAGGCTATAGCCCACCGCCCTGTGACTATTTGACGCGCCACGCCACGGGCATTTATTGCCATTTTAGGGCAGTGCTTCTGACCGTAGCCTCCCACTCACACACGAGGACCCTCGAAAAGACTGCACTCCATTTCTGACGACTGTGAGCCCGCTAAACCCCTCCCAACCCTCATGACTAAAGGCTATAGCCCACCGCCCTTGGATTATTTCACGCTGCTGGCACTGGCATTTCTTGCCATTTTAGGGCAGGCCTCTGACCGTAGCCTCCCACGGGACACACGAGGACCCTCGAAAAGACTGTACCCATTTCCGACGCCCCTCCCCAACCCCCGCAGACCAAAGGCTATAGCCCACCGGCCTCGGCGACTATTTCACGCGCTGCGCCGCTGGGCATTTCTTGCCATTTTAGGGCAGGCCCTGAACGTAGCCTCCCACTGGGCACGCGAGGACCCTCGAAAAGACTGTACCCATTTCCGACACCCAGAGCCCCCGAACGCCCCTCCCCAACCCCCGAGGGCCAAAGGCTATAGCCCACCGGCCTCGGCGACTATATCACGCGCTGCGCCGCTGGACATTTCTTGCCATTTTAGGGCAGGCTTCTGACCGTAGCCTCCCACTGGGCACACGAGGACCCTCGTAAAGACTGTACCGATTCCACGCACTGTAACCCCGAATCCCTCCCCAACCCCCGCTGACCAAAGGCTATAGCCCACCGGCCTCGGTGACTATTTGACGCGCTACGCCACTGGGCATTTCTTGCCATTTTAGTATGTGCTCGACCGTAGCCTCCCACTGGGCACACGAGGACCCTCGAAAAGACCGTACCCATTTCTGACGACCAGAGCCCCCGAAACCCCCTCCCCAACCCCCTGCATCAGCACAGCCCACCGCCTCTGTGACTATTTCACGCGCCACCACTGGCATTTCTTGTCATTTTAGGGCATGCCTGACCGTAGCCTCCCACGGGCACACGAGGACCCTCAAAAGACTGTACCCATTTCCGACGCCTCCCCAACCCCGCAGACCAGGCTATAGCCCACCGCCCTGGCGACTTATTTCACGCCCGCCATGGCATTTCTTGCCATTTTAGGGTGGCCTGAAGGTAGCCTCCCATGGCACGCGAGGACCCTCAAAAGACTGTACCCATTTCCGACACCCAGAGCCCCCAACGCCCCACCCCAACCCCCGCCGGCCCAATGCGATAGCCCACCGCCTCTGACTATTTCCGTGTTGCCACTGGCATTTCTTGCCATTTTAGGGACAGTGCTTGACCATAGCCTCCCACTGGGCACACGAGGACCCTCAGAAGATCAGATCCATTTACGACGCCCAGAGCCCCCGAACTCCCCTCCCCAACCCCCACGGACCTACATAGCTCACGGCTGCCTCGGGCGACTATTTCTGACGCCGCGCTTAAGCATGTCTTGCCATTTTAGGGCATGTGCTTCTGACCGTAGACTCCCACTGGGCACACGAGGACCCCGAAAAGACTGTACCCATTTCCCACGCACCAGAGCCCCTCAAACACCTTCCCCAACCTCATGACCAAAGGCTATAGCCCACCGCCTTGACTATTTGACGCGCACGTCACTGGGCATTTCTTGCCATTTTAGGGCAGCTTCTGACCAGAGCCTCCCACTGGGCACACACGAGGACCCTCTAAAATACAGGACCCATTTCCGACGACCAGAGCCCTCAAACCCCTCCCAACCCCCGTGACCAAAGGCTATAGCCCACCGCCTCGGCGATTATTTCACGCCTCAAGGCCATGGCATTTCTTGTTATTTTAGGGCAGTGTGCCTCAAGGTAGCCTCCCACTGGCATGCGAGGACCTCGAAAAGATCAGAACCATTTCCGACACCCAGAGCCCCCAATGCCCCTCCCTAACTCCGCCTGGCCAAGGTTATAGCCCACCCGCCTCATGACTATTTCACGCTATGGCCATGGGCATTTCTGTCATTTTAGGGCAGGCTCTGACCAGTAGCCACCCACGGGCACAGGAGGACCTCGAAAGACTGTACTCCCATTTCCGACGATCAGAGCTCCAAACCCGCCTCCCAATCCTCATGACCAAAGGCTATAGCCCACCGGCCTCAAGTGACTATTTCCTGTGCTGCGCCACTGGGCATTTCTTTTGCCATTTTAGGGCAGGCTTCTGACCAGAGCCTCCCACGGACACACACGAGACCCTCAAAAGCATTTCCGACGCCCCACTCTCCCAACTCCCTGCAGACCAAAGGCTATAGCCCACCGCCTCGGCGATTATTTTACTCTCACACGCTGGCATATCTTGCCATTTTAGGGCA
Organism: Citropsis articulata; assembly: GCA_030449925.1. Lineage (NCBI taxonomy): Eukaryota > Viridiplantae > Streptophyta > Magnoliopsida > Sapindales > Rutaceae > Citropsis > Citropsis articulata. Next base: position 74,926 of record JASUUH010000220.1, read on the forward strand.
GGCCTCAAGGTAGCTCTCCCACTGGGCATGCGAGGACCTCGAAAAGACTGTACCCATTTCCACACCTGAGCCCCTAATGCCCTCTCCCCAACTCCCGAGGGCCAGGCACATAGCCCACCGGCCCCTAAGTGACTATTTCACGCGCTGCGCCCGCTTGGACATTTCTTGTTATTTTTAGGACAGGCTTCTGACCGTAGCCTCCCACTGGGCACACACGAGACCTCGAAGACTGTACCCATTTCCGACGACCAGAGCCCCAACCCCTCCCCAACCCTCAAGGACCAGTTATTATAGCCCACCGGCCTCTGACTATTTCCCGTGTTGCGCATTATTATTTCGTTATTTTAGGTGCAGGCTCTGACCGTATCCTCCGATCTGGCACACGAGGACCCTCGAAAAGACTGTACCCATTTCCGACGATCGAGCCCCGAAACCCCTCCCAACCCCTGTGGACCAAAGGCTATAGCCCACCGCCTCGGGCGATTATTTCACGCGCCATGCTGGCTTGGTATTTCTTCCTATTTTAGGGTACGCCTGATCGTAGCCTCCCACTGGGCACACGAGACCCTCAGAAGACTGTACCCATTTCCACCACCAGAGCCCCCGAAACCCCTCCCCAACCCTCATGACCAAAGGCTATAGCCCACCGCCTCGTAACTATTTGACGCTGCCACGCTAAGCATTTCTTGTCTTTAGGGCAGGCTACTGACTGTAGCTCCCACTGGCACACGAGACCCAAAAGACTGCACTCCATTTCCTGACGACCAGAGCCCCCAAACCCCTCCCCAACCCCCTGTGGACCAAAGGCTATAGCCCACCGCCCTGGCGATTATTTCACGCATGCGCAAGGCTGGGTATTTCTTGTTATTTTAGGCAGGCTTGATCGTAGCCTCCCACTGGACACACACGAGGACCCCTAAAAGACTGTACTCCATTTCCGACGACTGAGCCCCGAAACCCCTCCCAACCCCTGTGGACCAAAGGCTATAGCCCACCGGCCCCATGATTATTTCCACGCGCCACGCTACTGGTATTTCTTGTTATTTTAGGCAGGCTTCTGATCAGTAGCCTCCCACTGCACATGAGGACCCTCGAAAAGACTGTACTATTTCCGACGCCCAGAGCCCCAGAACTTCCTCCCAACCTCAAGGGACCAAAGGCTCTAGGCCACCGCCTCATGACTATTTCACGCGCTACTGCCACTGGACATTTCTTGTCATTTTAGGGCAGGCTTGACCGTATCCTCCCACTGGGCACACGAGACCCTCAGAAGACTGTACTCATTTCCGACCTACCTCAGAGCCCCTCAAACCCGCCTCCCAATCCCCTCATGACCAAAGGCTATAGCCCACCGCCTCAGTGACTATTTCCTGTCTGCGCCCGCCGGCATTTCTTGCCATTTTAGGCAGGCTCTGATCAGAAGCCTCCCACGGGACACACGAGGACCCTCGAAAAGACTGCACCCATTTCCGACGCCTCCCCAACCCTCAGAGACCAGCAGTATAGCCCACCGCCTCATGGATTATCTCACGCCTGCCGCTGGGCATTTTTGCCATTTTAGGCAGGCCTCAAGGTAGCCTCCCACCGGGCATGCGAGGGACCCTCGAAAAGACTGACCCATTTCCGACACCCAGAGCCCTCAATGCCCTCCTCCCTAACTCCCGAGGCCAAAGGCATAGCCCACTGCCTGGCATGACTATTTCACGCACAAGGCCATGGGACATTTCTTGCCATTTTAGACAGGCTTGACTGAGCTCTCCACTGGGCACACGAGGACCTCAGAAGACTGTACCCATACTCCTACGCACCGTGAGTCTCAAACCCCTCCCAACCCCAAGGACCAGCACATAGCCCACCGGCCTCAGTGACTATTTCCCGTGTTGCGCCGCTAGTTATTTCTTGCGATTTTAGGGCAGGCCTCTGACCGTAGCCTCCCATCAAGTACACGAGACCCTCGAAAAGACTGTACCCATTTCCGACGATCAGAGCCCCTCAAACCCTCCCAACCCCCTGTGGACCAAAGTGCTATAGCCCACCGGCCTCGGCGATTATTTCACGCCAGCCATGGCTGGGTATTTCTTGTTATTTTAGGTAGGCTTGATCGTAGCCTCCCACTGGGCACACGAGACGCCGAAAAGACTGTACCCATTTCCCTACACCCAGAGCCCCCGAACGCCCCTCCCAACCCCCGAGGCCAGGCTATAGCCCACCTGCCCCATGATTATATCACGCGGCTGCGCCTGCTGGACATTTCTTGCCATTTTAGGGGCAAGCTTCTGGCCGCATTCTCCCACTGGGCAAGTACACGAGACCCTCAGAAAGACTGTACCCATTTCCGACCACCAGAGCCCTCAAACCCCTCCCCAACCCTCATGGGACTAAAGTGCTATAGCCCACCGGCCTCGGTAATTATTTGACGCTGCCACGCCATGGCATTTCTTGCCATTTTAGGGCAGGCTTGACTGTAGCCTCCCACTGGGCACACGAGGACCCTCGAAAAGACAGTGACCCATTTCCGACGCACCGTGAGCCCCTAAACCCCTCCCAACCCCTGGTGGACCAAAGGCTATAGCCCACCTGGCCTATTATTTCCCACGGCTCTGCGCCAAGCATTTCTTGCCATTTTAGTGGCAGGCCCTGACAGGTAGCTCTCCCACTGGCATGAGGACCCCTCAAAAGACTGTAACCATTTCGACACCTGTGAGCCCCCTCCAATGCCCCTCCCTAACTCCCCGAGGCTGGGTTATTACAGCCTCCACCGGCCTTGACTATTTCACGCTATACTGCGCCGTTTGGCATTTCTTGTCATTTTAGGGCAGGCCTCTGACCAGAGCCACCCACGGGCACAGGAGGACCTCAAAAGACTGTACCCATTTCCGACGATCGAGCCCTCAAACCCGCCTCCCAATCCTCATGGACCAAAGGCTATAGCCCACCGGCCTCAGTGACTATTTCCCGTGCTGCGCCGCTGGGTATTTCTTGCCATTTTAGGGCAGGCCTCTGACCGTAGCCTCCCACGGGACACACGAGGACCCTCGAAAAGACTGTACCCATTTCCGACGCCCCTCCCCAACTCCCGCAGACCAAAGGCTATAGCCCACCGGCCTCGGCGACTATTTTACTCTCTGCGCCGCTGGGCATATCTTGCCATTTTAGGGCAGGCCCTGAAGGTAGCCTCCCACTGGGCATGCGAGGACCCTCGAAAAGACTGTACCCATTTCCGACACCCAGAGCCCCCGAATGCCCCTCCCCAACTCCCGAGGGCCAAAGGCTATAGCCCACCGGCCTCGGTGACTATTTCACGCGCTGCGCCGCTGGACATTTCTTGCTATTTTAGGACAGGCTTCTGACCGTAGCCTCCCACTGGGCACACGAGGACCCTCGTAAAGACTGTACCCATTTCCGACGACCAGAGCCCCCGAAACCCCCTCCCCAACCCCTCATGACTGGTTATTATAGCCCACCGCCTCTGACTATTTCCCGTGTTGCCGCTTGGTTATTTCTTGCTATTTTAGGCAGGCCTCACTGACCAGCCTCCCACTGGCACACGAGGACCCTCAAAAGACTGTACCCATTTCCGACGATCGAGCCCCAAACCCTCCCTCCCAACCCCTGTGGACCAAAGGCTATAGCCCACCGCCTCGGCGATTATTTCACGCCAAGGCTGGGTATTTCTTCCTATTTTAGGGTACGCCTGATCGTAGCCTCCCACTGGGCACACACGAGGACCCTCAGAAGACTGTACCCATTTCCGACCACTGAGCCCCAAACCCCTCCCCAACCCCCTCATGGGACCAAAGGCTATATCCCACCGGCCTCGTAGAATATTTGACGCGCCACGCTGGCATTTCTGTCTTTAGGCAGGCTACTGACCGTAGCCTCCCACTGGGCACACGAGGACCTCGAAAAGACTGCACTCCATTTCCGACGACTGTGAGCCCCTCAAACCCTCCCCAACCCCTGTGACCAAAGGCTATAGCCCACCGCCTCGGCGATTATTTCACGCACAAGGCTGTGTATTTCTTGCCATTTTAGGGCAGGCCTCTGATCGTAGCCTCCCACTGCACACTCGAGGACCCTCGGAAAGACTGTACCCATTTCCGACGACCAGAGCCCTCGAACCCCCCTTCCCAACCCCCGCGGACCAAAGGCTATAGCCCACCGGCCTGATTATTTCACGCCACGCTGGGTATTTCTTGTTATTTTAGGGCAGGCTTGATCAGAGCCTCCCACCTGGGCACATGAGGACCCTCAAAAGACTGTACTCATTTCCGACGCCCAGAGCCCTGTAACTTCCTCCCAACCCTCAAGGACCAAAGGCTCTAGGCCACCGCCTCGCGATTATTTCACGCGCTGGCGCCTGCTTGACATTTCTTGTCATTTTAGGCAGGCTTGACCGTATCTCCATCACACGAGGACCCTCAGAAGACTGTACCCATTTCCGACCACTGTGAGCCCCCAAACCCGCCTCCCAATCCTCATGGACTAAAGGCTATAGCCCACCGCCTGTGACTATTTCCTGTGTTGCGCCGGCATTTCTATTTCTTGCCATTTTAGGGCAGGCCTCTGACCGTAGCCTCCCACGGGACACACGAGGACCCTCGAAAAGACTGTACCCATTTCCGACGCCCCTCCCCAACCCCCACAGACCAAACTCTATAGCCCACCGGCCTCCATGATTATCTCACGCTCAAGGCCACTGGCATTTCTTGCCATTTTAGGCAGGCTCAAGGTAGCCTCCCACTGGCATGCGAGGACCCTAAAAGACTGTACCCATTTCCACACCCAGAGCCCCGAATGCCCTCCCAACTCCCGAGGGCCAAAGGCTATAGCCCACCGCCTCATGATTATTTCACGCGCTGCGCCTGGCTGGACATTTCTTGCCATTTTAGGACATGTGCTTGACCGTAGCCTCCCACTGGGCACACGAGACCCTCAGAAGACTGCACTCCATTTCCGACCACTGAGCCCCTCAAACCCCTCCCCAACCCCTCATGGACCAAAGGCTATAGCCCACCGCCTCGTGACTATTTCCGTGTTGCGTCCCGCTGGTTATTTCTGCTATTTTAGGCAGGCCTCTGACCGTAGCCTCCCACCCACCACACGAGGACCCTCGAAAAGACTGTACCCATTTCCGACGACCAGAGCCCCCGAAACCCCCTCCCCAACCCCCGTGGACCAACGGCTATAGCCCACCGGCCTCGGCGACTATTTCACGCGCTGCGCGCTGGGTATTTCTTGCTATTTTAGGGTAGGCTTCTGATCGTAGCCTCCCACTGGGCACACGAGGACCCTCGAAAAGACTGTACCCATTTCCGACACCCAGAGCCCCCGAACGCCCCTCCCCAACCCCCGAGGGCCAAAGGCTATAGCCCACTGCCTTATGACTATATCACGCGCGCCTGCTGGACATTTCTTGCCATTTTAGGCAAGCTTCTGTCAGCACTCCCACTGGGCACACGAGGACCCTCAGAAGACTGTACCCATTTCCACGCACCAGAGCCCCCAAACCCCTCCCCAACCCCTCATGGACCAAAGGCTATAGCCCACCGCCTTGAACTATTTGACGCCACGCTGGCATTTCTTGCTTTTAGGGCAGGCTACTGACCAGAGCCTCCCACTGGCACACGAGGACCCTCGAAAAGACTGACCCATTTCCGACGACTGAGCCCCTCAAACCCTCCCCAACCCCTGTGGGACCAAAGGCTTATAGCCCACCGCCTGGCGATTATTTCACGCCACTGGTATTTCTTGTTATTTTAGGCAGGCTTCTGATCGTAGCCTCCCACTGACACACGAGGACCCTCGAAAAGACTGTACCCATTTCCTGACGCACCGTGAGCCCCAAACCCTCCCCAACCCCCGTGGACCAAAGGCTATAGCCCACCGCCCTCGCGAATATTTCCCGCGCCACGCTGGGTATTTCTTGTTATTTTAGGGCAGGCTTCTGATCAGCCTCCCATCGGGCACATGAGGACCCTCGAAAGACTGTACCCATTTCCGACGCCTGAGCCCTGAACTTCCTCCCCAACCCTCATGGACCAAAGGCTCTAGGCCACCGCCTCATGATTATTTCACGCGCTGCTGGACATTTCTTGTCATTTTAGGCAGGCTTCTGACCAGATCCTCCCATCGGGCACACGAGGACCCTCAGAAGACTGTACCCATTTCCGACGACCAGTGAGCCCCAAACCCGCCTCCCAATCCTCATGACCAAAGGCTATAGCCCACCGGCCTCAGTGACTATTTCCCGTGTTACGCCGCTGGGCATTTCTTGCCATTTTAGGGCAGGCCTCTGACCGTAGCCTCCCACTGGACACTCGAGGACCCTCGAAAAGACTGGACCATTTCCGACGCCCCTCCCCAACCCTCAGACCAAAGCTATAGCCCACCGCCTCGGCATGATTATCTCACGCCTGCGCTACTGGCATTTCTTGCCATTTTTAGGGCAGGCCTCAAGGTAGCCTCCCACTGGCATGCGAGGACCTCGAAAAGACTGTACCCATTTCCGACACCCAGAGCCCCGAATGCCCCCTCCCTAACTCCCGAGGGGCCAGCACTATATCCCACCGCCCTATGATTATTTCACGCCCAGCGCTGACATTTCTTGCTATTTTAGGACAAAGCCTGACCGTAGCCTCCCACTGGCACACGAGACCTAAAAAGACTGCACCCATTTCCGACGACCAGAGCCCCAAACCCTCCCAACCCCTCATGGGACCAAAGGCTCTAGCCCACCGCCTCATGACTATTTCCCGTGTTGCGCCTGACATTTCTTGTCATTTTAGGCAGGCTCTGACCGTAGCCTCCCACTGGCACACGAGGACCCTCAGAAAGACTGTACCCATTTCCGACGATCGAGCCCCCGAAACCCGCCTCCCCAACCCCCTCATGGACCAAAGCACATAGCCCACCGCCTGGATTATTTCACGCCTGGGCTGGGCATTTCTTGGTATTTTAGGGTAGGCCTCTGACCTTAGCCTCCCACTGGGCACACGAGGTCCCTCGAAAAGACTGTACCCATTTCCGACACCCAGAGCCCCCCAACGCCTCCCAACCCCGAGGCCAGCACATAGCCCACCGCCTCGGCGATTATATCACGCGCTGGCCACATTTCTTGCCATTTTAGGGCAAGCTCTGTCAGACCTCCCACCGGGCACACGAGGACCCTCAGAAGACTGCACTCCATTTCCGACGCACCGTGAGCCCCCAAACCCTCCCAACCCCTGGACCAAAGGCTATAGCCCACCGCCCTGACTATTTCGACGCGCCACGCGCACATTTCTTGCTTTTTAGGCAGGCTTGACCGTAGCCTCCCACTGGGCACACACGAGGACCCTCGAAAAGACTGCACTCCATTTCTGACCACCTGTGAGCCCTCAAACCCCTCCCCAACCCCCGCGGTCCAATGGATATTTCCCACCGGCCTCGGTGACTATTTCACGCGATGCGCAGCTGGTTATTTCTTGTCATTTTAGGGCAGGCCTCTGACCAGAGCCTCCCACGGGCACACGAGACCCTCGAAAAGACCTGTACTCCATTTCCGACGCCCCTCCCCAACCCCCGCAGACCAAAGGTTATAGCCCACCGGCCTCATGATTATTTCACCTCGCCACTGGCATTTCTTGCCATTTTAGGGCAGGCCTGAAGGTAGCCTCCCACTGGCACACGAGGACCCTAAAAGACTGTACCCATTTCCGACACTGAGCCCCGAACCCTCCCAACCCCGAGGGACCAGTTACAGCCCACCGCCTCACATGATTATTTCACGCTACTGCTGGTATTTCTTGTTATTTTAGGCAAGCTTGATCAGCCTCCCACTGGGCACATGAGGACCTCGAAAGATCGTACTCCATTTCCGACGCCCAGAGCCCCCTGTAACTTCCTCCCAACCTCATGACCAAAGGCTCTAGGCCACCGCCTCATGACTATTTCACGCACGCCACTGGACATTTCTTGCCATTTTAGGGCAGGCTTCGACCGTATCCTCCCACTGGGCACACGAGGACCTCGAAAGACTGTACTCCATTTCGACGCACTGAGCCCTCAAACCCGCCTCCCCAATCCTCATGACCAAAGGCTATAGCCCACCGGCCTCGGTGACTATTTCCGTGTTGCGCCGCTTGCATTTCTTGCCATTTTAGGGCAGGCTCTGATCAGTAGCCTCCCACGGACACACGAGGACCCTCGAAAAGACTGCACCCATTTCCGACGCCTCCCCAACCCCCCGCACCAAAAGCCATAACCCACCGGCCTCGATTATTTCACGCGCTCTCACTGGCAATTTTGGCATTTTAGGCCAGGCCTCAACGTAGCCTCCCATCACACGAGGACACTCAAAAGACTGCACCCATTTCCCGACACCTGTAGCCCCGAACGCCTCCCTCCCCAACCCCGAGGGGCCAGCACATAGCCCACCGCCTCCGATTATATCACGCGCCACTGGACATTTCATGCTATTTTAGGCAGGCTTCTGACTGAGCCTCCCACCGGGCACACGAGGACCCCTCGAAGACTGCACCCATTTCCGACGCACCAGAGTCTCTCAAACCCCTCCCAACCCCCGGGACCAAAGGCTCATAGCCCACCGCACGGTGACTATTATTTCGACGCCGCCTGGCATATTTCTTGCCATTTTAGGGCAGGCTCGACCGTAGCCTCCCACTGGGCACACGAGACCCTCGAAGACTGCACTCCATTTCCTCAAGCACCAGAGCCCCCAAACCCCTCCCAACCCCCTCATGACAGCATATAGCCCACCGGCCTCGTGATTATTTCACGTGTATGCTGGCATTTTTGTCATTTTAGGCAGCCTCTGATCAGCCTCCCACGGGCACACGAGACCCTCAAAAGACTGTACCCATTTCCGACGCCCCTCCCAACCCCTGAGACCAAAGGCACATAGCCCACCGCCATGATTATTTCACGCACATACTGGCATTTCTGTACATTTTAGGCAGGCCTCTGAACGTAGCCTCCCACTGGCACGCGAGACCCTCGAAAAGACTGCATCCATTTCCGACACCCAGCCCCAACACCCTCCCCAACCCCCGAGGGCCACAGGCTATAGCCCACCGCGCCCCATGACTATATCACGCGTCACTGCGCTGGACATTTCTTGCCATTTTAGGGCAGGCTCACCAGTAGCCTCCCACCGGGCACACGAGGACCCTCAAAGACCACTCCATTCTCGACCCACTGAGCCCCCAAACCCCTCCCCAACCCTCATGACTAAAGCCTATCGCCCACCGCCTCGGTGACTATTTCCCGTGCGCCGTCCACTGGCATTTCTTGCCATTTTAGGACAGGCTTGACCGTAGCCTCCCATTGGCACACGAGGACCCTCGAAAAGACTGCACTCCATTTCCGACGCCCAGAGACCCCGAACGCCCCACCCCAACCTCATGACTAAAGGCTATAGCCCACCGCCTATGATTATTTCACGCACAAGCCATTGGCATGTCTTGTTATTTTAGGGCAGGTTTCTGATCAGCCTCCCACCTGGGCACACGAGGACCCTCGAAAAGACTGTACCCATTTCCGACGACCGAGCCCCTCCAACCCCTCCCAACCCCTGTCAGCTAGCCCACCTGCCCCATGATTATTTCACGAGCTGCCATTGGGTATTTTTGTTATTTTAGGCAGGCTTGACTGAGCCTCCCATCAGGCACATGAGGACCTCGAAAAGACTGCACCCATTTCCCGACACCTGTGAGCCCCCAACACCCCTCCCAACCCACGCGAGGACCAAAGGCTCTAGGCCACCGCCCTACGATTATTTCACGCGCGCGCCGCTTGACATTTCTTGCCATTTTAGGCAGGCCTGACCGTAGCCTCCCATCGGGCACACGAGGACCCCTCAGAAGACTGTACCCATTTCCCACGACCACTGTGAGCCCCTCAAACCCTCCCAACCCCTCATGGACCAAAGGCTATAGCCCACCGCCTCAAAGTGACTATTTCCGTGTCACGCCACTGGTTATTTTGCTATTTTAGCAGGCCTCTGACCGTAGCCTCCCATTGCACACGAGACCCTCGAAAAGACTGTACCCATTTCCGACGATCGAGCCCCGAAACCCTCCCCAACCCTCAAGACTAAAGGCTATAGCCCACCGCCTCATGATTATTTCACGCGCTGCAAGGCCACTGGCATGTCTTTTCTATTTTAGGGCAGTGTTTCTGATCAGAGCTCTCCCACTGGGCACACACGAGACCTCGAAAAGACTCTACCCATTTCCGACCACTAGAGCCCCAAACCCTCCCAACCCACAGGACCAAGGCTAGCCCACTGCCTCGGGCGACTATTTCACGAGCTGCGCTACTGGGTATTTCTGTTATTTTAGGGCAGGCTTGATCGAGCCTCCCACTGGGCACATGAGGACCCCTCAAAAGACTGTACCATTCTCCGACGCCCCTGTGAGCCCCGTAACTTCTCCCAACCCACGCTGGACCAAAGGCTCTAGGCCACCGGCCTCATGATTATTTCATGCGCTGCGCCGCTTGACATTTCTGCTATTTTAGGGCAGGCTTGATCGTAGCTCCCACTGGGCACACGAGGACCCTCGAAAGACTGTACCCATTTCCGACGCCTGAGCCCTGCAACTTCCTCCCCAACCCCTCATGACCAAAGGCTCTAGGCCACCGCCCCATGATTATTTCACGCGCGCTGGACATTTCTTGCCATTTTAGGGCAGGCTTCGATCGTATCCTCCCACTGGGCACACGAGACCCTCAGAAGACTGTACCATTTCCTACTTCCACTGAGCCCTCAAACCCGCCTCCCAATCCCTCATGACTAAAGGCTATAGCCCACCGCCTACTGACTATTTCCTGCCGCGTCACTGGTATTTCTTGCCATTTTAGGGCAGTGCCTCGATCAGAGCCTCCCACGGACACACGAGGACCTCGAAAAGACTCAGTACCCATTTCCCACGCCTCCCCAACTCCCCGCAGACCAAAGGCTATAGCCCACCGCCTCGGGCGATTATTTCACGCTCAAGGCCATTGGCATTTCTTGCCATTTTAGCAGGCCTCAAGGTAGTTTCCCCACTGGCATGCGAGACCATCGAAAAGACTGCCCATTTCCGACACGCAGAGCCCCCTAATGCCCCACCCCAACTCCCGAGGCCAGTGTTATAGCCCACCGCCTTGGTGATTATTTCCACGCGGCCATGCTGGCTGGTATTTTTGTTATTTTAGGGCAGGCTTCGATCGTAGCCTCCACTAGGCACATGAGGACCCCTCGAAAAGACTGTACCCATTTCACGCCCCAGAGCCCCTGTAACTTCCTCCCAACCCACGCTGACCAAAGGCTCTAGGCCACTGCCTTGGCGACTATTTCCATGTGCCTGCGCTTGACATTTCTTGTTATTTTAGGCATGTGCTTCACCGTAGCCTCCCATCTGGCACACGAGGACCCTCAGAAGACTGCACTCCATTTCCGACGACCAGAGCCCCTCAAACCCCTCCCAACCCCGCTGACCAGGCTATAGCCCACCTGCCTCAAGACTATTTCCCGTGCTGCGCCTACTGGTTATTTCTTTGCTATTTTAGGCGGTGCCTCACCGTAGCCTCCCATCGGGCACACGAGGACCTCAGAAGACTGTACTCCATTTCCGACGTACTCAGAGCCCCCTAAACCCGCCTCCCCAATCCTCAAGGGACCAGTATAGCCCACTGCCTCGTGACTATTTCCCGTGTTGCGCCGCTGGGTATTTCTTGCCATTTTAGGCAGGCCTCTGCGCAGAGCCTCCCACGGGACACACGAGGACCTCAAAAGACTGTACTCCATTTCCGACGCCTCCCCAACTCCCGCAGACCAAGGCTATAGCCCACCGCCCTCGGCGACTATTTCACGCCTCCGCTACTGGCATTTCTTGCCATTTTGTAGCAGGCCCTGACAGGTAGTCTTCACCTGGGCATGCGAGGACCATCGAAAAGACTGTACCCATTTCCGACACGCAGAGCCCCCGAATGCCCCACCCCAACTCCCGAGGGCCAGGGCACATAGCCCACCGCCTGTGATTATTTCACGCGCCATGCGCTACTGGGTATTTCTTGTTATATTTTAGGCAGGCTTGATCGTAGCCTCCCACTAGGCACATGAGGACCTCGAAAAGATCAGACCCATTTTCCCGACGCCCAGAGCCCCAGTAACTTCCTCCCCAACCCACGCGACCAAAGGCTCTAGGCCACCGGCCTGGCGATTATTTCATGCGCTACCGCTTGACATTTCTTGCCTAGGGCAGGCTTCTGATCAGAGCCTCCCATCGGGCACACGAGGACCCTCGAAAAGACTGCACCCATTTCCCGACGCCTGTGAGCCCCAGAACTTCCCTCCCAACCCTCATGGACCAAAGGCTCTAGGCCACCGCCTCGGCGACTATTTCACGCGCGCGCCTGGCTTGGACATTTCTTGCCATTTTAGGGCAGGCTTGACCGATCCTCCCATCAAGTACACGAGACCCTCAGAAGACTCAGTATCATTTCTGACGACCAGAGTCTCAAACCCGCCTCCCAATCCTCATGACCAAAGGCTATAGCCCACTGCCTCAAGTGACTATTTCCTGCTGCGTGCGCTGGGTATTTCTTGCCATTTTAGGGCAGGCCTCGATCAGACTGTAGCCTCCCACGGACACACGAGACCCTCGAAAAGACTGCACCCATTTCCGACGCCCCTCCCAACTCCCGCAGACCAGCACAGGCTATAGCCCACCGCCTCGGCATGACTATTTCACGCCTCGGCCATTGGCATTTCTTGCCATTTTAGTGGCAGGGCCTCAAGGTAGTTTCTCCACCGGCATGCGAGTACCATCGAAAATACAGTACCCAATTCCGACACGCAGAGACCCCGAATGCCCCACCCCAACTCCCGAGGGCTGGGCATATAGGCCCACCGCCTGTGATCATTTCACGCTACTGGGTATTTCTCGTTATTTTAGGGCAGTGCTCTGATCGTAGGCCTCCCACCAGGCACATGAGGACCCCTCAAAAGACTGACCATTTCCACGCCCGTAGCTCCTGTAACTTCCTCCCAACCCACGCGACTAAAGGCTCTAGGCCACCGGCCTCATGACATTATTTCATGCGCTACCGCTTGACATTTCTTGTTATTTTAGGGCAGGCTTCTGACCGTAGCCTCCCACTGGGCACACGAGGATCCTCGAGAAGATCGTACCCATTTCCCACGACCAGAGCTCCCCAACCCCTCCCCAACCCCCGCTGACCATAGGCTATAGCCCAGCGGCCTCGCCTGGATTATTTCCTGCACGCACTGGTTATTTCTTGTTATTTTAGGCAGCTCTCGATCAGAGCTTCCCACTGGCACAATACCTAGGACCCCTCGGTAAAAGACTGTACCCATTTCGACGCATCGTGAGCCCCTCAAACCCTCCCAACTCCTCAAGGACCAAAGGCTATAGCCCACCGCCTCGTTGACTATTTCACGCACGGCACATACTGCTGACATTTCTTGTTATTTTTAGGACAAGCCTGACCGTAGCCTCCACCGGGCACACGAGGACCTCAGAAGATCAGGACCCACCGTGAGCCCCAAACCCCTCCCAACCCTCAAGGACCAGGCTACAGCCCACCCGGCCTCAAGGACTATTTCCCGTGTCACCGCTGGTTATTTCTTGCCATTTTAGGGATCGTAGGCCTCCCAACCTGGCACACGAGACCCCGAAAAGACTGTACCCATTTCCACGATCGAGTTCTTTAACCCTCCCTCCCAACCCCTGACCAAAGGCTATAGCCCACCGCCATGATTATTTCACGCTACGCGCCACTGGCATGTCTTGCCATTTTTGGCAGGCTTCACCATAGCCTCCCATCGGGCACACGAGGACCCTCGAAAAGACTGCACCCATTTCCGACGCCTGTAGCCCCAACGCCCCTCGCCAACCTCAAGGACCAAAGGCTATAGCCCACCGCCCCATGATTATTTCACGCGCACAAGGTCACTGGCATGTCTTGGCATTTTAAGGCAAAGCTCGATCAGAGCCTCCCATCAAGGGCACGCAAGGACCCTCGAAAAGACTGTGCCCATTTCCGACCCACCAAAGCCCCTAAACCCCTCCCCAACCCCATCAAGGACTAAAGTATAGCCCACCGGCCCTTGATTATTTCTCACGCCACTGTGGGTATTTCTTGCCATTTTAAAGGTGATTCTGACCATAGCCTCCCATGGCACACGAGGACCCTCGAAAAGATCAGACCCATTTTCACGACCAGAGCCTCCTAAACCCCTCCCCAACCCCTGGGACCAAAGGCTATAGCCCACTGCCCTTGACTATTTCCCACTGGCATTTCTTGCCATTTTAGGCAGGTGTCCGTAGCCTCCCACTGGCACACGAGGACCCTCGAAAAGACTGTACCCATTTTCACGATTAGAGCCCCTAAACCCTCCCCAACCCCTCGGACCAAAGTTATAGCCCACCGGCCCTATGACTATTTCACGTGCGCCATACTGGCATTTTATCCATTTTAGGCATGTGCCTGACCGTAGCCTCCCACCGGGGACATGAGGACCCTCAAAAGACTGTACCCATTTCACGACTGTGAGCCTCAAACCCCATCCCCAACCCTCATGGACCAAAGGCTATAGCCCACCGCCTTGACTATTTCTCCAAGGCTGGGCATTTCTTGCCATTTTAGGCGTGCTCAGAGCCTCCCACTGGGCACACGAGACCCTCGAAAAGACTGCCCATTTCGACGCACTGAGCCCCAAACCCTTCCCCAACCCTGCTGGACCAAAGGCTATAGCCCACCGCCTTGACTATTTCACGCGCTGCGCACTGGCATTTCTTGTCATTTTAGGGCAGGCCTGACCGTAGCCTCCCACGGGCACACGAGGACCTCGAAAAGACTGTACCCATTTCCGACGCCTCCCAACCCCAGACACCAAAGGCTATAGCCCACCGCCTCTGATTATTTCACGCGGCCATTGACATTTCTTGCCATTTTATGGCAGTTTCTAACCGTAATCTCCCACTGGCACGAGGACCCTCAGAAGACTGCACCCATTTCCGACGGCCGAGTGTTGTGCAAATTTTATTGAACTCGCGCATCTAATCTATTGTAGAATCAGATCAATGGTGACGAGTGTCGTTCCCTCGAGGAGGTTTATTTTTATTATGTGTAGAATTTATTTTCTTTAGATGGATGGTTGGATTGATAGTGAAAGGAATTTAAATTGTGCTAGAAATTAAATTGAATAGCAGTGAATAACTTAAACTGAAACCATTGAAATAAAGCACTGGGTATCCTGGATCTGCATCAACATGCTCCATGGGCCAAATATTCCATATTAATACTAATTAAACCGCGAGGGGATTCCACACCTCATGAACCACGCTCAAATAAATATGGTGCTATATTATCGTACAAATAATAATAACCTTGTACTAGGGTGCCTAACCAGTATGATCTAGACAAGACTATTATTATTTGTCACTAAAAGTCAAAACAACCACAAATATTAGAGGGGAATAGAAAATAAATTTACCAAATAAAGCCCATGGAACATGTTGAGGCTTCACCTTCAACCCAAGCTTAAAAGAAAATTAGCTACTCATTGTCGAACTAGGGTAAAATGGGAATTTATTAAAATACATAGAAAATACAAGAAAGAGAAGGAATTACAAAATCTAAGTTTAGAAATGAATCTGTGGATATCAAATTGTGGAAGCCCCTTTATAAGTACATTGAGTGAATCATGACCATCATGCCAGATCGCCAGACCAAGGCCATCGCCATCAACAACACCACTATTTGAACAAAGAACACTATTTACGCTCACACGGTTTGACCACTATTTGCACAAGAACCGGTTTTTTGCACAAGAATACTATTTGCACAGCTCACACTATTTGACCACTATTTGCACAAAGAAACCGGTTTTTGCACAAGAATACTATTTGTACAAAGACTACGAACAAAGACTATAATTTACGTATGAATAGTCCAGATATGTGAACAGTGACATTTTTCCTTTATGCCCTCTTAAAGTTTCGATCGTCCCGAGTTCAAATGTGACGTCTGCTTTTCATTCGTCGATCACTGCTCATTGTGAAACAATCGTGATACCCCTAAAATACATAAAATAACTAATTATAATGAAACACACGAATTAAATAACAAAATACTTAAATAAAAAATAGTAGTAGAGACTCAAGTGTAAAATGACGATTTTCTCCTTTATAAATATACACTCTAACACTCAACACACCTTAATCCAAATTTTATTGCTAGTCCCTAGCAAATAAAGCCAACTTAAAAATCAAAACCAAAATTTTTTTTTTTTTTTTAAACACACGTGTTTATTCAATCGATTAATGATAGAATCAAAGAAAAGTACAAGCATTATCTCCGCCTAAAGAAATATCACAACCACATCAATAATCCACATGCATCACCAAGAGACTATAGTAATCGTGCCACTTTCAAGAATAACATGTCAAACCCCAAAATCTTACCAAAGAGTAGTGACACTCTCACAAAGAAATTAAACCCAATAAAAATTGTCACTACAATGAATGGTGAATCGAGAGAAAATAATATAGAAATACCACACACCTCACCAAGATGAAAGAAATATGCCCACAAATTTTAGAAATAATACGACCTCAAATAAATTACTAGTCAACCCAAATTTTTTTTTTTTTTAATGCATCACTACATCTTAATAGCCCATATAACTAGCTTTTACTCAGATTATAGTTCTCTAAAATCAAGAAGGACTTTTATTAGACGAACGAGGCTAGGGACATGGCTTAACAAAGAAAGGAAAATAGGAAACAAAATATATATGTTTGAGAAAACTTCAAGAACTTTTGAAATTACAAGATGCTTTTGCTTTATTTATTGCTATTGTATATCCTTTTTTTTTCTCTCTTTTTTCTTTTTTTTTTTCTTTTGAATTTTTTTTATATGGCACAACTTTATTGAACAAAATAATTATTTATCCTTTTCTCAAACGATGGAACTTGTATTATAATCTGCAATACTCCAAATTGGATGATAAGTTAACAAAGAAAAAGCTTTTTTTTTTTTTTTTTTTTAAGGCTCAAAAGGGCTAACTATGGATATTTTACAATAGGGATGGCTTGAAAGGCTCAAACGGATCAAAGATGGCCTTCCATCGTCTCTTAGAGCTCTAAATAATCTTCTATATCTACTTAGTTAGGTGGGCCTTTAGATGCAACAACACACATTTTTTTTTTTAAAGGGTTGACTTAAAGGAAATCTAGAGATCATGTATAAAATAATAAACTGCTAAGCTGCATCAATAATGGGCAAAAAGGGTTACTCTCCAAGAAAAATTAATAGGCTCAAAAACTCACTTGGAATTTATTTTGACATATGCATTCCTTCAAGCAACTCATATTTATCCCCAACATCAACATATAGAATAGCAAACATGGTGTAACATCACTCAAGACCAAAGATAATACAAATACTAAAATTTAAAAGTCATCATATCATCCAATATCAAAAATTCACACAAAATTACCAAATATATATATATTTTTTTTAAACGAAATTCTACCCCCCAACCTATTCTAAACATAAAAAGAAAACATAGATGTAGAAAAATTAAAGAAAAATGTCTGAATTTTTTTTTTTTTTTAAAGAAGATGCTTTAGAGTAACTACATCCATATTCAGCCATCTTCGACTCAAAACGTGAAAATGTATATTTATAAAGGAGAAGTCAAAAAGAAAAGTTAAGAAAAAACAATTTTTTTTTACTAAGAAGATGCTTTCAGAGTAACTACACCCATATTCAAATATCTTCACTCAAAATGGTTAGTTCTACAACAAAAATTAGTAAAACTTAACCAATATTCCACAATTGTCAACTATTCCTCCCCTTAACCTCGAATGAAACATTGACCTCAATGTTTGAAGGAAAGAAGCAGAGTTGAAGACATCACCGGTAGTGCAAACATGTAAGAAAATATTTACAAACGGAGAGTTAAATCTAATTTGTACTTTCATCATGGCCATCGCTACCATCATTATTTGAACATTCCAACACAATTCCCGGATCCGCTCTCGATTGATAAGTTTGTAATGCATCAAGTAGCTCATTAGCAGATGTGCACAAATAAAGATTTTTAATCGAGGAAGGAATGAAATAGTTTTTATTGCATGGTTAAGAAATGCGATAAAGCCATCATAAAATTATTGACATTTAACAAACCGATGGGTTTCGGATGTCTGACGGGCCCAAGATGCTAATGTGATTAGTGCTCTAGAGTTGCAAGATCTCCTGAAGGAAAATAAAAGCATCAAGATGATTTATCATTCTCATTTTGCATACCCCGAGACAACTAACTCTTCTCCGCTTGACGAGTTAGACAAATGCCCAAAGGTTTTAGGATTGTTGGGATGATGCCCAACACTGCCCCTCCGACATAAGCAGCCGAGACCATTTTGATAACCCTCGGTCACCTCCTCCATACACCAAGTGCAATTTTCTCTCGCTATTCTTCGACCAAGATCTATGGTCGCCTCAACGAACTCTTTATGTTTGCCATATAGTTAAATCCAGAGAGCACACAAATGTTCTTGAATTGTTCATTGGAGAATGCCATTAGGATACTCAAAAACAACTCAGAGTGGACAACAACAAAAATTATATTTAAGAACCTTGGTGATAGCTGGTCACAAATTGTACGAGGCATTATGTCAATGTCAATTAACACTAAGGCACATGGCTCGAGAGTCAAAAGAAAACAGAAAAAGGAAAAGAAAACAATGATAACAAGAAAAAATTTACAAGCAATAATGCGATGGTAAAATAACAAGAAAGTAAAACAACAAGAAAGTAAAAAGGATATCTACAGTATGATCGTGGCTCACATCTTCCTCCTGTTTTACGTCCAGAACGGCTTGAACGCCTCTACGGGTCGCGATAGGCTTCCATCCGCTTTTCTTACAAACCGCAAACAGTGGTCGCTTTATAGTCGATTCCCGAGATCAGATCGTGCACGCTTTTTTCGAATAATGGCCATAATCGAGAATCGCTTTGTACGTATCCACCGGGATGCGCTTCAAAAGACAAAAGGATATTATCCAATGACTCTTTATTCAAGCCATCCCTAATGAATTTAATCTTATCTTCCTCATTATCGACACCATTCCTAAAGAACATGGTTTTTATTGCATATCGCTCGCACACTTATGACAAGCAATGAAAGTCTTTAGCTCGTCGTTTTCTCGCATAATTTCCTTTACCACAACCAGTGCATGTATGCAATAAATTTAGAGGTAACTCACCGCCAAGCCGCATTTTGGCCTCGATTAACCAAATGGATGTCAGCAGGTATGTCATTGTTCATAAGCAATCGCATGCTCGGATCGGCTTTATAGATTGAAAGGAGTGCATTCTGAGGAAGAAGGAATCGCTTGTAAGCTTTGCTAAAATCTCGCCTCCGTCCATTCCTTCGCCCTAATATCGCTTCATGGAAACCCAAGTAACCGACTTGATTGTCACTTAGTACCGTTATCCGCCTCTTCACCGGGGTGACAAACTTAAACACACAAAGCAAACTAAAACAAACAGAAAAATAAATTAAAACACACAAAGCAAATTAAAATCGTCCTCTTATCGAATTACCTCAAGCTCCAATTCCAGATCAAAAATTCCATCCTCTATTTCTGTGAGTTGTCTTCTAGATCTTTAACGTGAATACTAACTCTCGGGTTGTAGATCCCAGATAGATGAAATTTACAAAATCAGATTCCGCTTTCTCGAGATGAGTTTGATACGTCAAGTGTTCTAATCGTGTACAAGAGGTACTGTCTCATGATTAAAATGATAAGAGAAAACTATAATGGTTAAACAAACACACTTAAACAAAAAATAATTTCAATCAGCAAAAGAATAATCAAAAGAAAGAAAAGAATCAAATCAAATTACCGAAAAGAAGAGAAAACTTCAATTTAAACTTGTGGGTCACCTGATTTATTTCACTCTCCTCCATGTGGTTGGTATTCTAGATATGGCTTTAATCTTGACCATTAACTTTAAAAGTAACGCCTGCTCTTCGATCCTTAATTTCAATCGCCCCATGTGGAAAAAAACAGCGAATAAATAAACGGGCCATACCATCGAGAACGTGACTTACCCGGAACTAAGCAAGAATTTAATAAAAGCACTTTCTCGACCGGAGTGAAAGATTTCATAATTGATTTTCTCATAATTTGCTTGTCGTGAAAGACTTTTATCTGTTTGTAAATCTTGGCCACAGAATCTTCTTTTGAGCCACTTGTTGCATGTCAAAATTGAATTTCTGATGGCCCAAAGACGCACGATGCTCTCGAGTTTTGGTGGTGATTCTGAAGATAGGCTGAGTTTCTTCTCTGATAGTGCTAGTTGTTCAACTCTTGACTTCCATTTATTTGTGTCCATAGATGGTGCTGAGCAAGTAGGGCATTGACCTCATCGATTGATCTGTCAATATCAAAATTCAAATCAAAGTGAGTTGAACATGTTTCTAAAGGGTCATCACTAAGGTTTGATGTAAAATTATTATCAACTAATGTTTCTATTAAATCCACATCAACAATTCCATCATCCACATTGTGAGGTTGTTTGGCAATGTTGAAAATTGAGCTCCATGGTCATATTGCCAAAGGACAACTCAGATATTTCCAGCCGCATCGAATGTGAGCATCGGCAGCCAAGAAAGGTCGCCCAGGATAACGGGATGTGCTTCTTTGAACTCAGCATCTTGAGTGTCAATTACAATGAAATCAACAGTGAAAATAAACTTGTCTACCTGAATAAGACGCCTCCACAATACCACGAGGATTTCATGGACCGATCCGCAAGTCGTAACACCACCTGAGTCAGTGTAATTCTCCCATCTGTTTCACAAATGTACAAGGCAACAGATTTACACTAGCTCCTAAATCCAACAAAGCATTCTCAATTGTGTGGTTCCCTATACTACATGAGATAGGGAGCCTCGGATCTTTGAATTTTAGAGGCATTTTATGTTGGAGTATAGAATCAACATTTTCGTTAAAAGGCCTTTTTCCCGAACATGAATATTTCTCTTTAGTGCATAGATCTTTAAGAAACTTGGCATACGATGGCACTTGTTTTATAGCTTCAAGCAAAGGGATGTTAACACTTACTGTTCAAGATTTCAAAAATCTCACCTGTGGATTTTCCTTCTTCCCTTTAGCTAACCTCCGAGGAAATGGAGCTTTGGGAATGTATTCTCGTGAGTTGGTTTCTTCTTTCTCCTCCGTGATAGTCCTCAGATTCATGTGCACAACTGAGTTGATTTTGGCATCTCCACTTTGTTATCGATTTCTTTCCTTTTCGCAAGGTCATGATAGCTTTGACCTCCATACCGTGTGAACTGGAACTTGCTTCATGCAATCGCTTTAGGATTGTGCAATCGTTGACTTTGGAAATTTACCTTTCAACGGTCATTGTCAAGGTTTGAATCAAGCATGTTGTCCCACCATTTTCTCGAGATTTGAAATTGATTGGCTTTGAGTCAAGTCGCCTCATCATTTCATTTCGCAGTTCATCAATGGTACGGTTCTGTTGATCGATTCTGGAGTGAGTAGAGTTCTTGAAATTTTGAATGTATCCTCCCATGGTCTGGGTTGAGAGTGGTTTGGGTTTTGATTGTACGGTCTAAATGGTGGTCGAACGCTCGAGAAATTTGAGGAATCGTGAGGTGGAGTTGGTTCATTTTGTTGGAATCCTGAGACCATGAAAATTGGGTGATCTCTCCATCCGTGGTTGTATGTGTTGGAGTATGGGTTGTAATTGATGGTTTTCTCATGACCCCATGGCATTGACTTGATTTGAATACGAGTCATGGTCATGTGGTTCTCGCTGAGTTGTCCGTTAACGATGCTATTCGCCGAGAAAGGCCTTCAACCATCTCTTTGACTTCTTTAATTCTCGAGCTTGACTCGCCAACGTGAACCTCATTAACTCCCTTAATTCTCCCGGTATTTCGAGTGATCGACCGCTTGTTGGGAATTATCCGATTACGCCGAAGAATTCCCAAATCTCCGATGCGCTGACATTAACTCTCCTCCACGGTCGCCATTAGCCATTCTTGCACATGTGGCAATAATCCTCCAAAAGTATTGGCATTGGTGCCATTTCTGCACTCCATGATGTGGACACTTCAAGAGTAGCCCATTGAATCGCCTCCCATGCTTCAAAAATGCTCGTCGCCTCTTTGGGTAAATTCTGAAATTTCCTAATAAAGATTGGTTTTATGAACTGGAAATATTTATTTAAAAATTTAGTTACCATTTGTTCCCATGATGTAATGCTATTAGTGCAATGTATTAAACCATGAACGAGCTCTATCCTTTAAAGAAAATGGAATAATCTAAGTTTAACATCATCATCCTAAAAATTCTCATATTTAAAAGTCCGACAGATAGCATGGAAATCATTCTGATGATTATACGGGTCCTCATTTTCTAGGCCATAAACGTAGGGAGACAATTTAGCACACCAGGTTTTAAAAAACCCCCCAGCCTACATTTGGGTATCTCGATGCATGATGTGCTCAAATCGCTAAAGGACCTAAATAATCCTTAAATGGCCTCCGTGGTTCCGTTGTTGGTTTTGTAAATCCATGTCAAATTTCTTTTTAAATGCGGTGTGTTTATGTGTGCGCAGTGTTTTTTCTAATTCAAGGTCTAAAGGCTCAAGATTAGGTGATAATGACCTTCGACCATGCATGCAAAGAATAAAATAAATAAAAGCAAAACAAATAAAAATAAAGAAGAAGGAGAAATTACGATACTAACCTTGCCACGTTGTTATAACTTTACTATGAAAACACACTCAATTGCTATAAGAAAAAGAAATTACGTGAAACAAATATTAACTAAAATTAAAATAAATTACAAAGAAAGATAACAAGATAAACAAAATTAAATTACAAAGAAAATGATAGGAAAATTAAATTACACAAATTTAAAGAAGAGAAAAAAAAATGAAATTCTAAACTTAATTTAAATTTTTTTTCTTTTGTTTAAACGAGAAAAGGAGAAAAATAAAATTACAAGAAAATAAAAAATTAATTCTATTCTCCGCAAGAACGCGCGCCAAAACTTAAATTTTATTGAACTCAAGTCATCTAATCTATTGTAGAATCAGATCAATGGTGACGAGTGTCGATCCCACGAGGAGGTTGATTTTAATTGTGTGTAGAATTAATTTTCTTTAGATGGATGGTTGGATTGATAGTGAAAGGAATTTAAATTGTGCTAGAAATTAAATTGAACAACAGGAATAACTTAAACTGAAACTATCAAATAAAGCACTGGGTATCCTGGATCCAGATCAACATGCTCCATG
This sequence comes from Citropsis articulata, assembly GCA_030449925.1. Lineage (NCBI taxonomy): Eukaryota > Viridiplantae > Streptophyta > Magnoliopsida > Sapindales > Rutaceae > Citropsis > Citropsis articulata. Next base: position 98,284 of record JASUUH010000220.1, read on the forward strand.
GGCTAAATATTCCATATTAATACTAATTAAATCAGGGGGATTCCACACCTCATGAACCACGCTCAAATAAATACGGTGTTATTATCGTACAAATAATAATAACCTTGTACTAGGTGCCGCTTAACCAGTATGTATTCAGACAAGACTATTATTATTTGTCACGAAAAGTCAAAACAACCACAAATATTAGAGGAATAGAAAATAAATTTACCAAATAAAGCCCATGGAACATGTTGAGGCTTCACCTTCAACCCAAGCTTAAAAGTAAATTAGCTACTCATATTTGAACTAGGGGTAAAAATAGAAATTTATTAAAATACATAGAAAATACAAGAAAGAGAAGGAATTACAAAAATCTAAGTTTAGAAATGAATTCAGGGATATCAAATTAGGGGGGGAAGCCCCCTTTTTATAGGCACATTGAGTGAATCATGACCATCGGATTAAAACAGCTGACGCCAGATTGCGCCACGCCATCACCAACAACAATGTACCACTATTTGAACAAGAACACTATTTACACAGCTCACACGCTTGACCACCATTTGCACAAAGAAACCGGTTTTGCACAAGAATACTATTTGCACAGCTCACATTTGACCACTATTTGCACAAAGAAACCTGTTTTGCACAAGAATACTATTCAGACAAGACTACGAACAAGACTTATACGATGAATAGTTCCAGATACGTGAACAAAGGACATTTTTCCTTTTATGCTCCTTAAAGTTTTCGACCGTCCCCGAGTTCAAATGTGACGTCCGTTTTGTCGTCTCGATCACTGCTCATTGTGAAACAATCGTGATACCCCTAAAATACATAAAATAACTAATTATAATGAAACACACGTAATTAAACAACAAAATACTTAAATAAATAAAATAACAATGTTAGTGAGACTTGAAGTGTAAATGACGATTTTCTCCTTTATAAATATACACCTCTAACACTCAACACAGAGTCCCAAACCCCCTTCCTAACCCCTCATGACCAAAGGCTATACCCACCTACTGACTATTTCCTGTCACTGGCATTTCTTGCCATTTTAGTGTGCCTCCTGACCGTAGCCTCCCACTAGGCACACGAGGAACCTCAAAAGCCTGTACCCATTTCCGACGCCAGAGCCCCGAACGCCCTCCCAACCCCTCATGACCAAAGGCTATAGCCTACCGCCTCGATTATTTCACGCGCAAGGCCACTGGCATGTCTTGCCATTTTTGGGCAGGCTTCTGACCATAGCCTCCCACTGGGCACACGAGGACCCTCGAAAAGACTCAGTACCCATTTCCCGACGCCTGAGCCCCGAACGCCTCGCCAACCCCTCATGACCAAAGGCTATAGCCCACCGGCCTCGGCGACTATTTCACGCGCTGCGCCGCTGGGCATGTCTTGGCATTTTAAGGCAGGCTTCTGACCGTAGCCTCCTACTGGGCACGCAAGGACCCTCGAAAAGACTGTACCCATTTCCGAAGACCAGAGCCCCTAAACCCCCTCCCCAACCCCCGCGGACCAAAGGCTATAGCCCACCGGCCTCGGTGACTATTTCTCGCGCTGCGCCGCTGGGTATTTCTTGCCATTTTAAAGCAGGATTATGACCATAGCCTCCCATTGGGCACACGAGGACCCTCGAAAAGACTGTACCCATTTTCGACGACCAGAGCCTCCTAAACCCCCTCCCCAACCCCCGCGGACCAAAGGCTATAGCCCACTGGCCTCGGTGACTATTTCCCGGAAGGCCATGGCATTTCTTGCCATTTTAGGCAGGCTTCTGTCCGTAGCCTCCCACTGCACACGATTACCCTCGAAAAGACTGTACCCATTACGACTGAGCCCCCTAAACCCCTCCCCAACCCTCATGACCAGGCTATAGCCCACCGGTGAATATTTCACGTGCGCACATATTTTTGCCATTTTAGGGCAGGCCTCTGACCGAGCCTCCCACTGGGACATGAGGACCTCGAAAAGACTGTACCCATTTCCGACGACTGTAACCCCGAAACCCCTCCCAACCTCATGGACCAGCATATAGCCCACCGGCCCTGTGACTATTTCCCGCATCGCAGCTGGGTATTTCTTGTCATTTTAGGGCAGCCGCTGACCGTAGCCTCCCACTGGGCACACGAGACCTCGAAAAACTGTAGCCATTTCTGACGCACCAGTGAGCTCTCAAACATCTTCCCTAATCCTCATGACCAAAGGCTATAGCCCACTGCCTCATGATTATTTGACGCTGCCACGCTGGCATTTCTTGCCATTTTAGGCAGGCTCGTCAGAGCCTCCCACTGGGCACATGTGAGGACCTCGAAAAGACCTTACCCATTTCTCGACGACCGTGAGCCCCTCAAACCCTCCCCAACCCCGCTGGACAAGGCTATAGCCCACCGCCTGTGACAATTTCACGCGCTGCGCCGCTGGGCATTTCTTGTCATTTTAGGGCAGGCCTCTGACCGTAGCCTCCCACGGGGCACACGAGGACCCTCGAAAAGACTGTACCCATTTCCGACGCCCCTCCCCAACCCCCGCACACCAAAGGCTATAGCCCACCGGCCTCGGCGACTATTTCACGCGCTGCGCCGCTGGACATTTCTTGCCATTTTATGGCAGGCTTCTAACCGTAATCTCCCACTGGGCACACGAGGACCCTCGTAAAGACTGTACCCATTTCCGACGGCCAGAGCCCCCGAAACCCCCTTCCTAACCCCTGCGGACCAAAGGCTATACCCACCGGCCTCAGTGACTATTTCCCGTGCTGCGCCGCTGGGCATTTCTTGCCATTTTAGGGCAGGCCTCTGACCGTAGCCTCCCACTAGGCACACGAGGACCCTCGAAAAGCCTGTACCCATTTCCGACGCCCAGAGCCCCCGAACGCCCCTCCCCAACCCCCGCGGACCAAAGGCTATAGCCTACCGGCCTCGGCGACTATTTCACGCGCTGCGCCGCTGGGCATGTCTTGCCATTTTTGGGCAGGCTTCTGACCATAGCCTCCCACTGGGCACACGAGGACCCTCGAAAAGACTGTACCCATTTCCGACGCCTGTGAGCCCCGAACGCCTCGCCAACCCCCTCATGACCAAAGGCTATAGCCCACCGGCCTTGCTGATTATTTCACGCACACTGGGCATGTCTTGGCATTTTAAGGCATGTGCTTCTGACCGAGCCTCCCACTGCACGCAAGGACCCTCAAAAGACTGTACCCATTTCTCAAGACCAGAGCCCCTAAACCCTCCCAACCTCATGGACCAAAGGCTATAGCCCACCGGCCTTGTGACTATTTCTGCACACTGGGTATTTCTTGCCATTTTAAAGGTGATTATGACCATAGCCTCCCATTGGGCACACGAGACCTCGAAAAGACTGTACCCATTTTCACGACTGTGAGCCTCCTAAACCCCTCCCCAACCCTCATGGGACCAGTGCTATAGCCCATCGGCCCTGTGACTATTTCACGCAAGGCTGGGCATTTCTTGCCATTTTAGGCAGGCTTCTGTCCCAGAGCCTCCCACTGCACACGAGGACCCTCGAAAGGACTGTACTCCATTTTCGACCACTGTGAGCCCCTCAAACCCGCCTCCCCAATCCTCAAGGGACCAAAGGCTATAGCCCACCGGCCTCAGTGACTATTTCTCCTGCTGCGCCGATGGGCATTTCTTGCCATTTTAGGGCAGGCCTCTGACCGTAGCCTCCCACGGGACACACGAGGACCCTCGAAAAGACTGCACCCATTTCCGACGCCCCTCCCCAACCCCCGCAGACCAAAGGCTATAGCCCACCGGCCTCGGCGACTATTTCACGCGCTGCGCCGCTGGGCATTTCTTGCCATTTTAGGGCAGGCCCTGAACGTAGCCTCCCACTGGGCACGCGAGGACCCTCGAAAAGACTGTACCCATTTCCGACGACCAGAGCCCCCGAAACCCCCTCCCCAACCCCCCAGGGACTGGCAGTTATAGCCCACCGGCCTCGGTGACTATTTCACGCGCTGCGACGCTGGGCATTTCTTGTCATTTTAGGGCAGGCCTCTTACCGTAGCCACCCACGGGGCACACGAGGACCCTCGAAAAGACTGTACCCATTTCCGACGCCCAGAGACCCCGAACGCCCCACCCCAACCCCCGCGGACCAAAGGCTATAGCCCACCGGCCTCGGCGACTATTTCACTCTGTGCGAGGATGTGATTCTCTTGCCATTTTAGGGCAGGCCCTGAACGTAGCCTCCCACTGGGCACGCGAGGACCCTCGAAAAGACTTTACCTATTTCCGACACCCAGAGCCCCCGAACGCCCCTCCCCAATCCCCGAGAGCCAAAGGCTATAGCCCACCGCCCCATGACTATATCACGCTGCGCCTGGCATTTCTTGCTCTTTAGGGCAGGCTTGACCGTAGCCTCCCACTGGGCACCCGAGGACCCTCGAAAAGACTGTACCCATTTCTGACGCACAGAGCCCCCAAACCCCTCCCAACCCTCAAGGACTATAGCCCACCGCCTTGATGATTATTTCACGCCATGACGCTGGCATTTCTTGTCATTTTAGGGCAAGTTCTCATCAGAGGCCACCCACGGGCACACGAGACCCTCAAAAGACTGTACCCATTTCCGACGCCTGTGAGACCCCGAACGCCCCACCCCAACCCCTCATGGACCAAAGGCTATAGCCCACCGCCTGGCGATTATTTCACGCTACCGGCGCTGGCATTCTTGCCATTTTAGGGAAGGCACTGAACGTAGCCTCCCACTGGGCACTCGAGGACCTCGAAAAGACTTTACCCATTTCCGACACCCGAGCCCCCGAACGCGCCTCCCCAATCCCCGAGAGCCAAAGGCTATAGCCCACCGCCCCATGACTATATCACGCTGGCTGCACTTGGACATTTCTTGCCATTTTAGGGCAGGCCTCTGACCGTAGCCTCCCACTGGGCACACGAGGACCCTCGAAAAGACTGTACCCATTTCTGACGACCGGAGCCCACGAAACCCCATCCCCAACCCCCGCGGACCAAAGGCTATAGCCCACCGGCCTCGGTGACTATTTCACGCTATGCGACGCTGGCATTTTTTTGTCATTTTAGGGCAGGCCTCGATCAGAGCCACCCACTGGGCACACGAGCACCCTCAAACGACTGTAACCATTTCCGACTCTCCTCCCCAACCCCCGCAGACGAAAGGCTATAGCCCACTGCCTCATGACTATTTCACGCTCAAGGCTGGCATTTCTGCCATTTTAGGGCAGGCCCGTAGCTCTACCATCAAGGGCACGCGAGGACCCTCGAAAAGACTGTACCCATTTCCGACACCTGTGAGCCCCAACACCCCTCCCCAACTCCCGAGGGCTTATAGCCCACCGCCTCATGATTATATCACGCGCTACTGGCTGACATTTCTTACCATTTTAGGGCAGGCTTCGACAAGAGCCTCCCACTGGGCACACGAGCACCCTCAGAAGACTGTACTCCATTTCCGACACTGAGCCCCTCAAACCCCTCCCCAACCCTCAAGGACCAGCTATAGCCCACCTACCAAGTGACTATTTCCTGTGCCACTGGCATTTCTTGCCATTTTAGGCAGTGCCTCACCGTGTAGCCTCCCACCGCCACACGAGGACCTCAAAAGACTCAGACCCATTTCTGACGCCCAGACCCCGAACGCCCCACCCCAACCCCTCATGACTGACAGGCTATAGCCCACCGCCCCATGATTATTTCACGCGCTGGCCATTGGCATGTCTTGTTATTTTAGTGTGATTCTGACCGTAGCCTCCCACTGGGCACACGAGGACCCTCGAAAAGACTGTACCCATTTCCGACGACCAGAGCCCCCGAAACCCCCTCCCGAACCCCCGTGGACCAAAGGCTATAGCCCACCGGCCTCGGCGACTATTTCACGCGCTGCGCGCTGGGTATTTCTTGTTATTTTAGGGCAGGCTTCTGATCGTAGCCTCCCACTGGGCACAAGAGGACCCACGAAAAGATCAGACCCATTTCCGACGCCCAGAGCCCCAGAACTTCCCTCCCCAACCCACGCGGACCAAAGGTTCTAGGCCACCGGCCTCGGCGACTATTTCATGCGCTGCGCCGCTTGACATTTCTTGCCATTTTAGGGCAGGCTTCTGACCGTAGCCTCCCACTGGGCACACGAGGACCCTCGTAAAGACTGTACCCATTTCTGATGACCAGAGCCCCCGAACGCCCCTCCCCAACCCCAGCGGACCAAAGGCTATTGCCCACCGCCATGATTATTTCCTGCTACTGGCATTTCTTGCCATTTTAGGGCTGGCTTGACCAGAGCCTCCCACTGCACACGAGGACCCTTGAAAAGACTGCACCCATTTTCACGACCACTGAGCCACCTAAACCCTCCCCAACCCTCATGGGAGGCTATAGCCCACCGCCCTTGACTATTTCACGCACGCCACTGGCATTTTTTTGCCATTTTAGGCGTGCCTCACCGTAGCCTCCCATCGGGACATGAGGACCTCGAAAAGACTGTACTCCATTTCCGACGACCAAAGCCCCAAACCCCTCCCAACCCCCAAGGACCAAAGGCTATAGCCCACCGCCCATGATTATTTCACGCACATCTGGGTATTTTTGCCATTTTAAAGGTGATTCTGACCATAGCCTGCCATCACACGAGGACCCTCGAAAAGACTGTACCCATTTTCACGCACTGTAACCTCCTAATCCCTCCCCAACCTCAAGGACCAGCACTTATAGCCCACTGCCTTGGTATATTTCCTGCGCCGCTTGGCATTTCTTGTTATTTTAGGTGCTTCTAACCGTAGCCTCCCACTGGGCACACGAGGACCTCGAAAAGACTGACCCATTTCCGACGACCAGAGCCTCAAACCCCTCCCAACCCCTCAAGGACAAAGCTATAGCCCACCGGCCTCGTGACTATTTCCCGTCTGCGCTACTGGCATTTTCTTGCCATTTTAGGCCTGCCAGAGCCTCCCACTGGGCACACGAGGACCCTCGAAAAGATCAGAACCATTTCGACGCCCAGAGCCCCCGAACTCCCTCCCAACCCCTCAAGGACCAAAGTTATAGCCCACCGCCTCGGCGACTATTTCACGCTGCCACAAGCATGTCTTGCCATTTTAGGGCAGTGCTTCCTGACCGTAGCCTCCCATCACACGAGACCCTCGAAAAGACTGTACCCATTTCACGCCACTGAGCCTCAAACACCTTTCCCAACCTCATGACCAAAGGCTATAGCCCACCGCCTCATGATTATTTGACGCTGGCCACGCTGGCATTTCTTGTCATTTTAGGCGTGATTCTGACCGTAGCCTCCCATCACACGAGGACCCTCGAAAGACTGTACCCATTTCCGACGACTCAGAGCCCCTCAAACCCCTCCCGAACCCCCTGGACCAAAGGCTATAGCCCACCGCCTCAAGCGATTATTTCACGCCATGCATGGTATTTCTTGTTATTTTAGGGCAGGCTTCTGATCGAGCCTCCACCGGGCACATGAGGACCCTCAAAAGACTGTACCCATTTCCCGACGCCCAGAGCCCCGTAACTTCCCTCCCAACCCACGCTGACCAAAGGCTCTAGGCCACCGCCCTCGCGATTATTTCCATGCGCTGCGCTGGGCATTTCTTGCCATTTTAGGGTAGCCTTTGACTGTGGCCTCCCACTGAGCATACGAGGACCCTCAAAAACACTGTACCCATTTCCGATGCCCAGAGCCCCGAACCCCCCTCCCCAACTCCCGCGGACCAAAGGCTATTGCCCACCGGCCCCATGATTATTTCACGCGCTGCTGGTATTTTTTGCCATTTTAAAGGTGATTCTGAGAATAGCCTCCCACTGGTACCCGAGGACCTCGAAAAGACTGTACCCATTTTCACGACTGAGCCTCCTAAACCTCAAGGACCAAAGTTATAGCCCACCGGCCTTGGATTATTTCCTGCGGCCTACTGGCATTTCTTGCCATTTTAGTGGCTGGCTTCGACCGTAGCCTCCCACTGCACACGAGGACCCTTGAAAAGACTGTACCCATTTTCACGACAAGAGCCACCTAAACCCCTCCCCAACCTCGGGACCAAAGGCTATAGCCCACCGCCCTGTGATTATTTCACGCATGCACACATTTTTGCCATTTTAGTGTGCCTCTCACCAGTAGCCTCCCACTGGGACATGAGGACCCTCGAAAAGACTGTACCCATTTCCGACGACCAAAGCCTCAAACCCTCCCCAACCCCAAGGACCAAAGGCTTATAGCCCACCGCCTCGGCGATTATTTCACGCACAATCACTGGTATTTCTTGCCATTTTAAAGCAGGATTCTGAGAATAGCCTCCCACTGGGTACCCGAGGACCCTCGAAAAGACTGTACCCATTTTCGAGGACCAGAGCCTCCTAAACCCCCTCCCCAACCCCCGCGGACCAAAGGCTATAGCCCACCGGCCCTATGGACTATTTCCCGCACAAGGCCGCTGGCATTTCTTGCAATTTTAGGGCTGGCCTCTGACAGTAGCCTCCCACTCGGCACACGAGGACCCTTGAAAAGACTGTACCCATTTTCGACGACCAGAGCCACCTAAACCCCCTTCCCAACCCCTCATGGACCAGTACATAGCCCACCGCCCTATGACTATTTCACGCACAAGGCCACTGGCATTTTTGCCATTTTAGTGTGCCTCTCACCGTAGCCTCCCACTGGGACATGAGGACCTCGAAAAGACTGCACCCATTTCCGACGACCAAAGCCCCGAACCCTCCCAACCCCCAAGGACCAGGCTATAGCCCACCGCCTTGGCGATTATTTCACGCACGGCGTCACTTGGTATTTCTTGCCATTTTAAAGGTGATTCTGACCATAGCCTGCCACTCACACGAGGACCTCGAAAGACTGTACCCATTTTCACGCACTGTAACCTCCTAATCCCTCCCAACCCCTCAAGGACCAGTTATAGCCCACTGCCTTGGTATATTTCTACAAGGCTTGGCATTTCACATTTTAGGGCAGGCTTCAACTGTAGCCTCCCACCTGGCACACGAGGACCCTCGAAAAGACTGCACCCATTTCCGACGCACCAGAGCCCTCAAACCCCTCCCAACCCCCTCATGACAAAGGCTATAGCCCACCAGCCTCAAGTGACTATTTCCGTGCCGCTACTGGCATTTCTTGCCATTTTAGGGCAGGCCAGAGCCTCCCATCGGGCACACGAGGACCTCGAAAAGATCAGAACTATTTCTGACGCCCAGAGCCCCCGAACATCCCTCCCCAACCCCGCTGACCAGGCTATAGCCCACCGCCTCATGATTATTTCACGCCTACACACTGGCATGTCTTGCACATTTGTGTGCCTGACCGTAGCATCCCACTGGGCACTCGATGACCCTCGAAAAGAGTGCACCCATTTCACGCACTCAGAGCCCTCAAACACCTTCCCAACCCCTGGACCAAAGGCTATAGCCCACCGCCTCGGGCGATTATTTGACGCGCCACGCTAAGCATTTCTTGTCATTTTAGGGCAGGCTCTGACCGTAGCCTCCCACGGGCACACGAGACCCTCGAAAAGACTGTACCCATTTCCGACGCTGCCCCCAACCCCTCAAGCACTGGCTATAGCCCACTGCCCCATGATTATTTCACGCACTGCGCTGCTGACATTTCTTGCCATTTTAGCAGGCTTCTAACCGTAATCTCCCACTGGCCACACGAGGACCCTCAGAAGACTGTACCCATTTCGGACGGCCGAGCCCCTCCAAACCCCTCCCCAACCCTCATGACCAAAGGCTATACCCACCGCCTCTGACTATTTCCTGTGCGCTACTGGCATTTCTTGCCATTTTAGGGCAGGCCTCTGTTTGTAGCCTCCCACTTGGCACACGTAGACCCTCGAAAAGCCTGTACCCATGTCCGCAGCCCAGAGCCCCGAACGCCCTCCCCAACCCTCATGGACTAAAGCGTATAGCCCACCGCCCTGCATGATTATTTCACGCTGCGCTACTGGGCATGTCTTGCCATTTTGGGCAGGCTTGACCATAGCCTTCCCACCTGGGCACACGAGACCTCGAAAAGACTGCACTCCATTTCCGACGCCTGTGAGCCCCCGAACGCCTCGCCAACCCACGCGACCAAAGCATATAGCCCACCGCCTCGGCGATTATTTCACGCGCGCTACTGGCATGTCTTGGCATTTTAAGGCGTGTGCCTGACAGTAGCCTCCCATCAAGTACGTATGGACCCTCGAAAAGACTGTACCCATTTCCACGACCAGAGCCCCTAAACCCTCCCCAACCCCATGGGACTAAAGGCTATAGCCCACCGCCTTTATGATCATTTCTCGCACAGGCCATTGGGTATTACTTGCCATTTAAAAGCAGGATTCTGACCATAGCCTCCCACTGGTCACACGAGGACCCTCGAAAAGACTGTACCCATTTTCGACGACCAGTGAGCCCTCAACCCCTCCCAACCTCATGGAGCTAAGGCTATAGCCCACTGCCTCATGTAGTATTTCACGCCATGGCATGTCTTGCCATTTTTGGCAGGCTTGACCATAGCCTCCCACTGGGCACACGAGACCTCGAAAAGACTGTACGATTTCCACGCCTGTGAGCTCCCGAACGCCTCGCCAACCCACGCGACCAAAGGCTATAGCCCACCGCCCGCTTAATATTTCACGTGTTGCTACGCGCTGACATTTCTTGGCATTTTAAGGTGCTTCCTGACCAGTAGCCTCCCACTGGCACGGAAGGACCTCAAAAGACTGACCCGATTTCCGACGCACTGAGCCCTAAACCCTCCCCAACCCCTCATGGACAAAGGCTATAGCCCACCGCCTGCTGACTATTTCGCGGCCATGGCTGGGTATTTCTTGCCATTTTAAAGGTGATTCTGACCATAGCCTCCCATCGTCACACGAGGACCCTCGAAAAGACTGTACTCCATTTTCGACGCACTGTAGCCTCCTATACCCCTCCCCAACCCCGCAGACTAAAAGGCTATAGCCCACCGGCCTCGGTGACTATTTCCTGCTGCGCTGGCCATTTTGCCATTTTAGGGCAGGCTCGTCCGTAGCCTCCCACTGCACACGAGGACCCTCAGCACCCCAGAGCCCCCAACCCCTCCCAACCCTCATGGGACCAAAGGCCAGTAGCCCACCGGCCTCTGACTATTTCCCACGCTGGGCATTTCTTGCCATTTTAGGCAGCCCTCCTGACCGTAGCCTCCCACTAGGCACACGAGGACCCTCGAAAAGACTGACCCATTTCGACGCACTGTGAGCCTCAAACATCTTCTCCCAACCCCGCTGGACCAAGGCTATAGCCCACCGCCTCGGTGACTATTTGACGCGCCACGCCACTGGGCATTTTTGACATTTTAGGGCAGGCTCTCAGAGCCTCCCACTGGGCATGGAGGACCCTCGAAAAGACTGCACTCCATTTCGACCACTGTGAGCCCCTAAACCCCTCCCAACCCCTCATGGACCAGTATATAGCCCACCGGCCTCTGACTATTTCACGCGCTGCATTGGGCATTTCTTGTCATTTTAGGCAGGCTCTCACCGAGCCTCCCACGGGCACACGAGGACCCTCGAAAAGACTGCCCATTTCCGACGCCTCCCAACCCCTTCACACCAAAGGCTATAGCCCACCGATTTGGCATGACTATTTCACGCTACGCCACTGGACATTTCTTGCCATTTTATGGCAGTATTCTAACCGTATTCTCCCACTGGGCACACACGAGACCCTCAGAAAGACTGTACCATTTCCACGCCGAGCCCCAAACCCCTTCCTAACTCCTCAAGGGACGGTATACCCACCGCCTCATGACTATTTTCTCTTGCACAAGGCCACTGGCATTTCTTGCCATTTTAGGGTTGTGCCTCTGACCAGCCTCCCACTGGCACACACAAGACCCTCGAAAAGACTGGACCCATTTCTGACACCCAGAGCCACCGAACGCCCCTCCCCAACACCCGCGGACCAAAGGCTATAGCCTACCGGCCTTGGAGACTATTTCACGCGCCGCCGTCAAGGGCATGTCTTGGGATTTTCAGTGATTCTGACCATAGCCTCCCATCAAGCACACGAGACCCTCGAAAAGACTGTACCCATTTCCGACGCCCAGAGCCCCCCAACGCCCCTCGCCAACCCCCGCACCAGCTATAGCCCACCGCCTCATGACTATTTCTCGCACAAGGCCATGTCTTGGGATTTTAATGTGTGCTTTGACCGTAGCCTCCCATCAAGGCACGCAAGGACCCTCGAAAAGACTGTACCATTTTCACGACTGAGCCCCTAAACCCTCTCCCCAAACCCTCATGACCAAAGGCTATAGCCCACCTGCCTTTGGTGATTATTTCGCTGCGCCATGGTATTTCTTGCCATTTTAAAGGTGATTCTGACCATAGCCTCCCACCGGGCACACGAGGACCTCAAAGACTGTACCCATTTTCAAGACCAGAGCCTCCCAAACCCCTCCCCAACCCCTCATGGACCAAAGGCTATAGCCCACTGCCTCGGTGATTATTTCCTGGCTACTGGGCATTTTGCCATTTTAGGGCTTGTCAGCCTCCCACTCAAGCACACGAGGACCCTCCAAAAGACTGCACCCATTTCACGCACTGTAGCCCCTAAACCCCTCCCCAACCCCTCATGACCAGTTATAGCCCACGCCTCGGTGACTATTTCACGTGCATTGGCATTTTTTATGATTTTAGGGCAGGCCTCACCGTAGCCTCCCACTGGGACATGAGGACCCTCGAAAAGACTGTACCCATTTCCCACGACTGAGCCCCAAACCCCATCCCCAACCTCGGACTAAAGGCTATAGCCACCTGCCTCGGTGACTATTTCCTGCACAAGCAATGGCATTTCTTGCCATTTTAGGGCAGGCTCTGGTCAGTAGCCTCACATCACACGAGGACCTCAAAAAGACTGCACTGCATTTCCGACGCCTCCCAACCCCGCGACACCAGGCTAGCCCACCAGCTCGACTATTTCACGCCAGGCTCACTGACATTTCTTGCCATTTTATGGCAGGCTTCTAACCGTAATCTCCCACGGGCACACGAGACCCTCAGAAGATCAGACCATTTCCGACGCCAGAGCCCCCAAACCCCTTCCCAACCCTGCGGACCAAAGGCTATACCCACGGCCTCAGTGACTATTTCCCGTGTTGCGCTCACTGGCAATTCTTGCCATTTTTAGGCCTCTGACCGTCAGAGCCTCCCACCGTGCACACGAGGACCCTCAAAAGCTCAGACTCCAATTCCGACGCCCGTGAGCCCCCCAACGCCTTCTCCCAACCCCGCTGACCAGGCTATAGCTCACCGCCTCGGACTATTTCACGCGTCATGTCTGGGCATTTTGCCATTTTAAGCACCGAGCCTCCCACCGGGCACACGAGACCCTCGAAACATGTACCCATTCCGAGCCTGTGAGCCCCGACCCCGCCAACCCCACGGACCAAAGGCCAGGCCCACCGGCCCATGACTATTTCACGCTGCTGGCATGTCTTGGCATTTTTAAGGCAGGCTTCTGACCGTAGCCTCCATCACAACACGTAAGGACCTCGAAAAGACTATACCCATTTCCAAGACCAGAGCCCCAAACCCTCCCCAACCCCTCATGTCCAAAGGCTATAGCCCACCGCCCTGACTATTTCTCGCGCGCACTGGTATTTCTTGCCATTTTAGCAGTGATTCTGACCATAGCCTCAGATCGGCACACGAGGACCTCGAAAAGACTGTACCATTTTCACCACGAGCCTCCTAAACCCTCCCCAACCCCGCTGGACCAAAGGCTATAGCCCACCGGCCTCGGTGACTATTTCCCGCCACATTGGCATTTCTTGCCATTTTAGGCAGGCTTCTATCCCAGAGCCTCCCACTGCACACGAGGTCCCTCGAAAAGACTGTATTTCCGACGACTGCAGCCTCAAACCCCTCCCCAACTCCTCATGGACCAGGCTATAGCCCACCCACCTGGTGACTATTTCACGCTGCGCCATGGCATTTCTTGCCATTTTCGGCAGGCCTGACCAGAGCTTTCACTGGGCACACGAGACCTCGAAAAGACTGTACCCATTTCCACGCCCAGCCCCCAACCCCCTCCCCAACCTCATGGAGCAAAGGCTATAGCCCACCCTCGGCCTCAGTATATTTCCACGCGCTGGGCATTTCTTATCATTTAGGGCAGGCTTGACCGTGAATCCCACTCGGGCACGAGGGACCCTCGAAAAGACTGTACCCATTTCCGATGACCGTGAGCCCCCAACCCCTCCCGACCCCCGCAGACCAGGCTATAGCCCACCGGCCCGGTGACTATTTCACGCTGCCAGCAGCATGTCTTGCATTTTAGGGCAGGCTTCCGTAGCCTCCCACTGGGCACACGAGGACCCTCGAAAAGACTGTACCCATTTCCGATGACCAGAGCCCCTAACCCCCTCCCGACCCCCTGGACCAGTGCTATAGCCCACCGGCCTCGGCAACTATTTCACGCGCCGCGCCGCTTGGCATGTCTTGCCATTTTAGGGCAGGCTTCTGACCATAGCCTCCCACTGGGCACACGAGGACCCTCGAAAAGACTGTACCCATTTCTGTCGATTAGAGCCCCCGAAACATCTTCCCCAACCCCCGCGGACCAAAGGCTATAGCCCACCGGCCTCATGACTATTTGACGCGAGCACGTCAGGCATGTCTTGCGATTTTAGGGCAGGCTTCTGACCGTAGCCTCCCAATGAGCCGACTAGGACCCACGAAAAGACAGAACCCATTACCGACACCCAGTGCCCCAGAACTTCCCTCCCCCACCCCCGCGGTCCAGAGGCCACCCGCCCCAGTGACGATTTCACGCGCGCTGGGTATTTTTGCCATTATTTTAGCGCAGGACGCTGATCAGAGCCTCCCACGGGAACACGAGACCTCGAAAAGATTGTACCCATTTCCACGCCCTCCCCAACCCCGCAGACTAAAGCTATAGCCCACCGCCTCCATGACTATGTCACGCGCTGCGCCGCTGGGCATGTCTTGCCATTTTAGGGCAGGCTTCTGACCGTAGCCTCCCACTGGGCACACGAGGACCCTCGAAAAGACTGTACCCATTTCCGACGCCCAAAGCTCCAGAACTTCCCTCCCCAACCCCGCGGACCAAAGGCTATAGCCCACCGGCCTCGGTGACCATTTCACGCGCTGCGCCGCTGGGTATTTCTTGCCAATTTAGCGCAGGACGCTGACCGTAGCCTCCCACGGGGAACACGAGGACCCTCGAAAAGATTGTACCCATTTCCGACGCCCCTCCCCAACCCCCGCAGACCAAAGGCTATAGCCCACCGGCCTCGGCGACTATTTCACGCGCGCCATTTCTTGCAATTTTAGGGCAGGCCGGCCAGAGCCTCCCACCGGGCACGCGAGGACCCTCGAAAAACTGATCCATTTCGACACCTGTGAGCCCCAACGCCCCTACCCAACCCCCGAGGCCAAAGTCTATAGCCCACCGGCCTCGACTATTTCACGCGATGCGCCATTGGCATTTCTTACCATTTTAGGCAGGCTTGACTGTAGCCTCCCACTGGGCACGAGACCCTCTGAAAGACTGCACTCCATTTCCGACTCCTGAGCCCCGAACCCCCTCCCCCAACCCCGCAGACCAAAGGTTATAGCCCACTGCCTTGACTATTTCACTGCGCGCTGGGTATTTCTTGCCATTTTAGGGCAGGCCTCGACCGTGAACCTCCCACCGGGCACACGAGACCCTCGAAAAGACTGTACCCATTTCTCGACGCTCAGAGCTCCCCAACGCCCCCTCCTCAACCCCTCAAGGACCAAATGCTATAGCCCACCGCCTCGGGCGATTATGTCACGCTGCGCACTGGCATGTCTTGCTATTTTAGGGCGTGCTTCTGACCGTAGCCTCCCACTGCGCACACGAGGACCCTTGAAAATATTGTACCCATTTCCGATGACCAGTGAGTCCCGAACCCCTCCCAACCCCGCTGACCAGGGTATAGCCCACCCATGATTATTTCAGCGCCTGGGCATTGCTTGTCTTTAGGCGTGCTTCGGGTCAGAGGCCTCCCATCACACGACGACCCCGTGTTGCTGTACATATTCCTGACGACCTGAGCCCCTCTAAACCCTCCCAACCTCATGACTAGTACATAGCCCACTGCCTGGTGATTATTTCACGCGCTGTAGGGCATTTTCTTGCCATTTTAGGGCAGGCCTCGACTGTAGCTTCCCATCAGCACACGAGACCCTCGAAAAAGACTGCACCATTTCCCGCACAGCCCCAACCCCGCCTCCCCAACCCCTCAAGGACCAAAGGCTATAGCCCACGGGCCTCATGATTATTTCACGCGCTATGTCACTGACATTTCTTGCCATTTTAGTAGCAGGCCTCGACGTTAGCCTCCCACCCGAGCACACGAGGACCCTTGAAAAGACTGTACATATTTCCACACCGTGAGCCCCTCGAACCCGCTCCCAACCTCATGGGACCAAAGGCTATAGCCCACCGCCTCATGATTATTTCACGCGCGCTGGGCTCGACATTTCTTGCCATTTTAGGGCAGGCCTGACGTTAGCCTCCCACCTGGGCACACACGAGACCCTTGAAAAGATCAGCATATTTCCGACGACCTGTAGCCCCAAATCCCCTCCCAACCCTCAAGGACCAAAGGCACATAGCCCACCGCCTTGACTCATTTCACGCTGCGTCACTGGCATTTCTTGCCATTTTAGGTAGGCCTGACCGTAGCCTCCCACTCGGGCACACGAGACCCTTGAAAAGACTGTACATATTTCCCACGTACAGAGCCCCCGAACCTCGCCCCTCCCAACCCCCAAGGGACCAAACAGGCTATTTAGCCCCTCAATCGCCCTCATGACTATTTCACTTTCAAGGCTGCGTTATTGGCATTACTCTGTCATATTTTAGGGTAGGCCTCCCGACGTGTAGCCTCCCACCTGGCACACGAGGACCCCTTGAAAGACTGCACATTTCTCGACGACCACTGAGCCCCGGAATCCCTCCCAACCCTCATGACCAGTAAAGGCTATAGCCCACCGTCCCCATGATTATTTCACGCGGCTACGCCCGCGGGCATTTCTTGCCATTTTAGGTAGGCCTCTGACCAGAGCCTCCCACCGGGCACACGAGACCCTCAAAAGACTGTACGCATTTTCGATGACCGAGAGCCCCTGAACTCTCCTCCCAACCCCGCTGGGACCAAAGGGTTATAGCCCACCGCCCTGACATTATTTCCATGCGATGCGTCATTGGCATTTCTTATTTTAGGGCAGTTTCCCACTGTAATCCTCCCACCGGGCACACTAGGACCCTTGAAAAGACTCAGTACTCCATTTCCGACGACCATGAGCCCCTAAACCCCTTCCCAACCTCATGGACTACAGGCTATAGCCCACCGCCTCAAGTGACTATTTCATGCACGGCCATCGCTACCGGGCATTTTCACATTTTAGGGCAGGCTCTCCTGACTGTTAGCCTTCCCCACCTGAGCACACGAGGATCCCTCAAAAGACTGTACCCATTTTCCGACGACCTGTGAGCCCCTCAACCCCCTCCTCAACCCCTCATGACCAAAGGCTATAGCCCACCTGCCTCATGACTATTTCACGCCATTAAGGCCACTGACATGTCTTGTTATTTTAGGGCAGTGCTTCCTAATCAGTAGCCTCCCACCGGGCACACGAGGACCCTCGAAAAGACTGTACGATTTCGACCACTGTGAGCCCTCAAACCCCTCCCCAACCCCCGAGGACCAAAGCACATAGCCCACCGCCCCATGACTATTTCACGGCCAAGGCTGGGCATTTTTGCCATTTTCGGCAGGCTCTGACCAGTAGCCACATCGGGCACACGAGACCCTCGAAAAGACTGTACCCATTTCCGACGCCTGAGCCCTCAACCCCTCCCAACCTCATGGAGCAAAGGCTATAGCCCACTGCCTCGGCGAGTATTTCACGTCACTGGCATTTTTATCATTTTAGGGCAGGCTTGATCAGAATCCCACTCACACGAGGACCCTCGAAAAGACTGTACCACCTCATGACCAGAGCCCCCGAACCCCTCCCGACCCCCGCAGAGACTTATAGCCCACCGCCCCGGTGACTATTTCACGCGCGCGCTGGCATGTCTTACATTTTTCGGGCAGGCTTGACCGTAGCCTCCCACCGGGCACACGAGGACCCTCGAAAAGACTGTACCCATTTCCACCCACCGTGAGCCCCCAAACCCTCCCCAACCCCTCATGACCAAAGGCTATAGCCCACCGCCCTGGCGACTATTTCACGGCCCATGGCGCTGGGCATGTCTTACATTTTCGGGCAGTGCTTGACCGTAGCCTCCCACTGGGCACACGAGGACCCTCGAAAAGACTGTAACTATTTCCGACCACTGAGCCCCAAACCCCTCCCCAACTCCTGACCAAAGGCTATAGCCCACCGCCCCATGATTATTTCACGCGCTGCGCCATTGGCATTTTTGCCATTTTCGGGCAGGCTCTGACCAGAGCCACATCAAGCACATGAGGACCCTCAAAAGACTCAGTACCCATTTCCGACCAGAGCCCCCCGAACCCCCCCCCAACCTCGCTGGAGCAAAGGCTATAGCCCACCGCCTCATGAGTATTTCACGCGCTACGCTTAGGCATTTCTGCATTTTAGGCAGGCTTCTCACCGTAGCCTCCCACTGGGCACACGAGACCTCTAAAAGACTGTACATATTTCCGATAACTAGAGCCTCAAACCCCTCCCCAACCCCTCGGGACCAGTATTATAGCCCACCGCCCTTGTGACTATTTCACGACCGTGTCACTGGCATTTCTTGGCATTTTAGGGCAGTGCCTGACCGTAGCTTGCCTCACAAGACACGAGGACCCTCGAAAAGGCTTTATCCATATGCGAAGCCTAGAGCCCCCGAACCGCCCTCCCCAACCCCCGCGGACCAAATGCTATAGCTCACCGGCCTCGGCGACTATTTGACGCGCTGCGCCGCTGGGCATTTCTTGCCATTTTAGGGCAGGCTTCTGACCGTAGCCTCCCACTGGGCACACGAGGACCCTCAAAAGATCAGACGATTTCTCGACGCCCAGAGCCCCGAACGCCCTCCCCAACCCGCGGACTAAAGGCTATAGCCCACCGTCTCTGAATATTTCACGTGGCGCTGACATTTCTTACATTTTAGGGCAGGCTTCTGACCGTAGCCTCCCACTGGGCACACGAGGACCCTCAAAGATCAGTATCCATTTCCACGACTCAGAGCCCCCGAACCCCTCCCAACCTCATGAGCAGGCTATAGCCCACCTGCCTCATGAGTATTTCACTGCTGCGCTGGCATTTCTTATCATTTTAGGCAGGCTTCACAGAAGGCCCCACTGGGCACACGAGGACCCTCGAAAAGACTGTACCACCTCCGGCGACCAGAGCCCCGAACCCCTCCCGACCCCCGCAGACCAGCATATAGCCCACCGCCCTGACTATTTCATGCGCTGCTGGGTATTTCTTGCCATTTTAGGCAAGCTGATCAGATTCTCCCACTGGGCACACGAGGACCTTCAAAACTGTACCCATTTCCATGACCAGAGCCCCTCAAACCCCTCCTCAACCCCTCATGGATCAAGGCTATAGCCCACCGCCTCATGATTATTTCACACGCTGCGCTACTGGCATTTCTGTTATTCTAGTGTGCCTCGGGCTGAGCCTCCCACTGGGCACACGAGGACCTCGAAAAGACTGTATATATTTCAAACGACTAGAGCCCTCAAACCCCTCCCAACACCATGACCAAAGGCTATAGCCCACCTGCCCTTGACTATTTCGCGCGCTGCGCCGCTAGGCATTTCTTGCCATTTTAGGGCAGGCCTCTGACCGCAGCCTCCCACTGGGCACACGACGACCGCGAAAAGATTTTACCCATTTCTGACCCCAGAGCCCCCCAACCCCTCCCCAACCCCCGCGGACCAAAGGCTATAGCCCACCGCCTTGACTATTTCACGCGCTGGCCACTGGCATGTCTTGCATTTTAGGGCAGCTTTGACTGTAGCCTCCCACTGGGCACACGAGGACCCTCGAAAAGATCAGAACTATTTCCGACGACCAGAGCCCTCAAACCCCTCCCAACTCTCGTGGACCAAAGGCTATAGCCCACCGCCTGCTGATTATTTCACGCTGCGCCATGGCATTTCTTGCCATTTTAGGCAGGCTTCGACCAGTAGCTTCCCACCTGGGCACACAACGACCCCTCGAAAAGACTGTACCCATTTCCGACCACTGAGCCCTCAAACCCCTCCCAACCCTCATGGACCAAAGGCTATAGCCCACCTGCCCTGCATGATTATTTCACGCATGGCTACTGGCATGTCTTGCACATTTTCGGGCAAGGCTCGACCGTAGCCTCCCACAGAGCACACGAGGACCCTCGAAAAGACTGTAACTATTTCCGACGACCAGAGCCCTCAAACCCTCCCAACTCTCGCTGACCAGCATAGCCCACCGCCCTGTGATTATTTCACGCTGCGCCATTGGCATTTCTTGCCATTTGGGCAGGCCTCGACCAGCTTGCCACATCAAGCACATGAGGACCCTCAAAAGACTGTACCCATTTCCACGACCAGAGCCCCGAACCCCTCCCCAACCTCATGGAGCAAAGGCTATAGCCCACTGCCCCATGAGTATTTCACGCTGAGCCGCTAGGCATTTCCTGCCATTTTAGGTCAGTCTTCTGACTGTAGCAGCCCACTTGGCACACGAGGACCCTCTAACAGACTGTACATATTTCCGATAACTAGAGCCCCCAAACCCCTCCCCAACCCTCATGGGACTGAAGGCTATAGCCCACTGCCCTTGGTGACTATTTCACGACGCCATGGGCATTTCTTGGCATTTTAGGGCAGGCCTCTGACCGTAGCTTGCCTCTGCGCACACGAGGACCATCAAAAAGACTGTACCCATTTGCGACGCCCAGAGCCCCCGAACCGCCTCTCCCAACCTCTGGAGCAAAGGCTATAGCCCACCGCCTATGATTATTTCACGCGCATGCCGCTGGACATTTCTTGCCATTTTAGGCAGGCTTGACCTTAGCCTCCCACTGTACCCGAGGACCCTCAAAAGACTGTACCCATTTCGACGCCTGAGCCCCAACGCCTCCTCCCAACCCCTCATGGACCAAAGGCTATAGCCCACCGGGTCTCGGCGAATATTTCACGTGTTGCGCCGCTGACATTTCTTACATTTTAGGCAGGCTTGACCGTAGCCTCCCACTGGGCACACGAGGACCCTCGAAAAGATCTGATCCATTTCCGACGACCAGAGCCCCTCAACCCTCCCCAACCCCGCATGAGCAGGCTATAGCCCACCCGCCTGAGTATTTCACTGCTGCCACTACTGGCATTTCTTATCATTTTAGGGCAGGCTTGACCGATCAGAAGGCCCCACTGGGCACACGAGGACCCTCGAAAAGACTGTACCACCTCCATGACCAGTGGCCCCGAACCCCTCCCGACCCCCAGACCAAAGGCTAAAGCCCCCCGCCCCGTGATTATTTCATGCGCCATGCTGGGTATTTCTTGGCATTTTAGGGCAAGCTTCTGACCGTATTCTCCCACTGGGCACACGAGGACCTTCGAAAATACTGTACCCATTTCCGATGACCAGAGCCCCAAACCCCTCCTCAACCTCATGACCGAAGGCTATAGCCCACCGCCCGCGATTATTTCACACGCCACTGGCATTTCTTCCATTCTAGTGCTCGGGCGAGCCTCCCACCGGGCACACGAGGACCTCGAAAAGACTGTACATATTTCAAACGACTCAGAGCCCCGAAACCCTCCCCAACACCATGACCGAAGGCTATAGCCCTCCGGCCTTGGTGACTATTTCACGCTGCTACCGCTAGGCATTTCTTGCCATTTTAGGGCAGTGCCTCGACCGCAGCTTCCCACCGGGCACACGACGACCTCGAAAAGATTTACCCATTTCGACGACCAGAGCCCCGAAACCCCTCCCCAACCCCTCATGGACCAGGCTATAGCCCACCGCCCTGTGACTATTTCACGCGCGCCACTGGCATGTCTTGCCATTTTAGGGCAGGCTTCGACCGTAGCCTCCCACCGGGCACACGAGGACCCTCGAAAAGATCAGAACTATTTCCCACGACCAGAGCCCCCAAACCCCTCCCCAACTCTCGTGGACCAGCACATAGCCCACCGCCTCATGATTATTTCACGCTACTGCCTACTGGCATTTCTTGCCATTTTAGGGCAGTGCTTCTGATCAGTAGCTTCCCACTGGGCACACAACGACCCTCGAAAAGACTGTACCCATTTCCGACGCCTGTGGCCCCCGAACCCCTCCCAACCCTCAAGGACCATATAGCCCACCGCCTCATGATTATTTCACGCTGGCCACTGGCATGTGTCTTGCCATTTTAGGGCAAGGCTCCTGACCGTAGCCTCCCATCCTGCACACCAGACCTCGAAAAGATCAGAATTATTTCCGACCACTGTGAGCCCCCGAAACCCCCTCCCCAACTCCCGTGGACCAAAGGCTATAGCCCACCGGCCTCGGCGACTATTTCACGCGCTGCGCCGCTGGGCATTTCTTGCCATTTTAGGGCAGGCCTCTGACCGTAGCTTGCCAGTGGGCACACGAGGACCCTCGAAAAGTCTGTACCCATTTCCGATGCCCAGAGCCCCCGAACCCGCCTCCCCAACCCCCGCGGAGCAAAGGCTATAGCCCACCGGCCTCGGCGAGTATTTCACGCGCTGCGCTGCTAGGCATTTCTTGCCATTTTAGGCCAGGCTTCTGACCGTAGCCTCCCACTGGGCACATGAGGACCCTCTAAAAGACTGTACATATTTCCGATAACTAGAGCCCCCGAAACCCCCTCCCCAACCCCCGCGGACCAAAGGCTATAGCCCACCGGCCTCGGTGACTATTTCACGCGCTGCGCCGCTAGGCATTTCTTGCCATTTTAGGGCAGGCCTCTGACCGCAGCTTCCCACTGGGCACACGACGACCTCGAAAAGACTTTACCCATTTCTGACGACCAGAGCCCCCGAAACCCCCTCCCCAACCCCCGCGGACCAAAGGCTATAGCCCACCGGCCTCGGTGACTATTTCACGCGCTGCGCCGCTGGTATTGTTCACATTTTAGGCATGTGCTCGACCGTAGCCTCCCATCGGGCACACGAGGACCCGCGAAAAGACTGTAACTATTTCCAACAACCAGAGCCCCAAACCCTCCCCAACTCGTGGGACCAGGCTATAGCCCACCGCCCCATGATTATTTCACGCACAAGGCCACTGGCATTTCTTCCATTTTAGGCAGGCCTGACCGTAGCTTCCCATCAAGGCACACAACGACCTCGAAAAGACTGTACCCATTTCCGACGCCTGTGGCCCCCAACCCCTCCCAACCTCATGGAGCAAAGGCTATAGCCCACCGCCTCATGAGTATTTCACGTGTTGCGCTGCTAGGCATTTTTTGTTATTTTAGGGCAGTGCTTCTGACCGTAGCCTCCCACTGGGCAAACGAGGACCTCTAAAAGACTGTACATATTTCCGATAACTAGAGCCCCCCAAACCCTCCCAAACCTCATGGACTAAAGGCTATAGCCCACCGGTCTCGCGAATATTTCACGAGCTGCGCCATGGACATTTCTTGTTATTTTAGGGCAGGCTTGACCGTAGCCTCCCACTAGGCACAAGAGGACCTCGAAAAGACTGTACCCATTTCTGACGACTGAGCCCCCAAACACCCTCCCAACCCTCATGACCAAAGGCTATAGCCCACCGCCTTGTGACTATTTCACGCGCCAAGGCCACTGGCATTTCTTGGCATTTTAGGGCAGGCCTCTGACCGTAGCTTCCCACTGGGCACACGACGAACCTCGAACAGACTGGACACATTACCGACGCACAGAGCCCCCGAAACCCTCCCCAACCCTCATGACTGGCTATTATAGCCCACCTGCCTCGGTGATTATTTCCACGCTGCGCCGCTGGACATTTCTTGCCATTTTAGGGCAGGCCTCTGTCCGTAGCTTGCCACTAGGCACACGAGGACCCTCGAAAAGACTGTACCCATTTCCGACGCCCAGAGCCCCCGAACCCCCCTACCCAACCCCCGCGGAGCAAAGGCTATAGCCCACCTGCCGCGGCGAGTATTTCACGCGCTGCGCCGCTAGGCATTTCTTATCATTTTAGGGCAGGCTTCTGACCGTAGCCTCCCACTGGGCACACGAGGACCCTCGAAAAGGCTGTACCAATTTCCGATGACCAGAGCCCCCGAAACCCCCTCCTCAACCCCCGCGGACCAAAGGCTATAGCCCACCGGCCTCGGCGACTATTTCACACGCTGCGCCGCTGGGCATTTCTTGCCATTCTAGGGCAGGCTCCTGGGCGTAGCCTCCCACTGGGCACACGAGGACCCTCGAAAAGACTGTACATATTTCAAACGACTAGAGCCCCCGAAACCCCCTCCCCAACACCCGCGGACCAAAGGCTATAGCCCACCGGCCTCGGTGACTATTTCACGCGCTGCGCCGCTAGGCATTTCTTGCCATTTTAGGGCAGGCCTCTGACCGCAGCTTCCCACTGGGCACACGACGACCTCGAAAAGACTTTACCCATTTCTGACGACCAGAGCCCCCGAAACACCCTCCCCAACCCTCATGGACCAGTTATTATAGCCCACCGCCTGGTGACTATTTCACGCGCTGCCACTGGCATGTCTTGTTATTTTAGGCAGGCTTCTGACCGTAGCCTCCCACTTGGCACACGAGTACCCTCGAAAAGACTTTATCCATTTCCGACGACCAGAGCCCCGAACGCCGCCTCCCCAACCCTCATGGACCAAAGTATTGCCCACCGCCTTGGGCTTATTTCACGCGCTGCGCCGCTGGACATTTCTTGGCATTTTAGGGCAGGCTTCTGACCTTAGCCTCCCACTGGGCACACGAGGACCCTCAAAAAGACTGTACCCATTTCTGACCCCCAGAGCCCCCGAACGCGACTCCCCAACCCCCGCGGACCAAAGGCTATAGCCCACCGGTCTCGGCAACTATTTAACGTGCTGCGCCGCTGGACATTTCTTGCCATTTTAGGGCAGGCATCTGACCGTAGCCTCCCACTGAGCACACGAGGACCCTGGAAAAGACTGTACCCATTTCCGACGACCAGAGCCCCAGAAACACCCTCCCCACCCCTCATGACCAGTATAGCCCACCGCCCTGGGCGACAATTTCACGCTGACACGCTGGCTGCATTTCTTGACATTTTAGGGCAGGCTTGACCGTAGCCTCCCACTGAGCACACGAGGACCTCGAAAAGACTGTACCCATTTCCGACGCACTGTGAGCCCCGTAACCACCCTCCCAACCCCTCATGGGACCAAAGGCTATAGCACACCGACCCCATGACCATTTCACGTGTTGCGCCACTGGCATTTCTTGCCATTTTAGGGCAGGCTCTGACCGTAGCCTCCAACTGGGCACACGAGGACCCTCAAAAGACTGTACTCCATTTCCGACGCACTGAGCCACCGAAACCCCTCTCCAACCCTCATGACCAAAGGCTATAGCCCACCTGCCTGACTATTTCACGTGATCGCGTCACTGGCATTTATTGCCATAGAAGGGCAGGCGTCTAACCGTAGCCTCCCACTGTGAAAACGATTCTCCTCGAAACTACTGTACCCATTTCCCAGGCCCAGAGCCCCCGAACGCCCCTTCCCAACCCTCTGCACTAAAGGCTATAGCCCACCGCCTGGCGACATTTCACGCATGGCCACTGGTATGTCTTCCCATTTTAGGGCAGGCTTGACCAGTAGCCTCCCACTGGGCACACAAGGACCTCGAAAAGACTGCACTCCATTTCCGACCCACTGTGAGCCCTGTAAACATTCCTCCCAACCCCTCATGACCAAAGGCTATAGCCCACTGCCTTGTGACTATTTCACCCACAAGGCCACTTGGGTATGTCTTGCCATTTTAGGGTAAGCTTATGACCGTAGCCTCCCACTGGCCACACGAGGACCCTTGAAAAGGCTGTACCCATTTCCGATGCCCAGAGCCTCTGAACGCCCCTCCCCAACACCCGCGGACCAAAGGCTAATGCCCACCGGCCTCGGCGACTATTTCACGCGCTGCGCCATGGCATTTCTGTGCCATTTTAGGCAGGCCTCTGACCGTAGCCCCCCACCGGGCACACGAGGATCCTCGATAAGACTACCCCACTTCTGACGCCAGAGCCCCCAACCCCTCCCCAACCGCATCAGCATTATAGCCCACCTGTGACTTATTTCACGCTGCACCATTGGCATTATTTTACATTTTACGGCAGGCTTGACCGTAGCCTCCCACTGGCACACAAGGACCTCGAAAAGACTGTACCCATTTCACGACGAGAGCCCTCAAACCCCTCCCCAACCTCATGACTAAAGGCTATAGCCCACCGGCTGGCGATTATTTCACGTGCGCGCTGCTGACATTTCTTGCCATTTTAGGGTAGGCCTCTAACCGTAGCCTCCCATCGTAAAATGAGGACCTTCAAAAGACTGAACCCATTTCCTGTGCCTGTAACCCCCTGAACCCCCCTCCCCAACCCTCACAGACTAAAGGCTATAGCCCACTGCCCCTGACATTTCACGCGGCCATACTGGCCATGTGATGTCTTGTCATTTTAGGGCAGGCTTCTGACCGTAGCCTCCCACTCACACAAGGACCTCAAAAAGACTGCACTCCATTTCCGACAACCAGAGCCCTGTAAAAGCCTCCCAACCTCATGGACCAAAGGCCATAGACACCGACTCATGCGACTATTTCACGTGTTGCGCTACTGGCATTTCATGCCATTTTAGGGCAGGCCTCTGACCGTAGCCTCCCACTGAGCACACGAGGACCCTCGAAAAGACTGTACCCATTTCCGACGACCAGAGCCCCCGAAACCCCCTCCCCAACCCCCGCGGACCAAAGGCTATAGCCCACCGGCCTCGGTGACTATTTCACGCGCTGCGCCGCTGGGTATGTCTTGCCATTTTAGGGCAGGCCTCTGACCGTAGCCTCCCACTGGGCACACGAGGACCCTCAAAAAGACTGTACCAATTTCTGACGACCAGAGCCCCCGAACCCCCCTCCCCAACCGCCGCAGACCAAAGGCTATAGCCCACCGGCCTCGGTGACTATTTCACGCGCTGCACCGCTGGGCATTACTTGCCATTTTACGGCAGGCTTCTGACCGTAGCCTCCCACTGGGCACACAAGGACCCTCGAAAAGACTGTACCCATTTCCGACGACGAGAGCCCCCCAAACCCCCACCCAACCCTCATGGACCAAAGGCTATATAGCCCACCAAGGCTTGGCGACTATTTCACGTGCTGCGCCGCTGGACATTTCTTGCCATTTTAGGGCAGGCCTCTAACCGTAGCCTCCCACTGGGAAAATGAGGACCTTCGAAAAGACTGAACCCATTTCCCAGGCCCAGAACCCCTGAACGCCCCTCCCCAACCCCCGCGTACCAAAGGCTATAGCCCACTGCCTGACATTTCACGCCATGGCCACTGGTATGTCTTGTCATTTTAGGCAGGCTTGATCAGAGCCTCCCATCACACAAGGACCCTCGGAAAGACTGGACCCATTTCCGACGCACTGAGCCCCAAACCCTCCCCAACCCTCACGGACCAAAGGCTATAGCCCACCGGCCTCGGTGACTATTTCACGCGCTGCGCCGCTGGGTATGTCTTGCCATTTTAGGGTAGGCTTATGACCGTAGCCTCCCACTGGGCACACGAGAACCCTTGAAAAGCCTGTACCCATTTCCGACGCCCAGAGCCTCCGAACGCCCCTCCCCAACCCCCGCGGAACAAAGGCTAATGCCCACCGGCCTCGGCGACTATTTCACGCGCTGCGCCGCTGGGCATTTCGTGCCATTTTAGGGCAGGCCTCTGACCGTAGCCTCCCACTGGGCAACCGAGGACCCTCGAAAAGACTCACTAATTTCTCGACTGAGGCCCCAACCCTCCCAACCGCCGCAGATCAGCATATAGCCCACCGCCTTGGTGACTATTTCACGGCCATGGCCACTGGCATTACTTTATTTTACGGCAGGCTTGACCAGTAGCCTCCCACTGGGCACACACAAGGACCTCGAAAGATCAGACTCATTTCCCGACGCCCAGAGCCCCGAACGCCTCCTCCCAACCCTCATGGACCAAAGGCTATAGCCCACCGCGCATGACTATTTTACGTGCTACGCCACTGGGCATGTCTTCCCATATTAGGGCAGGCTTTTGACTGTAGGCTCCCACTGGGCACACGAGGACCCTCGAAAAGACTGTACCCATTTATTACGCCCAGAGCCCCAGAACGCCCCTCGCCACCCCCCGCGGACCAAAGGCTATAGCCCACCGGCCTTGACGAGTATTTCGTGACGCTCATCACAGCATTTCTTGCCCTTTAGGCAGCCCTCTGACCGAGAATCCCACTGGGCACATGAGGACACTCAAAAGACTGTACCCATTTCCACGCCCGAGCCCTGTAACCCCTCCCCAACCCCTCATGACCAAATGCTATAGCCCACCGGCCTATGTGCCTATTTCACGAGCTGAGCAGCTGGATATTTCTTTCCATTTTAGGGCAGGCCTCTGACCTTAGACTCCCACTGGGCACACGAGGACGCTCGAAAAGACTGTACCCATTTCCACGACTGTAACCTCCAAACCCTCCCAACCCTCATGACCAAAGGCTATAGCCCACTGCCTCTGATTATTTCACGCGCATGCGCGCTGGTATGTCTTACCATTTTAGGGCAGGCTTGACCGTAGCCTCCCACTGGGCACACAAGGACCCTCAAAAGACTGCACTCCATTTCCGACGCCCAGAGCCCTGTAACGCCTCCCAACCCTCATGACCAAAAGCTATAGCCCACCGCCTCGACGACTATTAAGACGCTGTATCGAGGGCATTTCTTGCCCTTTAGGGCAGCCTCTGACCGTAGCCTCCTCCTGGCACACGAGGACCCTCGAAAAGATCAGACCCATTTCTCATGCTCAGAGCCCTGTAACCCCTCCCAACCCCAAATGGGACCAAAAGCTATAGCCCACTGCCTAAGAACTATTTCACGCTACTGGGTCATTGGGTATTTCTTGCCATTTTTGTCAGCCTCTAACTGTAGCCTCCCACTGGAAGACGAGACCTTCGAAAAGATCAGACTCCATTTCCTGTGCCCAGAGCCCCGAACGCCCTCCCAACCTCGGCCAAAGGTTATATTTCACGCTATACTGGTATGTTTTACATTTTAGGGCAGTGCTTGACTGTAGCCTCCCATCACACAAGGACCTCGAAAAGACTCAGACCCATTTTCGGACGCACTGAGCCCTGTAAACACCCTCCCAACCCCTCATGGACCAAAGGCTATAGCACACCGACCTCATGACCATTTCACGTGTGTTGCGCCACTGGCATTTCTTGCCATTTTAGGGCAGGCCTCGATCAGAGCCTCAAGACTGGGCACACAAGGACCCTCGAAAAGACCGTACCCATTTCCGACGCCCAGAGCCCCAGAACGCCCCTCCACAACCCCCGCGGACCAAAGGCTATAGCCCACCGGCCTCGACGACTATTTCGCACTCTGCATCGCAGGGCATTTCTTGCCCTTTTAGGGTAGCCCTCTGACCGTAGCCTCCTACTGGGCAGACGAGGACCCTCGAAAAGACTGTACCCATTTCCGATGCCCAGAGCCCCTGAACCCCCCTACCCAACCCCAGCGGACCAAAAGCTATAGCCCACCGCCCAGAACTATTTCACGCGCTGAGCCACTGGGTATTTCTTGCCATTTTTGGGCAGTCCTCTGACCGTAGTCTCCCAATGGGTGCAGGAGGACCCTCGAAAAGACTGTACCCATTCCGACGCCGAGAGCCCCCGAACGCCCCTCCCCAACCCCCGCGGACCAAAGGCTATAGCCCACCGGCCGCGGTGACTATTTCACGTGTTGCGCTACTGACATTTTCTTGCTATTTTCGGGCAAGGCTCGTCAGAGCCTCCCACTGGGCACAAGAGGACCTCAAAAGACTGTACCCATTTCAAACCCACTGAGCCTCAAACCCCTCCCAACCCTCAAGGACTAAAGGTTATAGCCCACCGCCTCAGGATTATTTCACGCGCCTGGCTGGCATTTCTGTAATTTTAGGACAGGCCTCGATCAGTAGCCTCAAGACTGGGCACACAAGGACCTCGAAAAGACTGACCCATTTCCGACGCCCAGAGCCCTGTAACGCCTCTCCCAACCCCTCAAGGACCAAAAGCTATAGCCCACCGCCTCGACGACTATTTCGCAAGACGCTGCATCGCAGGGCATTTCTTGCCCTTTAGGCAGCCCTCTGACCAGAGCCTCCCATCGGGCACACGAGGACCCTCGAAAAGACTGACTCCATTTCCGATGCCCAGAGCCCTGTAACCCCTCCCAACCCTGAGGACCAAAAGCTATAGCCCACCGGCCTGCAGAACTATTTCACGCTACTGGGTCACTGGTATTTCTTGCCATTTTGGGCAGGCTCAACCGTAGCCTCCCACTGGAAGACGAGGACCTTCGAAAAGACTCACTCCATTTCCTGTGCCCAGAGCCCCGAACGCCCTCCCAACCTCACAAAGCGTTATATTTCACGCTACAAGTAGGGTATGTCTTGCCATTTTAGTGTGCATCTGACCGTAGCCTCCCACCGGGCACACAAGGACCCTCGAAAAGACTGCATCCATTTCCGACGATCGTGAGCCCTGTAAACACCCTCCCAACCCCACGGACCAAAGGCTATAGCACACCGACCCATGACTATTTCACGTCTGCGTCACTGGCATTTCTTGCCATTTTAGCAGGCCTCCTGATCAGAGCCTCCCACTGGCACACAAGGACCTCGAAAAGACTGCACTCCATTTCCGACGCCTGTAGTCCCGTAACGCCTCAACAACCCCTCAAGGACCAAAGGCTATAGCCCACCGCCTCGACGATTATTTCGCACTGCATCGCAGGTATTTCTGCCATTTTGGGCAGGCCTCTGACTGTAGTCTCCCACCTGGGCAGGAGGACCTCGAAAAGACTGTACCCATTCCGACGCCGAGCCCCGAACGCCCCTCCCAACCTCATGGGACCAAAAGGCTATAGCCCACCGGCCTCATGATTATTTCACGAGCTGCGCTGGCATGTCTTGCCATTTTAGGGTAGGCTTGACCGTAGCCTCCCACTGGGCACACGAGGACCCTCAAAAAGACTGCACTCCATTTCACGACCAGAGCCCTCAAACCCCTCCCCAACCCTCATGGACCAAAGGCTATAGCCCACCGCCCGTGACTATTTCCCTGTACGCCAGGCATTTCTTGCAATTTGGGCAGGCCTCTGACCGTAGCCTCCCACTGGGCACACGAGGAGCCTCGAAAAGACTGTACCCATTTCCGCTGCCTGAGACCTCAACGCCTGCCCCCAACCCCCGCTGGACAAAGGCTATAGCCCACCGCCTTGGCGATTATTTCATGCGCGCCACTGGCATGTCTTTGCCATTTTAGGGCAGGCGCCTGACCAGAGCCTCCCATCGGGCACACGAGGACCTTCAAAAGACTGTACCCATTTCCGACGACTGAGGCCCCAAAACCCCTCCCCAACCCCATGGACCAAAGGCTTATAGTCCACCGCCTCGGCGATTATTTCACGCGGCTGTCATTGGCATTTCTTGTTATTTTAGGGCAGGCTTGATCAGAGCCTCCCACTGCACACGAGGACCCTCGAAAAGACTGTACCCATTTCCGACGACATGAGCCCCCGAAACCACCTCCCCAACCCCCGCAGACCAAAGGCTACAGCCCACCGGCCTCGACGACTATTTCACGCGCGCTGGCATTTCTTGTTATTTTAGCGCAGGCTTCGATCGAGCCTCCCATCGGGCACATGAGGACGCCAAAAGACTGTACCCATTTCCACGACCGTGAGCCCAAGAAATTCCTCCCAACCCTCATGACCAAAGGCTATAGGCCACCGGCCTCGGTGAATATTTCACGCGATTCTCCGCTGGACATTTCTTGACATTTTAGGGCAGGCTTCTGACCGTAGCCTCCCACTGGGTACACGAGGACCCTCGTAAAGACTGTACACATTTCCGATGACCAGAGCGCCCGAAACACCTTCCCCAACCCCTCATGGACAAAGGTTATAGCCCACCGCCTTGCGACTCTTTTCCGTGTGCGCCACTTGGCATTTCTTGCCATTTTAGGGCAGTGCCTTGATCAGATCCTCTCACCGGGCACACGAGACCTTCGAAAAGACTGTACCCATTTCCTACGCACTGAGCCCCTCAAACCCCTCCCAACCCCCGCAGACCAAAGGCTATATAGCCCACCGCCTCGACGACTATTTCACGTGACTGCGCCACTGGCATTTCTTGCCATTTTAGGCAGGCCCTGATCAGAGCCTCCCACCGGGCACGCGAGGACCCTCGAAAAGACTGTACCCATTTCCCGACTCCAGAGCCCCCGAACGCCCTCCCAACCCCCGAGGGCCAGGCTATAGCCCACCGCCTCGATTATTTCACGCCATGCGCTGGCATGTCTTGCCATTTTAGGGCAGGCTTCACCGTAGCCTCCCATCACACACGAGGACCTTCGAAAGATCAGAGCCATTTCCGACGAGCAGAGCCCCCGAAACCCCCTCCCCAACCCACGTGGACCAAATGCTATAACCCACCCGCTCGAAGACTATTTCACGCGCTGCGCCTAAGGGGCTTTGTTGCTATTTTAGGGCAGGCTTATGAACGTAGCCGCCCACTGGGCACACGAGGACCTCGAAAGATCAGACTGATTTCCGACGCCCAGAGCCCCAGAACTTCCCTCCCCAACCCCCGCGGACCAAAGGCTCCAGGCCACCGGCCTCGGCAACTATTTCACGCGCTGCGCGGCTGGACATTTCTTGCCAATTTAGGGCAGGCTTCTGACCGTAGCCTCTCACTGGACACACGAGGACCCTCGTAAAGACTGTACCCATTTCCGACGCACTGTGAGCCCCGAAACCCCTCCCCAACCCCTCATGACTGACCAGCTATAGCCCACCGCCTCGGTGACTATTTCACGCGCTGCCACTGGGCATTTCTTGTCATTTTAGGGCAGGCCTCTGACCGTAGCCTCCCACGGGGCACACGAGGACCCTCGAAAAGACTGTACCCATTTCCGACGCCCCTCCCCAACCCCCGCACACCAAAGGCTATAGCCCACCGGCCTCGACGACTATTTCACGCGCTGCGCCGTTGGGCATTTCTTGCCATTTTAGGGCAGGCCCTGACCGTAGCCTCCCAATGGGCACGCGAAGACCCTCGAAAAGACTGTACGCATTTCCGAATCCAGAGCCACCGAACGCCCCTCCCCAACCCCCGAGGGCAAAAGGCTATAGCCCACCGGCCTCGGCGACTATTTCCCATGCTACGCCGCTGGGTATTTCTTGCCATTTTAGGGCAGGCCTCTGACCGTAGCCTCCCCCTGGGCACACGAGGACCCTCGAAAAGATTGTACCCATTTCCGACGCCCCTCCCCAACCCCCGTACACCAAAGGCTATAGCCCACCGGCCTCGACGACTATTTCACGCGCTGCGCCGTTGGGCATTTCTTGCCATTTTAGGGCAGGCCTCTGACCGTAGCCTCCCACTGGGCACACGAGACCTCGAAAGACTGTACCCATTTCCGATGCCCAGAGACCCCGAACGCCTGCCCCAACCCCTCATGGACAAAGGCTATAGCCCACCGCATCGGGCGATTATTTCATGCGCTGTCACTGGCATGTCTGGCCATTTTAGGGCGGGCTTCGGACCGTAGCCTCCCCCTGGGCACACGAGGACCATCGGAACGAATGTACCCATTTCCGCCGCCCAGAGGCCCCAACACCCCCTCCCTAACCCCCCTGGACCAAAGGCTATAGCCCACCGCCTCGCGATTATTTCACGCTACTGTCACTGGCATTTCTTGTTATTTTAGGGCAGGCTTCTGATCGAGCCTCCCACCGGGCACACACGAGGACCCTCGAAGACTGTACTGATTTCTCACGCCCAGAGCCCTGTAACTTCCCTCCCCAACCTCATGACCAAAGGCTCTAGGCCACCGCCTTAACTATTTCACGCGCTGCGCGGCTGGACATTTCTTGCCAATTTAGGGCAGGCTTCTGACCGTAGCCTCTCACTGGACACACGAGGACCCTTGTAAAGACTGTACCCATTTCCGACGCACTGAGCCCTCAAACCCTCCCCAACCCTCAAGGACCAGTATAGCCCACCGGCCTCGGTGACTATTTCACGCGCTGCGCCGCTGGGCATTTCTTGTCATTTTAGGGCGGGCTTCTGACCGTAGCCTCCCACTGGGCACACGAGGACCTTCGGAAAGACTGTACCCATTTCCGACGCCCCTCCCCAACCCCCGCAGACCAAAGGCTATAGCCCACCGGCCTCGACGACTATTTCACGCGCTGCGCCGTTGGGCATTTCTTGCCATTTTAGGGCAGGCCCTGACCGTAGCCTCCCAATGGGCACGCGGGGACCCTCGAAAAGACTGTACCCATTTCCGAATCCAGAGCCACCGAACGCCCCTCCCCAACCCCCGAGGGCAAAAGGCTATAGCCCACCGGCCTCGGCGACTATTTCCCATGCTACGCCGCTGGGTATTTCTTGCCATTTTAGGGCAGGCCTCTGACCGTAGCCTCCCACTGGGCACACGAGGACCCTCGAAAAGACTGTACCCATTTCCGATGCCCAGAGACCCCGAACGCCCGTCCCCAACCCCCGCGGACAAAAGGCTATAGCCCACCGGCATCGGTGACTATTTCATGCGCTGCGCCGCTGGGCATGTCTTGCCATTTTAGGGCGGGCTTCTGACCGTAGCCTCCCACTGGGCACACGAGGACCTTCGGAAAGACTGTACCCATTTCCGGCCCACTGAGGCCCCAAAACCCCTCCCTAACCCCCATGGACCAGAGTTATAGCCCACCGCCTCATGATTATTTCACGCTACCGTCACTGGCATTTCTTGTTATTTTAGGGCAGGCTTCTGATCGAGCCTCCCACCGGGCACACGAGGACTCTCAAAAGACTGTACCCATTTCCCGACGCCTGTGAGCCCTGTAACTTCCTCCCAACCCCTCATGG
The DNA here is from genome assembly GCA_030449925.1 of Citropsis articulata. Taxonomy (NCBI): domain Eukaryota; kingdom Viridiplantae; phylum Streptophyta; class Magnoliopsida; order Sapindales; family Rutaceae; genus Citropsis; species Citropsis articulata. Next base: position 133,426 of record JASUUH010000220.1, read on the forward strand.
ACCAAAGGCTCTAGGCCACCGCCTCGATAACTATTTCATGCGCTGCGTCACTGACATTTCTTGCCAATTTAGGCAAGGCTTGACCGTAGCCTCTCACGGGCACACGAGGACCCTCAGAAGACTGCACCCATTTCCGACGACTAGATCCTCAAACCCCTCCCCAACCTCAAGTGACCAAAGGTATAGCCCACTGCCTCAAGTGACTATTTCCTGTGGCGCCTGGCATTTCTTGCCATTTTAGGCAGGCCTCGACCGTAGCCTCCCATCGGGCAAACGAGGACCTCGAAAAGACTGTACCCATTTCCGACGACCAGAGCCCCCAAACCCCACCCAACCCCCGCAGACCAGGCTATAGCCCACTGCCTCGACGACTATTTCACGCACAAGGCCATACTGGCATTTCTTGCCATTTTAGGGCATGTGCCTTGACCGTAGCCTCCCATGGCACGCGAGGACCTCGAAAAGAATGTACCCATTTCCGACGACTGAGAGCCCCTCAAACCCCATCCCCAACCCCAAGACCAAAGGCTATAGCCCACCGCCTCGACGATTATTTCACGCGCTGTCACTGGCTGGCATTTCTTGCCATTTTAGGGCAGGCCCTGACCGTAGCCTCCCACTCGGCACGCGAGGACCCTCGAAAAGACTGTACCCATTTCCGGCTCCAGAGCCCCGAAGCCCCCTCCCCAACACCCGAGGGCCAAAGGCTATAGCCCACCGCCTTGGGACTATTTCACGCACCACACTGGACATTTCTGCCATTTTAGGGCAGTGCTTGACCGTAGCCTCCCACTGGGCACACGAGGACCCTCAGAAGACTGTACCCATTTCCGATTTAACAGAGCCCCAAACCCCTCCCAACCTCATGGGACCAAAGGCTATAGCCCACCGGCCTCGACGACTTTTTCACGCGCTGCGCCGCTGGGCATTTCTTGCAATTTTAGGGCAGGCCTTAACCGTAGCCTCCCACTGGGAATGCGAGGACCCTCGAAAAGACTGTACCCATTTCTCGACACCGTGAGCCCCCAAACCCCTCCCCAACCCCTCAAGGACCAAAGGCTATAGCCCACTCGCCTCGACGACTATTTCACGCCAGCCACTGGTCATTTCTTGCCATTTTGGCAGGCTCCTGACTGTAGCCTCCCACTGGCACGCGAGGACCTCGAAAAGACTGTACCCATTTCCGACTTCAGAGCCCCTGAACGCCCCTCCCCAACCCCCGAGGGCCAAAGGCTATAGCCCACTGCCCCATGACTATTTCACGCGCTACGCAATGGACATTTCTTGCCATTTTGGGCATGTGCCTGACCGTAGCCTCCCACTGGCACACGAGGACCCTCAGAAGACTGTACCCATTTCAACAGAGCCCCAAACCCTCCCCAACCCCGCTGACCAGGCTATAGCCCACCGCCTCCGTGACTATTTCCGTGGCCATTGGCATTTCTTGCTAATTTAGGGCAGGACTCAATCAGTAGCCTCCCACTGGGCACACGAGGACCCTCGAAATGACTGTACCCATTTCCGATGCCCAGAGACCCCGAACGCCCCTCCCCAACCCCCGCGGACAAAAGGCTATAGCCCACCGCCCCATGATTATTTCACGCTACAAGGCCACGCATGTCTTGTTATTTTAGGGCATGTGCTTGACTGTAGCCTCCCACTGGGCACACGAGGACCTTCGAAAAGAATGTCCCATTTCGACGACTGTGAGCCCTCAAACCCCTCCCCAACCCCTGTGACCAAAGGCTATAGCCCACCGCCCTTGGACTATTTGACGCGCCACGCCACTGGTATTTTTGTTATTTTAGTATGTGCTTCTGACTCAGAGCCTCCCACTGGGCACACGAGGACCTTCGAAAAGACTGTACCCATTTCTGGCGACCAGAGCCCCCGAAACCCCCTCCCCAACCCCCGCAGACCAAAGGCTATAGCCCACCGGCCTCGACGACTATTTGACGCGCTGCGTTGCTGGGCATTTCTTGCCATTTTAGGGCAGGCCTTGACCATAGCCTCCCACTGGGCACGCGAGGACCCTCGAAAAGACTGTACCCATTTCCGACCGAGCCCCGAACGCCTCCCAACCCCCGAGGGCAAGGCTATAGCCCACCGCCTCATGATTATTTCACGCTACCGCTGACATTTCGCCATTTTAGGCAGGCCTTGACCTTAGCCTCCCACTGGGCACACGAGGACCCTCGTAAAGACTGTACCCATTTCCGACGAACAGAGCCCCCGAAACCCCCTTCCCAACCCCTCATGACCAGGCTATAGCCCACCGCCTGTGACTATTTCCGTGCTGCGCTGGCTGGCATTTCTTGCCATTTTCGGCAGGCCTCTGACCGTAGCCTCCCACTGGCAAACGAGACCCTCAAAAGATCAGACCCATTTCCCGACGCACTGTGAGCCCTCAAACACCTTTCCCAACCCTCATGACCAAAGGCTATAGCCCACCGGCCTCGTGACTATTTGACGCGCTACACGTCACTGGGTATTTCTTGTTATTTAGGCAGTGCTTCTGACCAGTAGCCTCCCACCTGGGCACACGAGGGACCTTCAAAAGACTGTACTCATTTCTAGCGCACTGTGAGCCCCTCAAACCCCTCCCAACCCCGCACTAAAGGCTATAGTAGCCCACCGCCTCGACGACTATTTGACGCTATGCTGGCATTTCTTGCCATTTTAGGGCAGTGCCTTGACCATAGCCTCCCACTGGGCACGCTGAGACCTCGAAAAGACTGTACCCATTTCCCGACGACTGTGAGCCTCAAACCCCTCCCCAACCCTCAAGGACCAAAGGCTAGTAGCCCACCGGCCTCTGACTATTTCCTGCAAGGCGCCACAGGCATTTCTTGCCATTTTAGGGCAGGCCTCGATCAGCCTCCCACTGGGCACGCGAGGGACCTCAAAAGGCTGTACCCATTTCTGACGCACCAGCAGCCCCCGAAACCCCTCCCAACCCCCGCAGCATCAAAGGCTATAGCCCACCGCCTCAACGACTTATTCGACGCACAAGCAAGCTGGGCATTTCTTGCCATTTTAGTATGTGCCTTGACCTCAGAGCCTCCCACTCGGGCACGCGAGACCTCAAAAGACTGTACCCATCTCCGACGACTGTGAGCCCCCAAACCCCTCCCAACCCCCGCAGACCAAAGGCTATATAGCCCACCGCCTCGACGACTTATTTGATCGCACAAGAGCTGGGCATTTCAGCATTTCTTGCCATTTTAGTATGTGCCTGACCAGTAGCCTCCCACCGGGCACGCTGAGACCCTCGAAAAGACTGTACCCATTTCCGACGACCAGAGCCCCCAAACCCCCACCCCAACCCCCCCCACACCAAAGGCTATATCCCACCGGCCTCGACGATTATTTCCGCCACACGCGTCATTGGCATTTCTTGTTATTTTAGTGGCAAGGCTCACTGTAGCTCACCACTGCACGCGAGGACCCTCGAAAAGACTGTACCCATTTCCGACTCCAGAGCCCCCTCAACGCCCCTCCCTAACCCCGAGGGCAAGGCTATAGCCCACTGCCCTGGCGATTATTTCACGCGGCTAAGTCATGGACATTTCTTGCCATTTTTAGGGAGGCTTGACTGTAGCTTCCCACTGGGCACACGAGGACCCTCGTAAAGACTGTACCCATTTCCGACTCCATAGCCCCCGAACGCCCCTCAACAACCCCCGATGGCCAAAGGCTATAGCCCACCGGCCTCGGCGACTATTTCACGCGATGCGCCGCTGGACATTTCTCGCCATTTTAGGGCAGGCTTCTGACCGTAGCCTCCCTGATCCTGCACACGAGACCCTCAGAAGACTGTACCCATTTCACGAACAGAGCCCCTCAAAACCCCTTCCCAACCCCTCATGACCAGGCTATAGCCCACCGCCTCCGTGGACTATTTCCTGTGCCACACATTGGCATTTTTGTTATTTTAGGTGCTTCACTGTAGCCTCCCATCACACACGAGACCTCGAAATGACTGTACTCCATTTCCATGCCCAGAGACCCCAACGCCTCCCAACCTCTCATGGACAAAGGCTATAGCCCACCGCCCCCATGATTATTTCACGCACAAGGCCACTGGCATGTCTTGGCCATTTCACAGGTTGTGCTTCTGACTGTAGCCTCCCATCGGGCACACGAGGACCTTCGAAAAGAATGTACCCATTTCCCATTTCACCAGAGCCCCTGAAACCCCCTCCCCTCAGCCTCCCGTGGGACCAAAGGCTTATACCCCACTGCTCAAGGCGATTATTTCACGCACTGGCCAAGCCATTGGCATTTCTGCCATTTTAGCAGGCCCCTTGATCAGAGCCTCCCACTGGGCACGCGAGGACCCTCGAAAAGACTGTACCCATTTTCCGACGCACTGCAGAGCTCTCGAACACCTTCCTCAACCCCGCTGACCAAAGGCTATAGCCCACCGCCCCGGCGATTATTTGACGCTGGCCACTGGCTGGGTATTTCTGTTATTTTAGGGGCAAGCCTGACCGTAGCCTCCCACTGGGCACACGAGGACCGTAGCCTCCCACCGGCCTCAGTGACAATTTCCTGTGTCGCATCACTGGCATTTCTTTTGCCATTTTAGGGCAGGCCTGATCAGAAGCTAACTGATGAAGCACACGAGGACCTCGAAAAGACTTTTACCCATTTCCCGACGCCCCTCCCCCAACCCCCGTGATACCAAAGGCTATAGCCCACTGCCTGACGACTATTTCACGCTGTCATGCCACTGGGCATTTCTGCCATTTTAGGGCAGGCCCCGATCAGAGCTCCTCCCAATGGGCACGCGAGGACCTCGAAAAGACTGGTACCCATTTACGTAATCCAGAGCCCCGAACGCCTCTCCCAACCCCGAGGGCAAAGGCTACAGCCCACCCACTTCATGATTATTTCACGCTATGCGCCACTGGACATTTCTGCTATTTTAGGCAGGCTTGACTGTAGCCTCCCACCGGGCAACACGAGGACCCTCAGAAAGACTGTACCCATTTCGGCGACAACCAGCCTCAAACACCTTTCCCAACCCCTTCATGACCAAAGGCTATAGCCCACCGCCCTTGTGATCATTTGACGTGCTACGCCTGGGTATTTCTTGCCATTTTCAGGGCAGTGCTTGACCTCAGAGGCCTCCCACTGGGCACACGAGACCTTTGAAAAGACTCCACCCATTTCCGACGCACTGTGAGCCCCCAACGCCTGTCCCCAACCCCTGGACCAGCACATAGCCCACCGGCCTCGGCGATTATTTCATGCTCTGCACCAAGGCATGTCTTGTTATTTTAGGCGTGCTTCACTGCAGTTCTCCCACTGGGACACGAGGACCTTCAAAAGACTGCACCCATTTCCGACGACCACAGCCCCAAAACCCCTCCCAACCCCTGGACCAGTTATAGCCCACCGCCCTGCAGAACTATTTTACCAAGGCCATGTCACTGGCATTTCTGTTATTTTAGGCGAAGCTTCTGATCAGAGCCTCCCACTTGGCACACGAGGACCCTTGAAAAGATCAGACCCATTTCCACGCCCAGAGCCCTGCAGAAATTCCCTCCCCAACCCTCATGACCAAAGGCTCTAGGCCACCGCCTTTGAATTATTTCACGCGCGCTGTCACTGACATTTCTTGCCAATTTAGCAGGGTTCTGGAACTGTAGCCTCATCGGGCACATGAGGACCCTCAGAAGACTGACTCCATTTCCCGACGCACTGAGCCCCAAACCCCTCCCCAACCCCTCAAGGGATCAAAGGCTATAGCCCACCTGCCTGTGACTATTTCCCGCGGCTATGCACCGGGCATTTCATGCCATTTTAGGGCAGACCTTCTGATCAGTAGCCTCCCATCGGGCACACGAGGACTCTCGAAAGTCTGTACCCATTTCACCACTGTGAGCCCTCAAACACTTTCCCCAACCCTCATGGGACCAAAGGCTATAGACCACCGGCCTTGCAGTGATTATTCTGACGCCACGCCATGGCATTTTCTGCTATTTTGTGGCAAAGCCTGACCGTAGCCTCCCACCGGGCACACGAGGACCTTCGAAAAGACTCAGACCATCACGACTGTGAGCTCCCGAAACCCCTCCCAACCCCTCAGGACCAAAGCTACAGCCCACCGGCCTCGACTATTTCACGCGCACAAGGCCATTTCATTTTTGCCATTTTAGCAGGCCTGATCAGAGCCTCCCACTCAAGCACACGAGGACCTCGAAAAGACTGTACTCCATTTCGACGCACTAGAACCCCGAAACCCTCCCCAACCCCTCGGGTCCAAAGGCTATAACCCACTGCCTCAAGTGGGCTATTGGGTATTTCTTGCCATTTTAGGGCAGGCCCCCGACAGTAGCCTCCCACCGGGCACACGAGGACCCTCGAAAGACTGTACCCATTTCCGACGCACTGTGAGCCCTCAAACACCTTCCCAACCCTCATGGGACCAAAGGCTATAGCCCACCAGCCCAAGCGACTATTTGACGACGTGCTACGCCAGCTGGTATTTCTTGCCATTTTGGCATGTGCTTCTGACCTCAGAGGCCTCCCACTGCACACGAGACCTCGAAAACACAAGACCCATTTCTGACGACAAGAGCCCCAAACCCCTTCCTCCCAACCCTCAAGTGACCAGTAGCACATAGCCCACCGCCCGGTGACACTATTGTACCGCCATGGCGTCCACTGGCATTTCTTGTCATTTTAGGCAGGGCCTCTGACTGTAGCTCACCACGGGCACACGAGACCCTCGAAAAGACTTTACCCATTTCCACGCCTCCCCAACCCCTGCATCAGCAGAGCCACCGGGTTCCTCGACGACTGCGTTTCACCAGCCATGGCATTTCTTGCCATTTTAGTGGCAGGCCTGCACTGTAGCCTCCCAATCGGGCAAGTAATGCTGAGGACCTTCAAAGATCTAGACCATTTCCCGGAGACCAGAGCCCCAAACCCCTCCCAACCCCTCGTGGGACCAGCGTTCTAGGGCCACCGGCCTGCACTATTTCACGCCAATGCTACACGGACATTTCTTGCCACTTAGGGCAGGCTTCGATCAGAGCCTCTCACTGGGCACACGAGACCTCAGAAGATCCGACCTACTCCCATTTCACGCACCGTGAGCCCCGAAACCCCTCTCCCAACCCCGCTGGGACCAAAGGCTATAGCCCACCGGCTCATGATTATTATCACGCTGGGCTGACATTTTTCACATTTTAGGTAAAAGCTTCCTGACTGTAGAGCCTCCCACTGGGCAGACGAGGACCTCAGAAGACTGTACCCATTTCCGACGCACCAGAGCTCAAACCCCTCCCCAACCCCGCGACAGGCAGCCCACCGGCCTGACATCGACATTTCACGCTGCCACTGCTACCGTGGGAATTTCTTGCACATTTTAGGGCAGGCCTCACCGTGCAGCCTCCCATCGGCACGCGAGGACCTCAAAAGACTCTTACCCATTCCATGCCTCCCAAACCCCCGTGAGACACTAAAGGCTATAGCCCACCGCCTGACGACTATTTCCCACTGGCATTTCTTGCCATTTTAGCAGGTCCCTGACCACTGAGCTTCTCCCATCAAGCACGCGAGACCTCAAAAGACTGCACCCATTTCCAATCCAGAGCCCCTTAACGCCCCTCCCCAACCCCCGAGGGCAAAGAGTTATAGCCCACCTTACTGGGCTGATTATTTCACGCAAGGCTTGCTACTGGCTACATTTTCCATACTGCTATTTCAAGGCAAGCCTGACCGTGAGGCCTCCCACCGGGCACACACGAGGACCCTTGAAAAGACTGACCCATTTCCCGACGCCCAGAGCTCCTGAACTTCCCTCCCAACCCTCATGACCAAAGGCTCTAGGCCACCGCCCCTTTCTAACTATTTCACGCGCTCGCATGCTAATACTGACATTTTTGCCAATTTAGGACCAGTGGTTCTCGACTGTAGCCTCTCACCGGGCACATGAGGACCCCTCAGAAGATTGTACCCATCTCACGCACCATTGTGAGCCCCTGTTCAAACCCTCCCAACCCCTGGGACCATGTGCCATAGCCCACCGCCCAAGTTGACTATTTCCGCCAGCACTGGCATTTCATGCCATTTTAGTGTATGCACTCTCCGATCATGTAGCCTCCCACCGGGCACACGAGACTCCTCGAAAGTCTGTACCCATTTCTCACGCACTGCAGCCCCCTCAAACACCTTCCCTAAACCCTCAAGGACCAAAGGCTACAGACCACCGCCTGCTGACTATTTGACGCTGCCTTACGTCATACTGGCATTTCTTGCCATTTTAGGGCAGGCTTCTGACCGTAGCCTCCCACTGGGCACACGAGGACCCTCGAAAAGACTGTACCCATTTCTGACGACCAGAGCCCCGGAAACCCCCACCCCCACCCCCGGGGACCAAAGGCGATAGCCCACCGGCCTCATGACTATTTCACGCACTGTCACACTGGGCATTTCTTGCCATTTTAGTGGCAGGCTTGATCAGGCCTCCCACCTGCACACGAGGACCCGAAAAGACTGTACCCATTTCGACGACCTGTAACCCCTTAAACCCTCCCAACCCCTGTCCAAAGGCTATAACCCACCGCCTCAAAGTGATAATTTCCTGTTGCCTCACTGGCATTTCTTGCCATTTTAGGGCAGGCTTCTGACCGTAGCCTCCCACTTGGCACACGAGGACCCTCGAAAAGACTGTACCCATTTCCCACAACAAGAGCCCCCTAAACACCATCCCCAACCACCGCGGTCCAAAGGCTATATCCCACCAGCCCCATGATTATTTGACGTGGCACGCCACTGGTATTTCTTGCCATTTTAGGCAGGCTTCTGACCGTAGCCTCCCACTGGGCACACGAGGACCTCGAAGACAAGACCCATTTCCGACGACAAGAGCCCCGAAACCCCTCCCCAACCCCTCATGACCAGCATTATAGCCCACCGCCTCGTGATTATTTCACGCGCCGCATTGGCATTTCTTGTCATTTTAGGCAGGCTCTGATCAGTAGCTCACCACGGGCACACGAGGACCCTCGAAAGACTTTTACCCATTTCCGACGCCTCCCAACCCCCGCAGACCAAAGGCTATAGCCCACCGCCTCGACGACTATTTCACGCTGGCCATTGGCATTTCTTGCCATTTTAGTATGTGCCTGATCAGAGCCTCCCACTGGGCACGCGAGGACCTTCGAAAAGACTGTACCCATTTCCGGAGACCAGAGCCCCCGAAAACCCCCACCCCAACCCCCGTGGACCAAAGGCTCTAGGCCACCGGCCTCAGAACTATTTCACGCCAGCCACTGACATTTCTTGCCAATTTAGGCATGTGCTTCGACCGTAGCCTCATCAAGCACACGAGGACCCTCAGAAGACTGTACCCATTTCCACGACCGTGAGCCTCAAACCCCTCCCCAACCCCATGGGACCAAAGGCTATAGCCCACCGGCCATGATTATTTCACGCGCCATGCTGGACATTTCTTGCCATTTTAGTGTGCTTGACCGTAGCCTCCCACTGGGCAGACGAGGACCCTCGTAAAGACTGTACCCATTTCCGACGACCAGAGCCCCCGAAACCCCCTCCCCAACCCCCGCACACCAAAGGCTATAGCCCACCGGCCTCGACGACTATTTCACGCGCTACTGGTGGAATTTCTGCCATTTTAGGCAGTGCCCTGACAGAGCCTCCCACTGGTACGCGAGGACCCTCAAACGACTGTACCCATTTCCGACTCCAGAGCTCCCGAACGCCCTCCCAACCCCGAGGCCAGCATTATAGCCCACTGCCCCATGATTATTTCACGCACGGCCACTGGACATTTCTTGCCATTTTAGGGCAGTGCTCGACCAGAGCCTCCGACGGGCACACGAGGACCTCGAAAAGACTGTACCCATTTCCGATGCCCAGAGACCCCGAACGCCTCCCCAACCCCTCAAGGACTAAAGGCTATAGCCCACCGCCTCGCATGATTATTTCACGCGGCATGCGCCATTGGCATGTTCTTGCCATTTTACGGCAGTGCTTCTGATCAGAGCCTCCCACTGGGCACACGAGGACCTTCGAAAAGACTGTACTCCATTTCCGACCAGAGCCCTCAAACCCCTCCCAACCCCTGTGGACCAAAGGCTATAGCCCACTGCCTCGGCGATTATTTCACGCACAAGGCCATTGCATTTCTTGCTATTTTAGGGCAGGCTTCTGATCGTAGCCTCCCACTGGGCACACGAGGACCCTCGAAAAGACTGTACCCATTTCCGACGCCCAGAGCCCTGTAAACTTCCCTCCCCAACCCCGCTGGACCAAAGGCTCAAGCCTCCTCAAGAACTATTTCACGCCACTGGACATTTCCTGCCAATTTAGGCAGGCTTCTGTCTTTAGCCTCCCACTGGGCACACGAGGACCTCAGAAGACTGCACTCCATTTCCCACGACCACTGAGCCCCGAAACCCCTCCCCAACCCGCTGGACCAAAGGCTATAGCCCACCGCCTCAAGTGATAATTTCCTGCGGTCACATTATTTCTTGCCATTTTAGGGCAGGCCTCTGACCGTAGCCTCCCACTGGGCACGCGAGGACCCTCGAAAAGACTCTACCCATTTCCAACGACCAGAGCCCCCGAAACACCTTCCCCAACCCCCGCGGACCAAAGGCTATAGCCCACTGCCCTGGTGATTTTTCACGCGGCCATTGACATTTCTTGCCAATTTAGTGTGCTTCGACCGTAGCCTCTCACTGGCAAACGAGACCCTCAGAAGACTGCACTCCATTTCCGACTACCAGAGCCCCCAAACCCCCTCCCAACCCCTCATGGACCAAAGGCTATAGCCCACCAGCCTCAGTGACAATTTCCTGGCGCCATACATATTTCTTGCACATTTTAGCATGTGCCTCGATCAGTAGCCTCCCACTGGGCACGCGAGGACCCTCGAAAAGACTCTACCCATTTCCAACGACCAGAGCCCCCGAAACACCTTCCCCAACCCCCGCGGACCAAAGGCTATAGCCCACCGGCCTCAGTGACTATTTCACGCGCTGCGCCGCTGGGCATTTCTTCTCATTTTAGGGCAGGCCTTTGACCGTAGCCTCCCACGGGGCACACGAGGACCCTCGAAAAGACTTTACCCATTTCCGACGACCCTCCCCAACCCTCGCAGACCAAAGGCTATAGCCCACTGGCCTCGACGACTATTTCACGCGCTACGCCGCTGGGTATTTCTTGCCATTTTACGGCAGGCCCTGACCGTAGCCTCCCACTGGGCACGCGAGGACCCTCGAAACGACTGAAGCCATTTCCGAATCCAGAGCCCCCGAAGTCTCTCCCAACCCCGAGGGCAACAGGCTATAGCCCACCGCCTCGGCGAATATTTCACGCGCGTCACTGACATTTCTTGCCATTTTAGGCAGGCTTGACCGTAGCCTCCGACAGGGCACACGAGGACCCTTGAAAAGACTGTACCCATTTTCATGCCCAGACCCCGAACGCCCCTCCCAACCCTCACGACCAAAGGCTATAGCCCACCGCCTCGGCGATTATTTCACGCTACGCCACTGGCATGTCTTGCCATTTTAGGGCAGCCTGACCGTAGCCTCCCACCGGGCACACGAGGACCTTCAAAAGACTGTACCCATTTCCGACCACTGAGCCCCAAACCGCCTCCCAACCCCTTGGACCAGGCTATAGCCCACTGCTCGGCTGATTATTTCACGCTACCGCCATTGGCATTTCTTGTTATTTTAGGGCAGGCTTCTGATCAGAGCCTCCCATTGGGCACACGAGGAGACTCGAAAAGACTGTACCCATTTCCACGACTGTGAGCCCTGTAACTTCCCTCCCAACCCTCATGGACCAAAGGCTCTAGGCCACCAGCCCTTAACTATTTCACGCGCTCACGCTGACATTTCTTGCCAATTTAGGGCAGGCTTCGACCGTAGCCTCCCACTGCTCACACGAGGACCCTCAGAAGACTGTACCCATTTCCGACCACTGAGCTCAAACCCTGCCCCAACCTCATGGACCAGCACAGCCCACCGCCTCAAAGTGATAATTTCCGTGTTGCGCCATGGCCATTTCTTGCCATTTTAGGGCAGGCCAATAACCTAGCCACCCACAGGGCACGCGAGACCCTCAAAAGACTGTACCCATTTCACGACTGAGCCCTCAAACACCTTCCCCAACCCCCGCTGGGACCAAAGGCTATAGCCCACCGCCTTGGTGATTATTTCACGCGCTGCTGGCATTTCTTCCTCATTTTAGGGCAGGCTCTGATCAGAAGCCTCCCACGGGCACACGAGGACCTCGAAAAGACTTCTTACCCATTTCCGACGCCTCCCCAACCCCCGCAGTCCAAAGACTATAGCCCACCGCCTCGACGATTATTTCACGCTGCCACTGGCCAAGCATTTCTTGCCATTTTAGGGCAGGCCCTGACCGTAGCCTCCCACTGGGCACGCGAGGACCCTCGAAAAGACTGAACCCATTTCGGAATCCAGAGCCCCCGAAAGCCCCGCCCCAACCCCCCCGGGCAAAAGGCGATAGCCCACCGGCCGCGGCGCCGATTTCACGCGCCGCTGACATTTCTTTATTTTAGGGCAGGCTTGACCGTAGCCTCCCATTGGGCACACGAGGACCCTCAGAAGACTGTACCCATTTCCGATGACCAGAGCCCTCAAACCCCTCCCCAACCTCATGACCAGTAGCTATAGCCCATGCCTCCGTGACTATTTCCTGTACGCCTGGCATTTCTTGCCCTTTTAGGGCAGGCCTCTGACCGTATCATCCAACTGGGCACACGATACCCCTCGAAAAGACTGTACCCATTTCCGATGCCCAGAGCCCCCGAACCCCCTCCCAACCCCCGTGGACCAAAAGCTATAGACCACCGCCTCGCGAGTATTTCACGCGCATGCCATCATGTCTTGCCATTTTAGGGCAGGCTCGACAGTAGCTCCAATCGGGCACACGAGGACCTCAAAAGACTATACCCATTTCCGACCCCCAGAGCCCCAAACTTTCCTCCCAACCTCATGGGACCAAAGGCTCTAGGCCACCGCCTCATGATTATTTCACGCGCTGGCTGGGCATTTCTTCTCATTTTAGGCAGGCCTCTGATCAGTAGCCTCCCACGGGCACACGAGACCCTCGACAAGACTTTACCCATTTCCGACGCCCTCCCAAACCCCGCAGAGACCAAAGGCTATAGCCCACCGCCTCGACGACTATTATTTCCACTGCCATGGATATTTTCACATTTTAGGCAGGCCCTGACTGTAGCTCTCCCACTGGCACGCTGAGACCTCACAACTACTGTACCCTTTCCGCCCTCCAGAGCCCCCGAACGCCCCTCCCCAACCCCCGAGGGCCAAAGGCTATAGCCCACCGGCCTCGGCGACTATTTCACGCGCTGCGCCGCTGGACATTTCTTGCCATTTTAGGGCAGGCTTGATCAGAGGGTCTGACTGGGCACACGAGGACCCTCGAAAAGACTGTACCCATTTCCGATGCCCAGAAACCCCCCAACCCCCCCCCAACCCCCCCGGCCAAAGGCGAAAGCCCACCGCCTCGGCGATTATTTCACGCGCCTACCGCTGGACATTTCTTGCCATTTTAGGTGCAGGCTTGACAGAGGTCTGACTGGCACACGAGGACCTCGAAAAGAATGTACCCATATCAGATGCCCAGAGACCCCGCACGCCCCTCCCAACCCTCGGGACCAAAGCACATAGCCCACCGCCTCGCGATTATTTCACGGCTGCTGGCACATTTCTTGTTATTTTAGGGCAGGCCTGACCAGAGCCTCCCATGGGCACACGAGGACCTTCAAAGACTGTACCCATTTCCGACGACCAGAGCCCCCAAACCCTCCCAACCCCTCATGACCAAAGGCTATAGCCCACCGCCTCAAGTGACAATTTCCTGTGCTGCGCCGCTGGCCATTTCTTGCCATTTTAGGGCAGGCTAATGACCGTAGCCTCCCACTTTGCAGACGTGGACCCTAGATAAGACTGTACCCATTTCCGACCACTGAGCCCCCAAACACCTTTCCCAACCCCTCAAGGACCAGCACTATAGCCCACCGCCTCGTGACTATTTCACACGCGCTGCGCTGGGCATTTCTTCTCATTTTAGGGCAGGCCTGATCAGTAGCCTCCCACGGGCACACGAGACCCTCGAAACCACTGTACCCACTCCCGACGCCCCTCCCCAACCCCCGCAGTCCAAAGGCTATAGCCCACCGGCCTCGAAGACTATTTCACGCGCTCCGCCGCTGGGCATTTCTTGCCATTTTAGGGCAGGCCCTGACCGTACCCTCCCACTGGGCACGCGAGACCTCGAAAAGACTGAACCCATTTCGGAATCCAGAGCCCCCGAAGTCCTCCCAACCCCGAGGGCAAAGGCTATAGCCCACCGCCTCGGCGATTATTTCACGCTGCGCCGCTAGACATTTCTTGTTATTTTAGGCAGGCTTGACCGTAGCCTCCCACTGGGCACACGAGGACCCTCAGAAGACTGTACCCATTTCACCAGAGAGCCCTCAAACCCCTCCCCAACCCCTCATGACCAAAGGCTATAGCTCACTGCCTCCGTGACTATTTCCTGTATACTGGCTGGGCATTTCTTGCCATTTTAGGGCAGGCCTCTGACCGTAGCCTCCCACTGGGCACACGAGGACCCTCGAAAAGACTGTACCCATTTCCGATGCCCAGAGACCCCGAACGCCCCTCCCCAACCCCCGTGGACCAAAGGCTATAGCCCACCGGCCTCGGCGAATATTTCTCGCTATGCTACTGGCATGTCTTGCCATTTTAGCGCAGGCCTGTGACCGTAGCCTCCAACTGGGCACACGAGGACCCACGAAAAGTCTGTACCCATTTCCGACGCCTGTGAGCCCCAAAACTTTCCTCCCAACCTCTGGACCAAAGGCTCTAGGCCACCGGCCTCGGCGACTATTTCACGCGCTGCGCCGCTGGGCATTTCTTCTCATTTTAGGGCAGGCCTCTGACCGTAGCCTCCCACGGGGCACACGAGGACCCTCGACAAGACTTTACCCATTTCCGACGCCCCTCCCCAAACCCCGCAGACCAAAGGCTATAGCCCACCGGCCTCGACGACTATTTCACGCGCTGCGCCGCTGGACATTTCTTGCCATTTTAGGGCAGGCCCTGACCGTAGCCTCCCACTGGGCACGCGAGGACCCTCGAAACGACTGTACCCATTTCCGACTCCAGAGCCCCCGAACGCCCCTCCCCAACCCCCGAGGGCCAAAGGCTATAGCCCACCGGCCTCGGCGACTATTTCACGCGCTGCGCCGCTGGACATTTCTTGCCATTTTAGGGCAGGCTTCTGACCGTAGGCTCCGACTGGGCACACGAGGACCCTCGAAAAGACTGTACCCATTTCCGATGCCCAGAGACCCCGAACGCCCCTCCCCAACCCCCGAGGGCCAAAGGCTATAGCCCACCGGCCTCGGCGACTATTTCACGCGCTGCGCCGCTGGGCATGTCTTGCCATTTTAGGGCAGGCTTCTGACCGTAGCCTCCCACTGGGCACACGAGGACCTTCGAAAAGACTCACCCATTTCCATGCCTGTGAGACCCCGAACTCCCCACCCCAAACCCCCCTGACCCAAGGCTATAGCCCTCCGGCCTCGACGACTATTTCAGACGCCGCGCCGCTTAAGCATGTCTTGCCATTTTAGGGCAGGCCCTGAAGGTAGCCTCCATCAAGCATGCGAGGACCTCGAAAAGACTGTACCCATTTCCGACACCTGAGCCCCGAATGCCCTCCCCCAACTCCCGAGGGCCAAAGGCTAAAGCCCACCGCCTGGTGACTATTTCACGCTGGCCATGCTGGACATTTCTTGTTATTTTAGGACAGGCTTGACCGTAGCCTCCCATGGCACACGAGGACTCAGAAGACTGTACCCATTTCCGACGACCAGAGCCCCAAACCCCGCCCCAACCCCTCATGGACCAAAGGCTATAGCCCACCGCCTCAAAGTGACTATTTCCGTGTTGCGCGCTTGGTTATTTCTTGCCATTTTAGGGTAGGCCTCTGACCGTAGCCTCCCACGGGACACACGAGGACCCTCGAAAAGACTGTACCCATTTCCGACGATCAGAGCCCCTAAACCCCCTCCCCAACCCCCGTGGACCAAAGGCTATAGCCCACCGGCCTCGGCGACTATTTCACGCGCTGCGCGCTGGGTATTTCTTGCTATTTTAGGGTAGGCTTCTGATCGTAGCCTCCCACTGGGCACACGAGGACCCTCGAAAAGACTGTACCCATTTCCGACACCCAGAGCCCCGAACGCCTCCCAACCCCTCATGGACCAAAGGCTCTAGGGCCACCGCCTCGACTTATTTCACGCTGGGTCATGGACATTTATTGCCATTTTAGGCGGGCTTGACCGTAGCCTCCCATCGGGCACACGAGGACCCTCAGAAGACTGTACCCATTTCCGACACCAGAGCCCCAAACCCTCCCCAACCCTCATGGACCAAAGGCTATAGCCCACCGCCTGGTGACTATTTGACGCGCCACGTGCAAGCATTTCTTGTCTTTAGGGCAGGCTTCTGACCGTAGCCTCCCACTGGGCACACGAGGACCTTCGAAAAGACCGTACCCATTTCTGACGACCAGAGCCCCCCAAACCCCCCCCCCACCCCTCATGACTAGGTTATAGCCCACCGGCCTGTGACTATTTCACACGCTGCGCTGGCATTTCTTGTCATTTTAGGGCAGGCTCTGATCAGAGCCACCCACGGGCACACGAGGACCCTCGAAAAGACTGTACCCATTTCCGACGCCTCCCCCAACCCTCAGAGACCAGCACATAGCCCACCGCCCTGGTGACTATTTCACGCCTGCGCTACATTTCTTGCCATTTTAGGGCAGGCCCTGAAGGTAGCCTCCCACTGGGCAATCGAGGACCCTCGAAAAGACTGTACCCATATCCGACGCCCATCCCCAACCCCCGCAGACCAGGCATAGCCCACCGCCTCGGTGACTATTTCACGCCCGCGCCATTGGCATTTCTTGCCATTTTAGGCAGGCCTGAAGGTAGCTCCCACTGGGCATGCGAGGACCCTCGAAAAGACTGTACCCATCTCCGACGCCCCTCCCAAACCCCCGCAGACCAGGCTATAGCCCACCGCCTTGTGACTATTTCACGCTCAAGGCCACTGGCATTTCTTGCCATTTTAGGCAGGCCTCAAGGTAGCCTCCCACTTGGCATGCGAGGAGCCTCGAAAAGACTGTACCCATTTCCGACACCCAGAGCCCCCGAATGCCCCTCCCAACTCCCGAGGCCATAGCCCACCGCCTCGGTGACTATTTCACACGCTGCTCACTGGCATTTCTTGCCATTCTAGGGCAGGCTTGGCCAGAGCCTCCCACTCACACGAGGACCCTCGAAAAGACTGTACATATTTCCGACGACCAGTGCGCCCCCAAACCTCCTCCCCAACCCCATGGGACCAGCATATAACCCACCGCCTCGTGACTATTTCACGCCATGCGCTACTGGTATTTCTTGCCATTTTAGGGAAGGCCTCTGACCGTAGACACCCACGGGCACACGAGGACCCTCGAAAAGACTGCACCCATCTCCGACGCCTCCCCAACCCCCGCAGACTAGTATAGCCCACCGCCTGGTGACTATTTCACGCCTGCGCCTGGCATATTTTTGCCATTTTAGGCAGGCCCTGAAGGTAGCCCCCCACTGGGCATGCGAGGACCATCGAAAAGACTGTACCCATTTCCGACACCCAGAGCCCCGGGTGCCCCCCCTCCCTAACTCCCGAGGCCAGCACAGCCCACCGCCCTGTGACTATTTCACGCTGCGCTGGACATTTATTGCCATTTTAGGCGGGCTTGACCGTAGCCTCCCACCGGGCACACGAGGACCCTCAGAAGACTGTACTCCATTTCCCACACTGAGCCCTCAAACCCTCCCAACCCCTCAAGGACCAGGCTATAGCCCACCGCCTGTGACTATTTGACGCGCCACGCCATTGGGCATTTCTTGCCCTTTTTAGGCAGGCTTCTGACTCAGAGCCTCCCACTGGGCACACGAGGACCTTCAAAAGACTGCACTCCATTTCTCGACGACTGAGCCCCAAACCCTCCCCAACCCCGCTGACCAGTATAGCCCACCGCCTGGTGACTATTTCACACGCTGCGCTGGCATTTTTGTCATTTTAGGGCAGGCCTCTGATCAGAAGCCACCCACGGGCACACGAGACCCTCAAAAGACTGCACCCATTTCCGACGCCTCCCAACCCCTCAGAGACCAGTATAGCCCACCGCCTGTGACTATTTCACGCCTGCCATTGGCATTTCTTGCCATTTTAGGGCAGGCCCTGAAGGTAGCCTCCCACTGGGCATGCGAGGACCCTCGAAAAGACTGTACCCATGTCCGACGCCCCTCCCCAACCCCGCAGACAGTATAGCCCACTGCCTCGGTGACTATTTCACGTCAAGGCCACTGGCATTTCTTGCCATTTTAGGGCAGGCCCTGAAGGTAGCCTCCCACTGGGCATGCGAGGACCCTCGAAAAGACTGTACCCATCTCCGACGCCCCTCCCCAACCCCCGCAGACCAAAGGCTATAGCCCACCGGCCTCGGTGACTATTTCACGCTCTGCGCCGCTGGGCATTTCTTGCCATTTTAGGGCAGGCCCTGAAGGTAGCCTCCCACTGGGCATGCGAGGACCCTCGAAAAGACTGTACCCATTTCCGACACCCAGAGCCCCCGAATGCCCCTCCCCAACTCCCGAGGGCCAAAGGCTATAGCCCACCGGCCTCGGTGACTATTTCACACGCTGCCCCGCTGGGCATTTCTTGTCATTTTAGGGCAGGCCTCAGAGCCTCCCACTCACACGATGACCCTCGAAAAGACTGTACATATTTCCGACGACCAGTGAGCCTCAAACCTCCTCCCAACCCTCAAGGACCAGTTATAACCCACCGGCCTCGGTGACTATTTCACGCGCTGCGCCGCTGGGCATTTCTTGTCATTTTAGGGCAGGCCTCTGACCGTAGCCTCCCACGGGGCACACGAGGACCCTCGAAAAGACTGTACCCATCTCCGACGCCCCTCCCCAACCCCCGCAGACCAAAGGCTATAGCCCACCGGCCTCGGTGACTATTTCACGCTCTGCGCCGCTGGGCATTTCTTGCCATTTTAGGGCAGGCCCTGAAGGTAGCCTCCCACTGGGCATGCGAGGACCCTCGAAAAGACTGTACCCATTTCCGACACCCAGAGCCCCCGAATGCCCCTCCCCAACTCCCGAGGGCCAAAGGCTATAGCCCACCGGCCTCGGTGACTATTTCACGCGCTGCGCCGCTGGACATTTCTTGCTATTTTAGGACAGGCTTCTGACCGTAGCCTCCCACTGGGCACACGAGGACCCTCGTAAAGACTGTACCCATTTCCGACGACCAGAGCCCCCGAAAACCCCCCAACCCTCATGGACCAAAGCACATAGCCCACCGCCTCTTGACTATTTCCGTGTTGCGCCGCTGGTTATTTCTGCCATTTTAGGCAGGCCTGACCGTAGCCTCCCACTGGGCACACGAGGACCCTCGAAAAGACTGCACTCCATTTCTACGACCAGCCCCTCAAACCCCTCCCAACCCCTCATGGACCAGTATAGCCCACCGCCTGTGACTATTTCACGCTGCCTGGCATTTCTTGTCATTTTAGGGCAGGCCTCCTGATCAGAGCCACCCACGGGCACACGAGGACCCTCGAAAAGACTGTACCCATTTCCGACGCCTCCCCAACCACCGCAGCACCAAAGGCTATAGCCCACCAGCCCCCATGACTATTTCCACGCCTGGCTACATTTCACATTTTAGGCAGGCCCTCAAGGTAGCCTCCCACTGGCATGCGAGGACCTCGAAAAGACTGTACCCATTTCCACACCCAGAGCACCAATGCCCTCCCTAACTCCCGAGGGCCAAGGCTAAAGCCCACCGCCCTTGTGACTATTTCCACGCATGCCGCTGGACATTTCTTGTCATTTTAGGACAGGCTTCTGACCGTAGCCTCCCACTGGGCACACGAGGACCCTCAAAAAGACTGTACCCATTTCCGACGACCAGAGCCCCCGAAACCCCCTCCCCAACCCCCGCGGACCAAAGGCTATAGCCCACCGGCCTCAGTGACTATTTCCCGTGCTGCGCCGCTGGTTATTTCTTGCCATTTTAGGGCAGGCTTCTGACCGTAGCCTCCCACTGGGCACACGAGTACCCTCGTAAAGACTGTACCCATTTCCGACGACCAGAGGCCCCCAAAACCCCACCCCAACCCCCGCGGACCCAAGGCTAAAAGCCCACCGCCTCGGCGATTATTTCCACGCGCGCCATGCTGGGTATTTCTTGCTATTTTAGGGTAGGCTTCTGATCGTAGCCTCCCACTGGGCACACGAGGACCCTCGAAAAGACTGTACCCATTTCCGACACCCAGAGCCCCGAACGCCCTCCCCAACCCCTCATGGACCAGCAGTTCTAGCCCACCGCCTCGCATGACTTATTTCACGCTACTGGGTCATGGACATTTCTTGCCATTTTAGGGCGGGCTTCTGACCGTAGCCTCCCACTGGGCACACGAGGACCCTCGTAAAGACTGTACCCATTTCCGACGACCAGAGCCCCCGAAACCCCCTCCCCAACCTCATGAGAGCATATAGCCCACCGCCTGTGACTATTTGACGCGCCACGCCATGGCATTTCTTGCCTTTAGGCAGGCTTCTGACCAGAGCCTCCCACTGGGCACTCGAGGACCCTCGAAAAGACTGCACCCATTTCTGACCACTCAGAGCCCCTCAAACCCCTCCCAACCCTCATGGGACCAGTATTATAGCCCACCGGCCTCGGTGACTATTTCACGCGCTGCGCCGCTAGGTATTTCTTGTCATTTTAGGGCAGGCCTCTGACCGTAGCCTCCCACGGGGCACACGAGGACCCTCATAAAGGCTGTACCCATTTCCGACGCCCCTCCCCAACCCCCACAGACCAAAGGCTATAGCCCACCGGCCTCGGCGACTATTTCACGCGCTGCGCCACTGGGCATTTCTTGCCATTTTTGGGCAGGCCCTGACCGTATCCTCCCACTGGGCACGCGAGGACCCTCGAAAAGACTGTACCCATTTCCGACACCCAGAGCCCCCGAACGCCCCTCCCCAACCCCCGCGGGCCAAAGGCTATAGCCCACCGGCCTCAGCGACTATTTCACGCGCTGCGCCGCTGGACATTTCTTGCCATTTTAGGGCAGGCTTCTGACCGTAGCCTCCCACTGGGCACTCGAGGACCATCGTAAAGACTGTACACATTTCCGACCACTGAGCCCCCAAACCCCTCCCAACCCCTCATGGGACCAGTTATAGCCCACCGGCCCTGACTATTTCCCGTGTTGCGCCGCTGGTTATTTCTTGCTATTTTAGGGCAGGCCTCTGACCGTAGCCTCCCACTGGGCACACGAGGACCCTCGAAAAGACTGTACCCATTTCCGACGATCAGAGCCCCCCAAAACCCCCCCCCCACCCCCCGGGACCAAAGGCGATAGCCCACCGGCCTCATGATTATTTCACGCGGCCATGCGCTGGTATTTATTGCTATTTTCGGGTAGGCTTCTGATCGTAGCCTCCCACTGGGCACACGAGGACCCTCGAAAAGACTGTACCCATTTCCGACACCCAGAGCCCCCGAACGCCCCTCCCCAACCCCCGAGGGCCAAAGCACATAGCCCACCGCCTCATGATTATATCACGCGCTGCGCTGCGGGCCATTTCTTGCCATTTTAGGGCAGGCTTTCAGAGCCTCCGACTGGCACACGAGGACCCTCAGAAGACTGTACCCATTTCCCCACCAGAGTCTCAAACCCCTCCCCAACCCCTCATGACCAGGCACATAGCCCACTGCCTCATGACTATTTCACGCTACTGCTACCGATGGACATTTCTTGCCATTTTAGGACAGGCTTCTGACCAGAGCCTCCCACTGGGCACACGAGGACCCTCAGAAGACTATACCCATTTCCGACGCACTGAGCCCCAAACCCCTCCCAACCCTCATGGACTAAAGGCTATAGCCCACCGCCTCAAGTGACTATTTCCGTGTTGCGCCGCTGGTTATTTCTTGCTATTTTAGGCAGGCCTGACCGTAGCCTCCCACTGGCACACGAGGACCCTCAAAAGACTGTACCCATTTCCGACGATCGAGCCCCAAACCCCTCCCAACCCTCAGGACCAAAGGCTATAGCCCACTGCCTCGGGCGATTATTTCACGCACAAGGCTGGGTATTTCTTGTTATTTTAGGGTAGGCTTGATCAGAGCCTCCCACTGGCACACGAGGACCCTCAAAAGACTGTACCCATTTCCTGACACCTGTGAGCCCCAACGCCTCTCCCAACCCCGAGGGCCAGGCTATAGCCCACCGCCCCTGGAGACTATATCACGCGCTGCGCTACTGGACATTTCTTGCCATTTTAGGGCAGGCTTCGTCAGAGCCTCCGACTGGGTACACGAGGACCCTCAGAAGACTGTACCCATTTCACCACTGTGAGCCCCTGAAACCCTCCCCAACCCCGCTGGACCAAAGCACATAGCCCACCGCCTGGCATGATTATTTCACGCTGCCGCCGCTTGGACATTTCTTGTTATTTTAGGACAGTGCTTGACCGTAGCCTCCCACTGGCACACGAGGACCCTCAGAAGACTGTACCATTTCCGACGCACTGTGAGCCCGCTAAACCCCTCCCAACCTCAAGGACTAAAGGCTATAGCCCACCGCCTGGACTATTTCCGTGTCAAGGCGCTGGCTGGTTATTTGCCATTTTAGGGCAGTGCTTGACCGAGGCCTCCCATCAAGCACACGAGTACCTCAGAAGACTGTACCCATTTCCGACCACCAGAGCCCCGAACCCCTCCCAACCTCATGACCAAAGGCTATAGCCCACCTGCCTCGGGCGATTATATCACGCTGCTACGCGCTGACATTTCTCTTGCCATTTAGTGTGCTTGGTCAGAGGCTCCCACTGGGTACACGAGGACCCTCAGAAGATTATTCCTGACTCACGAGCCCCAAACCCCCTCCCAACCCTCAAGGGACCAAAGGCTATAGCCCACCGCCTCAGTGATTATTTCCTGTGTTGCGCCTACTGGCATTTCTGCCATTTTAGGGCAGGCTCTCTGACCGTAGCCTCCCACGGACACACGAGGACCTCGAAAAGACTGTACCCATTTCCGACACCTGTGAGCCCCAGAACTTCCTCCCAACCCTCATGACCAAAGGCTCTAGGCCACCGGCCTCATGATTATTTCACGCGCCATGCGCTGGACATTTTCTTGCCATTTTAGGTAGGCTTCCTGACTGTAGCCTCCCATCGGGCACACGAGGACCTCAGAAGACTGTACCCATTTCCGACGACCGTGAGCCCCTTAAACCCCTCCCCAACCCTCATGGGACCAAAGGCTTATAGCCCACTGCCTCAAGGCGATTATTTCACGTCCGTCATTGGACATTTCTTGCCATTTTAGGATGTGGCCTGACCAGAGCCTCCCACTGCACATACGAGGACCCCTCAGAAGACTGCACTCCATTTCCTACGACCAGAGTTCAAACCCCTCCCAACCCCTCATGGACCAAAGGCTATAGCCCACCGCCTCATGACTATTTCCCGTGCTGCGTCACTTGGTTATTTCATTTTAGCAGTGCCTCGACCAGCCTCCCACCGGGCACACACGAGTACCTCAGAAGATGCACCCATTTCACGACTGAGCCCCGAACCCTCCCAACCCCGCATGACTAAAGGCTATAGCCCACCGCCTTGCTGACTATTTCACGCATGCTACCGTCATTGACATTTCGTTATTTTGGGCACTGTCAGCTCCCACTGGCACACGAGGACCCTCAGAAGACTGCACTCCATTTCCGACCCACTGAGCCCCAAACCCCTCCCTAACCCTCATGGGACCAAAGGCTATAGCCCACCGGCCTCAAAGATTATTTCCCTGTGTTGCGCCGGGCTGGCATTTCTTGCCATTTTAGGGCAGTTGTGCCTGACCAGTAGCCTCCCACGGACACACGAGGACCCTAAAAGACTGTACCCATTTCCGACACCCAGAGCTCCTGTAACTTCCCTCCCAACCCCGCTGACCAAAGGCTCTAGGCCACCGGCCTCATGATATTTCCACGCTACCACTGGACATTTCTTGCCATTTTAGGGCAGGCTTCTGAGCCTCCCACTGGGCACACGAGGACCCTCAGAAGACTGTACCCATTTCCCACGACCTGTGAGCCCTCAAACCCCTCCCCAACCCCTCATGGACCAAAGGCTATAGCCCACCGGCCTCATGATTATTTCACGCGCCATGGACATTTCTTGCCATTTTAGGACAGGCTTCTGATCAGAGCCTCCCATCACACGAGGACCCCTCAGAAGATGCACCATTTCCGATGACCCAGAGCTCATGAACCCCTCCCCAACCCCCGGGACCAGAAAGGCTAGCCCACTGCCTCATGACTATTTCCTGTGTTGCGCCCGCTGGTTATTTCTGTTATTTTAGGGCAGTGCTTGACCAGTAGCCTCCCATCGGGCACACGAGTACCTCAGAAGACTGACCTTCCGCCCACCAGAGCCCCTCAAACCCCTCCCCAACCCCATGGACCAAAGCACATAGCCCACCTGCCTCGGCTGATTATATCACGCTGGCTGCCACTGGACATTTCTTGCCATTTTATGTGCTCGTCAGAGCCTCCCACTGGGTACACGAGGACCCTCAGAAGACTGTACCCATTTCACGCACTGTGAGCCCCCAAACCCCTCCCCAACCTCCTCATGGACCAAAGGCTATAGCCCACTGCCTCAAGTGACTATTTCCTGTTGCGTCTGCATTTCTTGCCATTTTAGGCAGGCCTCTGACCAGAGCCTCCCACTGACACACGAGGACCTCGAAAGACTGTACCCATTTCCGACGCCTCCCCAACCCCCGCAGACTAAAGGCTATAGCCCAATCGGCCTCGGCGATTATTTCCCACGCCAAGGCCTACTGGCATTTTTGCCATTTTAGGGCAGGCCCTGAACGAGCCTCCCACTGGGCACGCGAGGACCTCGAAAAGATCAGTACCCATTTCCGACACCTCCAGAGCCCCGAACGCCCCTCCCTAACCCCCGAGGACCAAAGGCAATAGCCCACCGCCTCGACGACTATATCACGCGGCTGCGCCGCTTGGACATTTCATGCCATTTTAGGCAGTGCTTCTGACCGTAGCCTCCTGACTGGCACACGAGGACCCTCAGAAGACTGCACTCCATTTCCGACGTACTGTGAGCCCTCAAACCCTCCCAACCCCTCATGGACCAGGCTATAGCCCACCGCATCGGTGACTCGCCCGCTGAGTTATTTCTTGCCATTTTACGGGCAGGCCCCACTGACTAGAGGCCTCCTCCCACTGGGCACACGAGGACCTCGAAAAGACTGCACTCCATTTCGACCCACCAGAGCCCTCAAACCCCTCCCCAACCCCTCATGGACCAAAGGCTATAGCCCACCGCCTTGGTGACTATTTCACGCTACTGCAACGCTGGCATTTCTTGTCATTTTAGGGCAGGCCTCTGATCAGAGCCACCCACGGGCACACGAGGACCTCGAAAAGACTGCACCCATTTCCGACGCCTCCCAACCCCGCAGACCAAAGGCTATAGCCCACCGCCTCAAGGACTATTTCACGCTCACTGGAATTTCTTGCCATTTTAGGGCAGGCCCTTAAGGTAGCCTCCCACTGGGCACTCGAGGACCCTCGAAAAGACTGTCACCAGCCCCGAACACCCCTCCCAACGCCCGAGGCTATAGCCCACCGCCTGGGCGACTATATCACGCCACGGCTCACTGGACATTTCTTACCATTTTAGGGCAGGCTTGACCAGTAGCCTCCCATCAAGCACACGAGGACCCTCGAAAAGACTGTACCCATTTCCGACCAGAGCCCCTCAAACCCCTCCCCAACCCCTGTGGACCAGCTATAGCCCACCGCCTCGGCTGATTATTTCACGCCATGCCACTGGGTATTTCTTGCCATTTTAGGCAGTGCTTCTGTCAGAGCCTCCCGACTGGGTACACGAGGACCCTCAGAAGACTGTACCCATTTCCGACCACTGAGCCCCAAACCCCTCCCAACCCCTCATGGACCAAAGGCTTATAGCCCACCGCCTCGCGATTATTTCACGCGCCATGCTGACATTTCTTGCCATTTTAGGACAGTGCTTCGACCGTAGCCTCCCACTCAAGTACACGAGGACCCTCAGAAGACTATACCCATTTCCGACGACCAGAGCCCCAAACCCCTCCCAACCCTCATGACCAGTTATAGCCCACCGGCCTCAGTGACTATTTCCTGTTGCGCCGCTGGTTATTTCGTGGTATTTTAGGGCGTGCCTCTGACAGTATCCTCCCACTGGGCTCACGAGGCCCCTCGAAAGTCTGTACCCATTTCCGACGCCCAGAGCCCCAAACCCCTCCCAACCCCTGTGGACCAAAGCACATAGCCCACCGGCCTGACTATTTCCACGGCCTGGGCTGACATTTCTTGCCATTTTAGGGCAGGCTTCCGTCAGAGCCTCCGACTGGCACACGAGGACCCTCAGAAGACTTCTACCCATTTCCGACGACCAGAGCCCACTTAAACCCTCCCAACCCTCATGGACCAAAGGCTATAGCCCACCGCCTTTGGCGATTATTTCACGCCATGCGCCATTGGACATTTCTTGCCATTTTAGGACAGGCTTCTGATCAGAGCCTCCCACTGGGCACACGAGGACCCTCAGAAGACTATACCCATTTCACGACTGTAGCCCCTCAAACCCCTCCCAACCCTCATGGGACTAGGCTATAGCCCACCGCCTCAGTGACTATTTCCCGTGCTGCGCCGCTGGGCATTTCTTGCTATTTTAGGGCAGGCCTCTGACCGTAGCCTCCCACTGGGCACACGAGGACCCTCGAAAAGACTGTACCCATTTCCGACGATCAGAGCCCCCGAAACCCCCTCCCCAACCCCCGCGGACCAAAGGCTATAGCCCACCGGCCTCGGCGACTATTTCACGCGCTGCGCGCTGGGTATTTCTTGCTATTTTAGGGTAGGCTTCTGATCGTAGCCTCCCACTGGGCACACGAGGACCCTCGAAAAGACTGTACCCATTTCCGACACCCAGAGCCCCCGAACGCCCCTCCCCAACCCCCGAGGGCCAAAGGCTATAGCCCACCGGCCTCGGAGACTATATCACGCGCTGCGCCGCTGGACATTTCTTGCCATTTTAGGGCAGGCTGGTCAGAGCCTCCGACTGGGTACACGAGGACCTCAGAAGACTGTACCCATTTCCGACGACTGAGCCCCAAACCCCTCCCAACCCCTCATGACCAAAGGCTATAGCCCACCGGCCTCGGCATGATTATTTCACGCGGCCATGGCTGACATTTCTTGCCATTTTAGGACATGTGCTTCTGACCGTAGCCTCCCTCTGGGCACACGAGGACCCTCAGAAGACTGTACCCATTTCCGACGACTGTGAGCCCGCGAAACCCTCCCCAACCCCTCAAGGGACTAAAGGCTATAGCCCACCGCCCAGTGACTATTTCCTGTCACCGCTGGTTATTTCTTGACATTTTAGGGCAGGCTTGACCAGCCTCCCATCGGGCACACGAGTACCCTCAGAAGACTGTACACTCCATTTCTCACCCAGAGCCCCCAAACCCCTCCCCAACCCTCGACCAAAGGCTATAGCCCACTGCCTCATGATTATATCACGCGCTGCGCCTGGACATTTCTTGCCATTTTAGGCAGGCTTCGTCAGAGCCTCCCACTGGGTACACGAGGACCCTCAGAAGACTGTACTCCATTTCCGACCACTGAGCCCTCAAACCCTCCCAACCCTCATGGACCAAAGGCTATAGCCCACCGGCCTCGGTGACTATTTCGCGCGCAGCGCCGCCGGGCATTTCTTGCCATTTTAGGGCAGGCCTCTGACCGTAGCCTCCCACTGGGCACACGAGGACCCTCGAAAAGACTGTACCCATTTCCGACACCCAGAGCCCCAGAACTTCCCTCCCCAACCCCCGCGGACCAAAGGCTCTAGGCCACCGGCCTCATGATTATTTCCACGCGCTGCGCCGCTGACATTTCTTGCCATTTTAGGGCAGGCTTGACTGTAGCCTCCCATCGGGCACACGAGGACCCTCAGAAGACTGTACCCATTTCCGACGACTGTAGCCCCGAAACCCGCCTCCCCAATCCTCATGACCAGCACAGGCTATAGCCCACCGCCTCAAGTGACTATTTCCGTGTTGCGCCTCTGGCATTTTTTCCCATTTTAGGGCAGGCCTCTGACTGTAGCCTCCCACGGGACACACGAGGACCTCAAAAGACTGTACCCATTTCCGACGCCTCCCCAACCCCGCAGACCAAAGGCTATAGCCCACCTGCCTCGGCATGACTTATTTCACGCGCTGCGCTGGCTAAGGCATTTCTTGCCATTTTAGGGCAGGCCCTGAACGAGCCTCCCACTGGCACGCGAGGACCTCGAAAAGACTGTACCCATTTCCGACACCTGAGCCCCGAACGCCTCCCCAACCCCGAGGGCCAAAGGCTATAGCCCACCGCCTCGGGCATGACTATATCACGCTGCGCCGCTGACATTTCATGCCATTTAGGCAGGCTTCTGACCAGAGGCCTCCCACTGGGCACACGAGACCCTCAGAAGACTGCACTCCATTTCCGACCCACCGAGCCCTCAAACCCCTCCCAACCCTCATGGACCAGTTATAGCCCACCGCATCGGTGACTATTTGACGCTGCGCCCGCTGGTTATTTCTTGCCATTTTACGGCAGTGCCTCGACCGTAGCCTCCCACTGGGCACACGAGGACCTCGAAAAGACTGCACTCATTTCGACGACTGAGCCCTCAAACCCCTCCCAACCCCCATGGACCAGCTATAGCCCACCGCCTCGTGACTATTTAACGCGCTGCGCCGCTGGGCATTTCTTGTCAATTTATGGCAGGCCTCTGACCCTAGCCACCCACGGGGCACACGAGGCCCCTCGAAAAGACGGTACCCATTTCCGACGCCCCTCCCCAACCCCCGCAGACCAAAGGCTATAGCCCACCGCCTCATGATTATTTCACGCCTCACCATGGCATTTCTTGCCATATTTTAGGGCAGGCCCTCAAGGTAGCCTCCCACTGGCACGCGAGGACCTCAAAAGACTGTACCCATTTCCGACACCCAGAGCCCCGAACACCCTCCCAACGCCCGAGGGCCAGCACATAGCCCACCGCCTTGGCGACTATATCACGCCATGTCTGCTGGACATTTCTTACTATTTTAGGCAGGCTTGACTCAGTAGCCTCCCATCGGGCACATGAGGACCTCGAAAAGACTGTACCCATTTCCGACGACCAGAGCCCCTTAAACCCCCACCCCAACCCCCGCGGACCAAAGGCAATAGCCCACCGCCTCGGCGATTATTTCACGCTGGCCATGCTGGTATTTCTTGTTATTTTAGGGCAGGCTTGATCGTAGCCTCCCACTGGGCACATGAGGACCCCGAAAAGACTGTACCCATTTCCCACGCCCAAGAGCCCTGTAACTTCCTCCCCAACCCCGCTGACCAAAGGCTCTAGGCCACCGCCCCATGATTATTTCACGCGCTGCGCACGCTGGACATTTCTTGCCATTTTAGGCAGGCTTGACCTCAGATCCTCCCATCGGGCACACGAGGACCCTCAGAAGACTGTACCCATTTCCGACCACTGAGCTCTGAAACCCGCCTCCCAATCCTCAAGGGACCAAAGGCTATAGCCCACCGGCCTCAGTGACTATTTCCCGCGCTGCGCCGCTGGGTATTTCTTGCCATTTTAGGCCAGGCCCTGACCGTAGCCTCCCACTGGGCACGCGAGGACCCTCGAAAAGACTGTACCCATTTCCGACACCCAGAGCCCCCGAACGC
Organism: Citropsis articulata; assembly: GCA_030449925.1. NCBI lineage: Eukaryota > Viridiplantae > Streptophyta > Magnoliopsida > Sapindales > Rutaceae > Citropsis > Citropsis articulata. The sequence goes on from JASUUH010000220.1 coordinate 163,420, forward strand.
CCCTCCCCAACCCCCGCGGGCCAAAGGCTATAGCCCACCGGCCTCGGCGACTATTTCACGCGCTGCGCCCCTGGACCTTTCTTGCCATTTTAGGGCAGGCTTGTGCACGTAGCCTCCCACTGGGCACACGAGGACCTCAGAAGACTGTCACCCATTTCTGACGATCGTGAGCTCTCAAACCCCCTCCCCAACCCCCGTGGACCAAAGGCTATAGCCCACCGGCATCGGTGACTATTTGACGCGCTACGCCGCTGGGCATTTCTTGCCCTTTTAGGGCAGGCTTCTGACCGTAGCCTCCCACTGGGCACACGAGGACCCTCGAAAAGACCGTACCCATTTCCGACGACCAGAACCCCCGAAACCCGCTCCCCAATCCCCGCGGACCAAAGGCTATAGCCCACCGGCCTCAGTGACTATTTCCCGTGCTGCGCCGCTCGGCATTTCTTGCCATTTTAGGCCAGGCCCTGAACGTAGCCTCCCACTGGGCACGCGAGGACCCTCGAAAAGACTGTACCCATTTCCGACACCCAGAGCCCCCGAACGCCCCTCCCCAACCCCCGAGGGCCAAAGGCTATAGCCCACCGGCCTCGGCGACTATTTCACGCGCTGCGCCGCTGGACATTTCTTGCCATTTTAGGGCAGGCTTCTGACCGTAGCCTCCCACTGGGCACACGAGGACCGTCGAAAAGACTGTACCCATTTCCGACTGCAGCCCCCTAAACCCCTCCCAACCCTCAAGGACCAGCTATAGCCCACCGCCCTCGTGACTATTTCCACGGCCATGACGCTGGCATTTCTTGTCATTTTAGGGCAGGCCTCTGATCAGAGCCACCCACGGGCACACGAGGACCCACGAAAAGACTGTACCCATTTCCGACTCCCCTCCCCAACCCCGCACCAAAGGCTATAGCCCACCGCCTCGGCGATTATTTCACGCCTGCGCCTGGCATTTCTTGCCATTTTAGGGCAGGCCCTGAGGTAGCCTCCCATCACGCTGAGACCCTCGAAAAGACTGTACCCATTTCCGACGATCAGAGCCCCGAAACCCCCACCCCAACCCCCCTGGACCAAAGGCTATAGCCCACCGGCCTCAAGTGCGATTATTTCACGGCACATGCTTGGTATTTCTTGTTATTTTAGGTAGGCTTCTGATCAGAGCCTCCCACTGGGCACACGAGGACCCTCAAAAGACTGTACCCATTTCCGACACCCAGAGCCCCCGAACGCCCCTCCCTAACCCCCGAGGCCAAAGCACATAGCCCACCGCCTGGCGACTATCACGCACGCGCCATGCTGGACATTTCTTGTCATTTTAGTGCCTGCCGAGCTCTCCCACTGCACACGAAAGCACCCTCAGAAGACTGCACCCATTTCCGACCCACCAGTAACCCCCAAACCCCTCCCAACCCTCAAGGACCAAAGGCTATAGCCCACTGCCCCATGATTATTTCACGCGCTGGCGCCGCTTGGACATTTCTTGCCATTTTAGGACAGGCTTCCTGACCAGAGCCTCCCATCGGGCACACGAGGACCCTCAGAAAGACTGTACCCATTTCCCGACGACCAGAGCCCCCGAAACCCCTCCCCAACCTCATGGACCAAAGGCTATAGCCCACTGCCTCAAGTGACTATTTCCGTGTTGCGCCATGGTTATTTCTTGGCATTTTAGGGCAGGCCTCTGACCGTAGCCTCCCACTGGGCACACGAGTACCCTCAAAAATACTGTACCCATTTCCGACGACCAGAGCCCCCTAAAACCCCTCCCCAGCCCCCGCGGACCAAAGGCTATAGCCCACCGGCCTCGGTGACTATTTCACGCGCTGCGCCGCTGGGTATTTCTTTGCATTTTAGGACAGTGCTTCGATCAGGCCTCCCAGCACACACGAGGACCCTCGAAAAGACTGTACCCATTTCCGACGCCCCTCCCCAACTCCCGCAGACCAAAGGCTATAGCCCACCGGCCTCAGTGACTATTTCCCGTGCTGCGCCGCTTGTTATTTCTTGCTATTTTAGGCCAGGGCTCTGACCGTAGCCTCCCACTGGGCACACGAGGACCCTCGAAAAGACTGTACCCATTTCCGAAGATCAGAGCCCCCGAAACCCCCTCCCCAACCCCCGTGGACCAAAGGCTATAGCCCACCGGCCTCGGCGACTATTTCACGCGGCCATGGCTGGTATTTCTTGTTATTTTAGGTAGGCTTGATCGTAGCCTCCCACTGGGCACACGAGACCCTCAGAAGACTGCACCCATTTCCGACACCTGAGCCCTAACTTCCCTCCCAACCCCTCATGTCCAAAGGCTCTAGGCCACCGCCTGGCCGATTATTTCACGCGCCATGGCTGACATTTCTTGCCATTTTAGGCAGTGCTTCGACTGCATTCTCCCACTGGGCACACGAGACCCTCAGAAGACTGTACCCATTTCCGACACTGAGCCTCAAACCCGCCTCCCCAATCCTCATGGACCAAAGGCTATAGCCCACCGCCTCAAGTGACTATTTCCCGTGCTGCGCCGCTCGGCATTTCTTGCCATTTTAGGGCAGGCCTCTGACCGTAGCCTCCCACGGGACACACGAGGACCCTCGAAAAGACTGTACCCATTTCCGACGCCCCTCCCCAACCCCCGCAGACCAAAGGCTATAGCCCACCGGCCTCGGCGACTATTTCAGGGACGGGGCCTCGGGGCATTTCTTGCCATTTTAGGGCAGGCCCTGAACGTAGCCTCCCACTGGGCACGCGAGGACCCTCGAAAAGACTGTACCCATTTCCGACACCCAGAGCCCCCGAACGCCCCTCCCCAACCCCCGAGGGCCAAAGGCTATAGCCCACCGGCCTCGGCGACTATATCACGCGCTGCGCCGCTGGACATTTCATGCCATTTTAGGGCAGGCTTCTGACCGTAGCCTCCCACTGGGCACACGAGGACCCTCGAAAAGACTGTACCCATTTCCGACGATCAGAGCCCCCGAAACCCCCTCCCCAACCCCTCATGACCAGCTATAGCCCACCGCATCGGTGACTATTTGACGCGCTACGCTGGTTATTTCTTGCCATTTTAGGGCAGGCTCTGACTGTAGCCTCCCACTGGGCACACGAGACCTCGAAAAGACTGCACTCCATTTCTCGACGACTGTGAGCCCTCAAACCCCTCCCCAACCCTCATGGACCAGTTATAGCCCACCGCCTGGTGACTATTTCACGCGCTGCGACGCTGGGCATTTCTTGTCATTTTAGGGCAGGCCTCTGACCGTAGCCACCCACTGGGCACACGAGGACCCTCGAAAAGACTGTACCCATTTCCGACGCCCCTCCCCAACCCCCGCAGACCAAAGGCTATAGCCCACCGGCCTCATGATTATTTCACGCTCACACTGGCATTTCTTGCCATTTTAGGGCAGGCCCTGAAGGTAGCCTCCCACTGGGCACGCGAGGACCCTCGAAAAGACTGTACCCATTTCCGACACCCAGAGCCCCCGAAAGCCCCACCCCAACACCCCAGGGCCAAAGGCTAAAGCCCCCCGGCCTCATGATTATATCACGCTGCTACGCTGGACATTTCATGCCATTTTAGGCAGTGCTTCTGACCGTAGCCTCCCATTGGGCACACGAGGACCCTCAGAAGACTGCACTCATTTCCGACGACTGAGCCCCAAATCCCTCCCCAACCCCTCATGGACCAAAGGCTATAGCCCACCGCATCGGTGACTATTTGACGCCACGCTGGCATTTCTTGTTCTTTAGGGCAGGCTTCTGACCGTAGCCTCCCACTGAGCACACGAGGACCCTCGAAAAGACTGCACTCCATTTCTCGACGCACTGTGAGCCCTCAAACCCTCCCCAACCCTCATGGACCAAAGGCTATAGCACACACCGCCTTGTGACTATTTCCACGCGCTATGACTGGCATTTTTGTCATTTTAGGGCAGGCCTCGACAGTAGCCACCCACGGGCACACGAGGACCTCGAAAAGACTGCACCCATTTCCGACGCCTCCCCAACCCCCGCAGACCAAAGGCTATAGCCCACCGCCTCGGCGATTATTTCACGCCTCGCTACAGCATTTCTTGCCATTTTAGGCAGGCCTGGTAGCCTCCCATCACGCGAGACCCTCGAAAAGACTGTACCCATTTCCGACGATCGAGCCTCAAACCCCTCCCCAACCGCTGTGGACCAAAGGCTTATAGCCCACCGCCTCTGGTGATTATTTCACGCGCTGCTGGGTATTTCTGTTATTTTAGGTAGGCTTGATCAGAGCCTCCCACTGGGCACACGAGGACCCTCAAAAGACTGTACCCATTTCACACCCAGAGCCCCCGAACGCCTCTCCCAACCCCGAGGGCCAAAGGCTATAGCCCACCGCCCCATGATTATATCACGCCATGCTGCTGGACATTTCTTGTCATTTTAGGGCAGGCTTCGTCAGAGCCTCCCATCGGGTACACGAGGACCTCAGAAGACTGTACTCCATTTCCGACGACTGTGAGCCCCAAACCCCTCCCAACCCTCATGGACCAAAGGTTATAGCCCACCGCCTCATGGCTGACTATTTCACGCGCTGCGCCGCTGGACATTTCTTGCCATTTTAGGACAGGCTTCTGACCGTAGCCTCCCACTGGGCACACGAGGACCCTCGTAAAGACTGTACCCATTTCCGACGACCAGAGCCCCCGGAAGCCCCTCCCAACCCTCATGACCAAAGGCTATAGCCCACTGCCTCGGCGATTATTTCACGCTGCGCCGCTGACATTTCTTGTTATTTTAGGACAGGCTTGACTGTAGCCTCCCACTGGGCACACGAGACCCTCAGAAGACTGTACCCATTTCCGACGACCAGAGCCCCTAAACCCCCTCCCCAACCCCCGTGGACCATAGGCTATAGCCCACCGCCTCATGATTATTTCACGCTGGCCACTGGACATTTCTTGCCATTTTAGGATGTGCTTCTGACCGTAGCCTCCCACTGGGAACACGAGGACCCTCAGAAGACTGTACCCATTTCTCGACCACTGAGCCCCAAACCCCTACCCAACCTCAAGGACCAAAGGCTATAGCCCACCGCCTCAAGTGACTATTTCCGTGCGCGCTGGTTATTTCTTGCTATTTTAGGCCAGTGGCTTTGACCGTAGCCTCCCATCACACGAGGACCTCGAAAAGACTGTACCCATTTCCGACGATCGAGCCCCTCAAACCCTCCCCAACCCCTGTGGGACCAAAGGCTATAGCCCACCGCCTCATGATTATTTCACGCATGCTGCTGGTATTTCTTGTTATTTTAGGTAGGCTTGATCGAGCCTCCCACCTGGGCACACGAGGACCCTCAGAAGACTGTACCCATTTCCCGACACCCAGAGCCCTGTAACTTCCCTCCCCAACCCCTCATGGGACCAAAGGCTCTAGGCCACCGCCTCGGCGATTATTTCACGCGGCCATGCTGACATTTCTTGCCATTTTAGGGCAGGCTTCTGACCGTAGCCTCCCATCAAGTACACGAGGACCCTCAGAAGACTGTACCCATTTCCGACGACTGAGCCCTCAAACCCGCCTCCCAATCCTCATGACCAAAGGCTATAGCCCACTGCCTCGCTGACTATTTCCTGTTGCGCCTGCATTTCTTGCCATTTTAGGGCAGGCCTCTGACTGTAGCCTCCCACGGACACACGAGGACCCTCGAAAAGACTGCACCCATTTCCGACGCCTCCCCAACCCCTCAGAGACCAGCAAGGCTATAGCCCACCGCCTCATGATTATTTCACGCTCAAGGCCTGGCATTTTGCCATTTTAGGCAGGCCCTGAAGGTAGCCTCCCACTGGGCACGCGAGGACCCTCGAAAAGACTGTACCCATTTCCTACACCCAGAGCCCCCGAATTCCCCTACCCAACACCCGAGGGCCAAAGGCTATAGCCCACTGCCTCATGATTATATCACGCTGCGCTGACATTTCATGCCATTTTAGGGCAGGCTTCTGACCATAGCCTCCCACAGGGCACACGAGTACCCTCAGAAGACTGACTCCATTTCCGACGACCTGTGAGCCCTCAAACCCTCCCCAACCCTCATGACCAAAGGCTATAGCCCACCGTCATCGGTGACTATTTGACGCGCTGCCTGCTGGTTATTTCTTGCCATTTTAGGCAGGCCTCGACCGTAGCCTCCCACTGGGCACACGAGACCTCGAAAAGACTGTACCCATCCATTTCACGACTGTAGCCCCAAACCCCTCCCCAACCCCTCATGGACCAGGCTATAGCCCACCGCCTTGGTGACTTATTTCACGCTGCAACGCTGGCATTTCTTGTCATTTTAGGGCAGGCTCTGATCAGAGCCACCCACGGGGACACGAGGACCTCGAAAAGATCACCCATTTCCGACGCCTCCCCAACCCTCCCAACCGCACAGGCTATAGCCCACCGCCTCGGCGACTTATTTCACGCCTGCGCTACTGGCATTTCTTGCCATTTTAGGGCAGGCCCGGAAGGAAGCCTCCCACTGGGCACGCGAGGACCCTCGAAAAGACTGTACCCATTTTCGACACCCAGAGCCCCCGAACACCCCTCCCCAACGCCCGAGGGCCAAAGGCTATAGCCCACCGGCCTCGGCGACTATATCACGCGCTGCGCTGCTGGACATTTCTTACCATTTTAGGCAGGCTTGACAGAGCCTCCCATGGCACACGAGGACCCTCGAAAAGACTGTACCCATTTCCGACGACTGTGAGCCCCAAACCCTCCCCAACCCCTGTGGACCAAAGGCTATAGCCCACCGCCTCGGCGATTATTTCACGCTGGCCTGGGTATTTTTGTTATTTTAGGTAGGCTTGATGGTAGCCTCCCATGGCACACGAGGACCCGCGAAAAGACTGTACCCATTTCACACCCAGAGCCCCGAACGCCCTCCCAACCCCCGAGGGCCAGCATATAGCCCACCGCCTTGGTGACTATATCACGCGCCGCTGGACATTTCTTGTCATTTTAGGCAGGCTTGGTCAGAGCCTCCCACTGGTACACGAGGACCCTCAGAAGACTGTACCCATTTCCGACGACTGAGCCCCTCAAACCCCTCCCAACCCCGTGGGACCAGCACATAGCCCACCGCCTCGGGCGATTATTTCACGCCATGCTGGGTATTTCTTGCTATTTTAGGGTAGGCTTCTGATGGTAGCCTCCCACTGGGCACACGAGGACCCTCGAAAAGACTGTACCCATTTCCGACACCCAGAGCCCCCGAACGCCCCTCCCCAACCCCCGAGGGCCAAAGGCTATAGCCCACCGGCCTCGGTGACTATTTCACGCGCTGCGCCGCTGGGCATTTCTTGCCATTTTAGGGCAGGCCTCTGACCGTAGCCTCCCACTGGGCACACGAGGACCCTCGAAAAGACTGTACCCATTTCTGACGACCAGAGCCCCCGAAACCCCCTCCCCAACCCCCGCGGACCAAAGGCTATAGCCCACCGGCCTCGGTGACTATTTCACGCGCTGCAACGCTGGGCATTTCTTGTCATTTTAGGGCAGGCCTCTGACCGTAGCCACCCACGGGGCACACGAGGACCCTCGAAAAGACTGTACCCATTTCCGACGCCCCTCCCCAACCCCCGCAGACCAAAGGCTATAGCCCACCGGCCTCGGCGACTATTTCACGCTCTGCCACTGGCATTTCTTGCCATTTTAGGGCAGGCTGAAGGAAGCCTCCCATCACGCGAGACCCTCGACAAGACTGTACCCATTTTCGACTACCAGAGCCCCGAACCCCCCTCCCCAACGCCCGAGGGCCAGTTATAGCCCACCGGCCCCATGATTATATCACGCTGCCTGCTGGACATTTCTTACCATTTTAGGGCAGGCTTCTGACCGTAGCCTCCCACTGGGCACACGAGGACCCTCGAAAAGACTGTACCCATTTCCGACGACCAGTGGGCCTCAAACCCTCCCAACCCCTGCGGGACCAGGCTATAGCCCACCGCCTCATGATTATTTCACGCATGCGCTTGGTATTTCTTGTTATTTTAGGTAGTCTTCGATGGTAGCCTCCCATCACACGAGGACCCTCGAAAAGACTGTACCCATTTCCCGACACCCAGAGCCCCGAACGCCCCTCCCAACCCCGAGGCTGGGTTATAGCCCACCGCCCTGGTGATTATATCACGCGCTGCGCTTGGACATTTCTTGTCATTTTAGGGCAGGCTTCCGTCAGAGCCTCCCACTGGCACACGAGGACCCTCAGAAGACTGTACCCATTTCTCACCACTGAGCCCCCAAACCCTCCCCAACCCCCGAGGACCAAAGGCTATAGCCCACCGCCTCATGATTATTTCACGCGCGCTACTACTGGACATTTCATTATTTTAGGACAGTGCTTCGATCAGAGCCTCCCACTCACACGAGGACCCTTGTAAAGACTCACCCATTTCCGACACCAGAGCCCCAAACCCTCCCAACCCCCGCGGACCAAAGGCTATAGCCCACCGCCTCGGCGATTATTTCACGCGCTGGCCTGGACATTTCTTGCTATTTTAGGACAGTGCTTCTGATCAGAGCCTCCCACTGGCACACGAGGACCCTCAGAAGACTGTACTCCATTTCCTACGACTGTGAGCCCCCAAACCCCTCCCAACCTCATGGACCAAAGGCTATAGCCCACCGCCTCAAGTGACTATTTCCGTGCTGCCGCTGGTTATTTCACATTTTAGGGCAGGCTTGACCGTAGCCTCCCATCACACGAGTACCCTCAGAAGACTGCACCCATTTCCGACCCACTGTGAGCCCCTTAAACCCCTCCCCAACCCCTCTGGGACCAAAGGCTATAGCCCACCGCCTCATGATTATTTCACGCTACCGCTGGACATTTCTTGCCATTTTAGGACAGGCTTCTGACCGTAGCCTCCCACTGGGCACACGAGGACCCTCAGAAGACTGCACTCCATTGCCGACCCACTGAGCCCCGAAACCCCTAGCCAACCCTCATGGACCAAAGGCTATAGCCCACCGCCTGACTATTTCCGTGTTGCGCTGGCTGGTTATTTTTTGCTATTTTAGGCTGTGGCTCGACTGTAGCCTCCCACTGGCACACGAGGACCTCAAAAGACTGTACCCATTTCCGACGATCGTGAGCCCCAAACCCCTCCCAACCCCGTGGACCAAAGGCTATAGCCCACCGCCTCGGCATGATTATTTCACGCGCCATGGCTGGTATTACTTGCTATTTTAGGGTAGGCTTCTGATCGTAGCCTCCCACTGGGCACACGAGGACCCTCAGAAGACTGACTCCATTTCCCACACCCAGAGCCCTGTAACTTCCTCCCAACCCCTCATGACCAAAGGCTCTAGGCCACCGCCTCATGATTATTTCACGCGCTGCGCCGCTGGGCATTTCTTGCCATTTTAGGGCAGGCCTGACCAGTAGCCTCCCATCGGGCACACGAGGACCTCAGAAGACTGACCCATTTCCACGACTGTGAGCCCCCGAAAACGCTCCCAATCCCTCAAGGACCAAAGGCTATAGCCCACCGGCCTCAGTGACTATTTCCCGTGCTGCGCCGCTCGGCATTTCTTGCCATTTTAGGGCAGGCCTCTGACCGTAGCCTCCCACGGGACACACGAGGACCCTCGAAAAGACTGTACCCATTTCCGACGCCCCTCCCCAACCCCCGCAGACCAAAGGCTATAGCCCACCGGCCTCGGCGACTATTTCACGCGCTGCGCCGCTGGGCATTTCTTGCCATTTTAGGGCAGGCCCTGACCGTAGCCTCCCACTGGGCACGCGAGGACCCTCGAAAAGACTGTACCCATTTCCGACACCCAGAGCCCCCGAACGCCCCTCCCCAACCCCCGCGGGCCAAAGGCTATAGCCCACCGGCCTCGGCGACTATTTCACGCGCTGCGCCGCTGGACATTTCTTGCCATTTTAGGGCAGGCTTCTGACCGTAGCCTCCCACTGGGCACACGAGGACCCTCAGAAGACTGCACTCCATTTCTGACGCACCAGAGCCCTCAAACCCCTCCCCAACCCCTCATGGACAGGCTATAGCCCACCGCCTTGATTATTTCACGCGCTGCAACGCTGGCATTTCTTGTCATTTTAGGGCAGGCCTCGATCAGAGCCACCCACGGGCACACGAGACCTCGATAAGACTGTACCCATTTCCGACGCCCCTCCCCAACCCCCGCAGACCAAAGGCTATAGCCCACCGGCTTCGGCGACTATTTCACGCACTGCGCCGCTGGGCATTTCTTGCCATTTTAGGGCAGGCCCTGAAGGTAGCCTCCCACTGGGCACGCGAGGACCCTCGAAAAGACTGTACCCATTTCAGACACCCAGAGCCCCCGAACCCCCCTCCCCAACACCCGAGGGCCAGCACTATAGCCCACCGCCTCCATGATTATATCACGCACGCCACTGGACATTTCTTACCATTTTAGGCAGGCTTCTGACCGTAGCCTCCCATCACACGAGGACCGTCGAATAGACAGTACCCATTTTCGACGACTGTGAGCCCCCAAACCCCTCCCCAACCCCTGTGGGACCAAAGCACATAGCCCACCGCCTCATGATTATTTCACGCCATGCCACTGGTATTTCTTGTTATTTTAGGGCAGGCTTGATCGTAGCCTCCCACCGGGCACATGAGGACCCTCAAAAGATCAGACCCATTTCCGACGCCAAGAGCCCTGTAACTTCCTCCCCAACCCCTCATGGACCAAAGGCTCTAGGCCACCGCCTCGGCGATTATTTCACGCGCTGCCACTGACATTTCTTGCCATTTTAGGGCAGGCTTCGATCAGATCCTCCCATCGGGCACACGAGGACCCTCAGAAGACTGTACTCCATTTCCGACGACTGAGCCCTCAAACCCGCCTCCCCAATCCCAGCTGACCAAAGGCTATAGCCCACCGCCTCAAAGTGACTATTTCCTGTGTCATACTGCCGGCATTTCTTGCCATTTTAGGCCAGTGCCCTGAACGTAGCCTCCCACTGGCACGCGAGACCCTCAAAAGACTGTACCCATTTCCGACACCCAGAGCCCCCGAACGCCCCTCCCAACCCCGAGGGGCTGGGGCACATAGCCCACCGCCCCATGATTATATCACGCCATGCTACCGCTGACATTTCATGCCATTTTAGGCCAGGCTTCTGACCAGAGCCTCCCACTGGGCACACGAGGACCCTCAGAAGACTGTGACTCCATTTCCGACGCACTGAGCCCCCAAACCCCTCCCAACCCTCGCTGGACCAAAGCATAGCCCACCGCATCGGTGACTATTTGACGCGCCACGTCATTGGCAAGCATTTTTGTTCCTTTAGGGCAGGGCTCTGACCGTAGCCTCCCACTGGGCACACGAGGACCCTAGAAAAGACTGCACTCATTTCTGACGCCCAGGGCCCCGAAACCCTCCCAACCCCTCATGGACTATATATAGCCCACCGCCTGGTGACTATTTCCACGCGCCATGACGCTTGGCATTTCTTGTCATTTTAGGGCAGGCTCTCTGATCAGAGCCACCCACGGGCACACGAGGACCCTCAAAAGACTGCACCCATTTCCGACGCCCCTCCCAACCCCGCAGACCAAAGGCTAGCCCACCGCCTGGCGATTATTTCACGCCTGCGCCACTGGCATTTTTGCCATTTTAGGGCAGGCCCTCAAGGTAGCCTCCCACTGGCACGCGAGGACCCTCGAAAAGACTGTACCCATTTCTCACACCTGAGCCCCTCAACACCCTCCCAACCCCCGAGGGCCAAAGTCTATAGCCCACTGCCTCGGCGATTATATCACGCCATGCGCTGGACATTTCTACCATTTTAGGGCATGCTTCTGACCGTAGCCTCCCACCTGGGCACACGAGGACCTCAGAAGACTGCACTCCATTTCCCGATGCCTGAGCCCTGAACGCCTCCCAACCCCCGAGGTCCAAAGGCTATAGCCCACCGGCATCGGTGATTATTTGACGCCACGCCATGGCATTTCTTGCCCTTTAGCAGGCTTGATCGTAGCCTCCCACTGGGCACACGAGGACCCTCGAAAAGACTGCACTCCATTTCCTGCACCAGAGCCCCTCAAACCCCTCCCCAACCCTCATGACCAGCACATAGCCCACCGCCTCGGTGACTATTTCACGCTATGAGCCGCTGGGCATTTCTTGTCATTTTAGGGCAGCCTCTGATCAGAGCCACCCACGGGCAGACGAGGACCCTCGAAAAGACTCAGACTCCATTTCCGACGCCCCTCCCAACCCCTCAGAGACCAAAGCTATAGCCCACCGACCTGATTATTTCACGCTCAAGCGCCTGGCAAGCATTTCTTGTAATTTTAGGCAGGCCTCAAGGTAGCCTCCCACTCACGCGAGGACCCTCGAAAAGACTGCACTCCATTTCCGACACCCGTGAGCCCCCGAACACCCTCCCAACCCCGAGGCCAGTTATAGCCCACTGCCCCATGATTATATCACGCGCTGCTGGACATTTCTTACCATTTTAGGGCAGGCTTCTGACCGTAGCCTCCCACTGGGCACACGAGGACCCTCAAAGACTGTACCCATTTCCGACCACTGTGAGCCCCAAACCCCTCCCCAACCTCATGGACCAAAGGCTATAGCCCACCGCCTCAGTGACTATTTCCGTGCTGCGCCACTGGTTATTTCATGCCATTTTAGGCAGTGCCTCTGACCAGTAGCCTCCCACTGGGCACAAGAGGACCTCGAAAAGACTGCACCCATTTCAAGATCGAGCCCCCTAAACCCCTCCCCCAACCCTCATGACTAAATGCTATAGCCCACCGGCCTCAAGTGACTATTTCCTGTGTCACACTGGGCATTTCTTGCCATTTTAGGACAGGCCTCTGACCGTAGCCTCCCACTGGCCACACGAGGACCCTCGAAAATACTGTACCCATTTCCGACGCCCAGAGACCCCGAACGCCCCACCCCAACCCCCCCGGACCAAAGGCTATAGCCCACTGCCTCCATGATTATTTCACGCTACGTCACTGGCATGTCTTGCTATTTTAGGGCAGGTTTCTGACCGTAGCCTCCCACTGGGCACACGAGGACCCTCGAAAAGACTGTACCCATTTCCGACGACCAGAGCCCCCGAAACCCCCTCCCCAACCCCCGTGGACCAAAGGCTATAGCCCACCGGCCTCATGACACTCACGCGCCAAGGCTACTGGGTATTTCTTGTTATTTTAGGCAGGCTTGATCGTAGCCTCCCATCTGACACACGAGGACCCTCGAAAAGACTGTACCACCTCCGACGCCTCCCCAACTCCCTGCAGACCAGCACATAGCCCACCGCCTTGCTGATTATTTCACGCCTCAAGGCCATTGGCATTTCTTGCCATTTAGGCAGGCCCTGTAGTTCCCACTGGGCATGCGAGGACCCTCGAAAAGACTGTACCCATTTCCGACACGCAGAGCCCCCGAATGCCCCTCCCCAACTCCCGAGGCTGGGGCACATAGCCCACCGCCTTGTGACTATTTCCACGCACAAGGCCATGGACATTTCTTGCCATTTTAGACAGTGCTTGACCGTAGCCTCCAATCGGGCACACGAGGACCCTCAGAAGACTGCACCCATTTCCGACGACCAGAGCCCCAAACCCCTCCCCAACCCTCATGGACCAAAGGCTATAGCCCACCGCCCTCAAGTGACTATTTCCGTGTTGCGCCACTGGTTATTTCTTGCCATTTTAGGCAGTGCCTCGACCGTAGCCTCCCACTAGGCACAAGAGGACCCTCGAAAAGACTGTACCCATTTCTCAAGATCAGAGCCCCTAAACCCTCCCCAACCCTCCTGACCAGTATAGCCCACCGCCTCAAAGTGACTATTTCCTGTGCGCGCTGGTTATTTCTCACATTTTAGGCAGTGCCTCGATCAGAGCCTCCCACTGGCACAAGAGGACCTCAAAAAGACTGTACCCATTTCCGACGATCAGAGCCCCTAAACCCCCTCCCCAACCCCCGTGGACCAAAGGCTATAGCCCACTGCCCCATGATTATTTCACGCACATGCTACTGGTATTTCTTGCTATTTTAGGTAGGCTTGATCAGAGCCTCCCATCACAAGCACACGAGGACCCTCGAAACGACTGTACCCATTTCCCACACCCAGAGCCCTGTAACTTCCCTCCCAACCGCCATGGACCAAAGGCTCTAGGCCACCGCCCCGCTGATTATTTCACGCGCTGGCTGACATTTCTTGCCATTTTAGGCAAGTGCTTGACCGTAGCCTCCTACTGGGCACACGAGGACCCTCGTAAAGACTGCACCCATTTCCGACGACTGAGCCCCCAAACCCCTCCCAACCCCTCATGGGACCAAAGGCTATAGCCCACCGACCTCAGTGACTATTTCCCGTGCTGCGCCGCTGGGCATTTCTTACCATTTTAGGACAGGCCTCTGACCGTAGCCTCCCACTGGCCACACGAGGACCCTCAAAAAGGCTGTACCCATTTCCGACGCCCAGAGACCCCGAACGCCCCACCCCAACCCCCGCGGACCAAAGGCTATAGCCCACCGGCCTCTGATTATTTCACGCATGCGCCATTGGATGTCTTGCTATTTTAGGCAGTGTTTCTGATCAGAGCCTCCCACTGGGCACATGAGGACCCTCGAAGATCAGTACTCCATTTCCGACGCCCAGAGCCCTGTAACTTCCTCCCAACCCACGCTGACCAAAGGCTCTAGGCCACCGCCCCGATTATTTCATGCGCTGGCTTGACATTTCTTGCCATTTTAGGGCAGGCTTCTGACCAGAGCCTCCCACTGGGCACACGAGACCTCAGAAGACTGTACCCATTTCCGACGACTGAGCCCCCAAACCCCTCCCCAACCCTCATGGGACCAAAGGCTATAGCCCACCGCCTCAAGTGACTATTTCCGTGTTGCGGCCATGGTTATTTTTTTGTTATTTTAGTGCCTCTGACCGTAGCCTCCCATCACACGAGGACCCTCGAAAAGACTGTACCCATTTCCGACGATCAGAGCCCCCGCAAAACCCTCCCCAACCTCTGGACCAAAGGCTATAGCCCACCGCCCTCTGCCGATTATTTCATCGCCATGCTGGTATTTCTTGTTATTTTAGTAGGCTTGATCAGCCTCCCACTGGGCACACGAGGACCCTCGAAAAAGACTGCACCATTTCCCGACACCCAGAGCCCTGTGAACTTCCCTCCCAACCGGCCATGACCAAAGGCTCTAGGCCACCGCCTCATGATTATTTCCTGTGTCACTGGCTGGTATTTCTTGCCATCTTAGGGCAGGCGTCCGACCGTAGGCCTCCCACGGGACACACGAGGACCCTCAAAAGACTGCACCCATTTCCGACGCCTCCCCAACTCCCCTAAAGACTAGCACATAGCCCACCGCCCCATGACTATTTCACGCCTCACTACTGGCATTTCTTGCCATTTTAGGGCAGGCCTCAAGGTAGCCTCCCACTGGCATGCGAGGACCCTCGAAAAGACTGTACCCATTTCCCACACGCAGAGCTCCCCGAATGCCCTCCCAACTCCCGAGGGCTTACAGCCCACCGCCCTGCGGATTATTTCACGCACAAGGCCACTTGGACATTTTCTTGCTATTTTAGGACAGGCTTGACCGTAGCCTCCCACCGGGCACACGAGGACCCTCAGAAGACTGCACTCCATTTCCGACGACTGTGAGCCCCCAAACCCCTCCCCAACCCCTCGGGACCAAAGGCTATAGCCCACCGGCCTGCTGACTATTTCCGTGCTGCCACTGGTTATTTCTGCCATTTTAGGCAGGCCTGACCGTAGCCTCCCCACTGGTACAAGAGGACCTCAAAAGACTGTACCATTTCCGACGACGAGCCCCTCAAACCCTCACCAACCCCGCGGACCACACGCTATAGCCCACCGTCCTGGGCATGATTATTTCACGGCCATGCTACTGGTATTTTGTTATTTTAGGGTAGGCTTCTGATCAGAGCCTCCCATCGGGCACACGAGACCCTCGAAAAAGACTGTACCCATTTCCCGACACCAGAGCCCTAACTTCCTCCCCAACCGCCATGACCAAAGGCTCTAGGCCACCGGCCCTACGATTATTTCCGTGTTGCGCTTGGTATTTTTGCCATTTTAGGGCAGGCTCGACCGTAGCCTCCCACGGACACACGAGGACCCTCGAAAAGACTGCACTCCATTTCCCGACGCCTCCCCAACTCCTGCAGACCAAAGCTATAGCCCACCGCCTCATGATTATTTCACGCTCACTAAGGCATTTCTTGCCATTTTAGGGCAGGCCCTTAAGGTAGCCTCCCACTGGGCATGCGAGGACCCTCGAAAAGACTGTACCCATTTCCGACACGCAGAGCCCCCGAATGCCCCTCCCCAACTCCCGAGGGCCAAAGGCTATAGCCCACCGGCCTCGGTGACTATTTCACGCGCGCTGACATTTCTTGCCATTTTAGGACAGTGCTTGACCGTAGCCTCCCACGGCACACGAGGACCCTCAGAAGACTGTACCCATTTCCGACGACTGTGAGCCCCCAAACCCCTCCCCAACCCCATGGACCAAAGGCTATAGCCCACCGCCTCAAGTGACTATTTCCTGTGCGCTACTGGTTATTTCTATTTTAGGCAGGCCTCGACCGTAGCCTCCCACTGGCACAAGAGGACCTCAAAAGACTGTACCCATTTCCGACGATCGTGAGCCCCTAAACCCTCCCCAACCCCTGTGGGACCAGGCTATAGCCCACTGCCTCGGCTGATTATTTCACGCCATGCCATTGGTATTTCTTGTTATTTTAGGTAGGCTTGATCAGAGCCTCCCACAAGCACACGAGGACCCTCGAAAAGACTGCACCCATTTCCGACGCCCAGAGCCCTGTAACTTCCCTCCCAACCCCGCTGGACCAAAGGCTCCAGCCACCGCCTGCTGATTATTTCACGCGCATGCCACTTGACATTTCTTGCCATTTTAGGGCAGGCTCGACCAGATCCTCCCATCTGGGCACACGAGGACCCTCAGAAGACTGCACCCATTTCCGACGACTGAGCCCCAAACCCCCTCCCAACCCCTCATGACCAAAGGCTATAGCCCACCGACCTCAAGACTATTTCCGTGCGCATTGGCATTTCTTGCCATTTTAGGATTGTGCCTGACCGTAGCCTCCCACTGCCACACGAGGACCCTCGAAAAGACTGTACCCATTTCCGACGCCCAGAGACCCCGAACGCCCCACCCCAACCCCCCCGGACCAAAGGCTATAGCCCACTGCCATGATTATTTCACGCGCTACCATGGATGTCTTGCTTATTTTAGTGTGTTTCTGATCGTAGCCTCCCACTGGGCACATGAGGACCCTCAAAAAGACTGTACCCATTTCCGACGCCCAGAGCCCCAGAACTTCCCTCCCCAACCCACGCGGACCAAAGGCTCTAGGCCACCGGCCTCGGCGACTATTTCATGCGCTGCGCCGCTTGACATTTCTTGCCATTTTAGGGCAGGCTTCTGACCGTAGCCTCCCACTGGCCACACGAGGACCCTCAGAAGACTGACCCATTTCCACGACTGCAGAGCCCTCAATCCCCCTCCCCAACCCCCTCGGACCAAAGGCTATAGCCCACCGGCCTCAGTGACTATTTCCCGTGCTGCGCCGCTGGTTATTTCTTGCTATTTTAGGGCAGGCCTCTGACCGTAGCCTCCCACTGGTCACACGAGGACCCTCGAAAAGACTGTACCCATTTCCGACGATCAGAGCCCCCGAAACCCCCTCCCCAACCCCCGTGGACCAAAGGCTATACCCCACCGCCCCCATGATTATATCACGCGCGCTGCTGACATTTCAGACCATTTTAGGGCAGGCTTGACCGTAGCCTCCCATCGGGCACACGAGGACCCTCAGAAGACTGTACCCATTTCCGACGACTGTGAGCCCCTCAAACCCCTCCCAACCTCATGGACCAAAGGCTATAGCCCACCGCCTCAAGTGACTATTTCCTGTTGCGCGCTGGCATTTCTTGCCATTTTAGGAAGGCCTCTGACCGTAGCCTCCCACTGGCCTCACGAGGACCCTCGAAAAGACTGTACCCATTTCCGACGCCCGAAGCCCCCGAACGCCCCACCCCAACCCCCGCGGACCAAAGGCTATAGCCCACCCGCGGCTGATTATTTCACGCGCCATTGGTATGTCTTGCTATTTTAGGCAGACTTGACCAGAGCCTCCCACTGGCACACGAGGACCTTCTAAAATACTGAACCCATATCCTACGACCAGAGCCCCGAAACCCCACCCCAACCCCAGTGGACCAGCACATAGCCCACCGCCTCGGCTGATTATTTCACGCGCCATGCTGCTGGGTATTTCTTGTTATTTTAGGGCAGGCTTGATCGAGCCTCCCACCGGGCACATGAGGACCCTCGAAAAGACTCAGACCCATTTCCGACGCCTGTGAGCCCTGTAACTTCCCTCCCCAACCCACGCGGACAAAAGGCTCTAGGCCACCGGCCTCGGCAGACTATTTCCTGCGCTGCGCCGCTTGACATTTCTTGCCATTTTAGGGCAGGCTTCTGACCGTAGCCTCCCACTGGGCACACGAGACCTCAGAAGACTGTACCCATTTCCGACCACTGAGCTCAAACCCGCCTCCCAATCCTCATGGAGCAAAGGCTATAGCCCACCGGCCTCAGTGACTATTTCCCGTGCTGCGCCGATGGGCATTTCTTGCCATTTTAGGGCAGGCCTCTGACCGTAGCCTCCCACGGGACACACGAGGACCCTCGAAAAGACTGTACCCATTTCCGACGCCCCTCCCCAACCCCCGCAGACCAAAGGCTATAGCCCACCGGCCTCGGCGACTATTTCACGCACGCGCTACTGGGCATTTTTGCCATTTTAGGCAGGCCTGAACGTAGCCTCCCATCGGCACGCTGAGACCTCGAAAAGACTGCACCCATTTCCGACACCCAGCGCCCCCGAACGCCCTCCCCAATCCCCGAGGGCCAAAGGCTATAGCCCACCGCCCCGGCTGATTATATCACGCGGCCATTGGCATTTCTTGCCTTTAGGCATGTGCTTCTGACCGTAGCTTCCCACTGCCACACGAGGACCCCTCAGAAGACTGCACCCATTTCTCGACGACCAGAGCCTCAACCCCCTCCCCAACCCCCGTGGACCAAAGGCTATAGCCCACCGGCCTCGGTGACTATTTCACGCGCTGCGACGCTGGGCATTTCTTGTCATTTTAGGGCAGGCCTCTTACCGTAGCCACCCACGGGGCACACGAGGACCCTCGAAAAGACTGTACCCATTTCCGACGCCCAGAGACCCCGAACGCCCCACCCCAACCCCCGCGGACCAAAGGCTATAGCCCACCGGCCTCGGCGACTATTTCACGCGCTGCGCCGCTGGGCATTTCTTGCCATTTTAGGGCAGGCCCAGAACGTAGCCTCCCACTGGGCACGCGAGGACCCTCGAAAAGACTTTACCCATTTCCGACACCCAGAGCCCCCGAACGCCCCTCCCCAATCCCCGAGAGCCAAAGGTTATAGCGCACCGCCCATGACTATATCACGCCACTATCACTGGCTTGGCATTTTTTCTTGTCTTTAGGGCAGGCTCAATCAGAGGCCTCCCACTGGGCACACACGAGACCTCGAAAAGACTCAGACCCATTTCTGACGACTGAGCCCTCAACCCCTCCCCAACCCCTCATGGACCAAGCACATAGCCCACTGCCTCGTGATTATTTCACGCGCCATGACTAAGCATTTCTTGTCATTTTAGGGTGCCTCTGATCAGAAGCCACCCACTTTGGGCACACGAGGACCTCGAAAAGACTGTACCCATTTCCGACGCCCCTCCCCAACCCCTGCATCCAAAGCACATAGCCCACCGCCTCGGCATGACTATTTCACGCTCAAGGCCATTGGCATTTCTTGCCATTTTAGGGCAGGCCTCAATAGCCTCCCACTGGGCACGCTGAGAGGACCCTCGAAAAGACTGTGACCCATTTCCCACACCCAGAGCTCCCGAACACCCCTTCTCCCAACTCCCGAGGGGCCAGTTATAGCCCACCGGCCCCATTGCTGACTATATCACACGCCGCGCTACTGGACATTTCTTACCATTTTAGGGCAGGCTTCTCGACAAGAGCCTCCCATCTGGGCACACGAGACCCTCAGAAGACTGTACCCATTTCCGACGCACTGAGCCTCAAACCCCTCCCAACCCTCATGACCAAAGGCTATAGCCCACCGGCCTCAGTGACTATTTCCCGTGCTGCGCCGCTGGGCATTTCTTGCCATTTTAGGGCAGGCCTCTGACCGTAGCCTCCCACTGCCACACGAGGACCCTTGAAAAGACTGTACCCATTTCCGACGCCCAGAGACCCCGAACGCCCCACCCCAACCCCAGCGGACCAAAGGCTATAGCCCACTGCCTCATGATTATTTCACGCACAAGCGCCACTGGCATGTCTTGTTATTTTAGGGCATGTGCTTGATCAGAGCCTCCCACTCACACGAGGACCCTCAAAAGACTGTACCCATTTCCGACGACCAGAGCCCTCAACCCTCCCAACCCCTGTGGACCAAAGGCTATAGCCCACCGCCTGGCATGATTATTTCATCGCCATGCTACTGGTATTTCTTGTTATTTTAGGGCAGGCTTGATCAGAGCCTCCCACCGGGCACATGAGGACCCTCAAAAGACTGTACCCATTTCCGACGCCCAGAG
Organism: Citropsis articulata; assembly: GCA_030449925.1. Classification (NCBI taxonomy): domain Eukaryota; kingdom Viridiplantae; phylum Streptophyta; class Magnoliopsida; order Sapindales; family Rutaceae; genus Citropsis; species Citropsis articulata. The sequence continues at coordinate 184,109 of JASUUH010000220.1, forward strand.
CCCTGTAACTTCCTCCCAACCCAAAGTGACTAAAGGCTCTACGCCACCGCCTCCATGATTATTTCCATGCGCGCCGCTTGACATTTTTTGTTATTTTAGGGCAGGCTTGACCGTAGCCTCCCACTGGGCACACGAGGACCCTCAGAAGACTGACCCATTTCTGATGACCAGAGTCTCAAATTCCTCCCAATCCTCATGACCAAAAGCTATAGCCCACCGCCTCGATTATTTCCCGAGCTGCGCCATTGGCATTTCTTGCCATTTTAGGGCAGGCCTCCTGACCGTAGCCTCCCACTGGTACACGAGGACCTCGAAAGGCTGTACCCATTTCCGACGCCCAGAGCCCCGAACGCCTCCCAACCCTCATGGGACCAAAGGCTATTGCCCACAGTGCCCTATGATTATTTCACGCCAAGGCTACTGGTATTTCTTGCCATTTTAAAGCAGGATTCTGAGAATAGCCTCCCACTGGGTACCCGAGGACCCTCGAAAAGACTGTACCCATTTTCGACGACCAGAGCCTCCTAAACCCCCTCCCCAACCCCTCAAGGGACTGGGGCTATAGCCCACTGCCCTTGGTGACTATTTCCTGCGCCATTGGCATTTTTGCCATTTTAGTGTGCCTCTCACCGAGCCTCCCACTGGGACATGAGGACCCTCAAAAGACTGTACTCCATTTCCGACGCACTGAGCCCCAAACCCCTACCCAACCCCCAAGGACCAAAGTTATAGCCCACTGCCCCATGATTATTCCACGCGCCTACTGGTATTTCTTGCCATTTTAAAGGTGATTCTGACCATAGCTCACATCGGGCACACGAGGACCCTCGAAAAGACTGACCCATTTTTGACGACTGTAACCTCCTAATCCCTCCCCAACCCTCATGGGACAGGTTATAGCCCACCGCCTTGGTTATTTCAAGGCTGCCGCTTGGCATTTCTTGTTATTTTAGGTGTGCTTCTAACCAGTAGCTCCATCTGGGCACACGAGGACCCTCGAAAGACTGCACTCCATTTCTGACGACTGTGAGCCCCCAAACCCTCTCCCAACCCTCATGGACAAAGGCTATAGCCCACCGCCTCAAGTGACTATTTCCGTGTCACTGGCATTTCTTGCCATTTTAGTATGTGCCTCGCCAGAGCCTCCCACCTGGGCACACGAGGACCCTCGAAAAGACTCAGACTCCATTTTCAACCCACTGAGCCCCAAACCCCTCCCAACCCCTCATGGGACCAAAGGCTATAGCCCACCGGCCTCAGTGACTATTTCCCGTGCTGCGCCGCTGGGCATTTCTTGCCATTTTAGGGCAGCCCTCTGACCGTAGCCTCCCACTGGGCACACGAGGACCCTCGAAAAGACTGTACCCATTTCTGCCGACCAGAGCCCCCGAAACATCTTCCCTAACCTCAAGGGACCAAAGCTATAGCCCACTGCCCGATTATTTGACGCGCCACGCTACTGGCATTTCTTGCCATTTTAGGGCAGGCTTCTGGCCGTAGCCTCCCACTGGGCACAGGAGGACCCTCGAAAAGACCTTACCCATTTCTGACAACCAGAACCCCCGAAACCCCCTCACCAACCCCCGCGGACCAAAGACTATTTCACGCGCAACGCCGCTGGGCATTTCTTGTCATTTTAGGGCAGACCTCTCACCGTAGCCTCCCACGGGGCACACGAGGACCCTCGAAAAGACTGTACCCATTTCCGACGCTCCTCCCCAACCCCCACACACCAAAGGCTATAGCCCACCGGCCTCGGCAACTATTTCACGCGCTGCGCCGCTGGACATTTCTTGCCATTTTAGGGCAGGCTTCTAACCGTAATCTCCCACTGGGCACACGAGGACCCTCGTAAAGACTGTACCCATTTCCGACGGCCAGAGCCCCCGAAACCCCCTCCCCAACCATCATGGACCAGGCTATAGCCCACTGCCCTGTGACTATTTTACGCGCTGTGCCGCTGGGCATGTCTTGCCATTTTAGGGCAGGCTTCTGACCATAGCCTCCCACTGGGCACACGACGACCCTCGAAAAGACTGTACCCATTTCTGACGACCAGAGCCCCTGAAACACCTTCCCCAACCCCCGCGGACCAATGGCTATAGCCCACCGGCCTCCGTGACTATTTGACGCGCTGCGCCGCTGGGCATTTCTTGTCATTTTAGGGCAGGCCTCTGACCGTAGCCTCCCACGGGGCACACGAGGACCCTCGAAAAGACTGTATCCATTTCCGACGCCCAGAGCCCCCGAACACCCCTCCCCAACCCCCGCGGACCAAAGGCTATAGCCTACCGGCCTCGGTGACTATTTTACGCGCTGTGCCGCTGGGCATGTCTTGCCATTTTAGGGCAGGCTTCTGACCATAGCCTCCCACTGGGCACACGACGACCCTCGAAAAGACTGTACCCATTTCTGACGACCAGAGCCCCTGAAACACCTTCCCCAACCCCCGCGGACCAATGGCTATAGCCCACCGGCCTCCGTGACTATTTGACGCGCTGCGCCACTGGGCATTTCTGGCCATTTTAGGGCAGGCTCTGATCAGAGCCTCCCACGGGCACACGAGGACCCTCGAAAAGACAGATCCATTTCCGACGCCTCCCCAACCCCGCAGACCAAAGGCTATAGCCCACCGCCTCGGGCGACTATTTCACGACGACTGGCCACACTGGCATTTCTTGCCATTTTAGGGCAGGCCCTGACCAGAGCCTCCCACTGGCACGCGAGGACCCTCAAAAGACTGTACTCCATTTCCACACCCAGAGCCCCCGAACGCCCTCCCAACCCCCGAGGGCCAAAGGCTATAGCCCACCGCCCCCATGATTATTTCACGCGCGCTGGACATTTCTTGCCATTTTAGGGCAGGCTTCTAACCGTAATCTCCCAATTGACACACGAGGACCCTCGAAAAGACTGTACCCATTTCCGACGACCAGAGCCCCCGAAACCCCCTCCCCCACCCCTCATGGACCAAAGCTATACCCACCGCCTCAAGTGTCTATTTCCTGTTGCGCTGGCATTTCTTCCCATTTTAGGGCAGGCCTCTGACCAGAGCCTCCCACGGGCACACGAGGACCCTCAAAAGATCAGATCCATTTCCGACGCCCCTCCCCAACCCCCGCGGACCAAAGGCTATAGCCCACCGGCCTCGGTGACTATTTCACGCGCTGCGCCGCTGGGCATTTCTTGCCATTTTAAGGCAGGCCCTGACCGTAGCCTCCCACTGGGCACGCGAGGACCCTCGAAAAGACTGTACCCATTTCCGACACCCAGAGCCCCCGAACGCCCCTCCCCAATCCCCGCGGGCCAAAGGCTATAGGCCACTGGCCTCGGCGACTATTTGACGCGCTGCGCCGCTGGGCATTTCTTGCGATTTTAGGGCAGACTTCTGATCGTAGCCTCCCACTGGGCACACGAGGACCCTCGAAAAGACTGTACCCATTTCCGACGACCAGAGCCCCCGAAACCCCCTCCCCAACCCCTGCGGACCAAAGGCTATACCCACCGGCCTCAGTGTCTATTTCCCGTGCTGCGGCGCTGGGCATTTCTTCCCATTTTAGGGCAGGCCTCTGACCGTAGCCTCCCACGGGGCACACGAGCACCTCGAAAAGATCAGATCCACCCGACGCCCTCCGCAACCCCTGCAGACCAGCTATAGCCCACCGCCCGGCGATTATTTCACGCCATGCCATTGGCATTTCTTGCCATTTTAGGCATGTGCTTCTGTCAGAGCCTCCCATCACACGACGGCCCTCGAAAAGACTGTACATATTTCCGAGAAACCAGAGCCCCCCAAACCCCCCCCCCAACCCCCCGGGACCAAAGGCTATTGACCACCGCCCCATGACTATTTCACGTGCTGTCATTGGCATTTCTTGTTATTTTAGGGCATGTGCCTCCAGAGCTCCCACGGGCACACGAGGACCCTCGAAAAGACTGTGACCCATTTGCTCACTGGAGCCCCCGAAACCCCCTCCCCAACCCCCGCGGACCAAAGGCTATAGCCCACCGGCCTCTGCGACTATTTCACGCGCTGCGCCGCTGGGCATTTCTTGCCATTTTAGGGCAGGCCTCTGGCCGTAGCCTCCCACTGGGCACACGAGGACCATTGAAAAGACTGTACCCATTTTCGACGCCCCTCACCAACCCCCGCAGACTAAAGGCTATAGCCCACCGGCCTCGGCGACTATTTCACGCGTAACGCCGCTGGGCATTTCTTGCCATTTTAGGGCAGGCTTCTGATCGTAGCCTCCCACTGGGCACACGAGGAACCTTGAAAAGACTGTACCCATTTCCAACGCCCAGAGCCCCAGAACTTCCATCCTCAACCCCCGCGGACCAAAGGCTATAGCCCACCGGCCTCGGTGACCATTTCTTGTTATTTTAGCGCAGGCTTCTCATCGTAGCCTCCCACTGGGCACACGAGGACCCTCGAAAAGACTATACCCATTTCTGATGCCCGGAGCCCCAGAACCTCCCTCCCAACCTCAAGGACCAAAGTTATAGCCCACCGCCTTGGTGACTATTTCACGCTGCGCCATTGGCATTTCTTTTGCCATTTTAGAGCAGTGCCTCCTGATCAGTAGCCTCCCATGCACACGAGGACACTCGAAAAGACTGTACCCATTTCTGACAACCAGAGGCCTCAAACCCTCCCCAACCCCTCAAGGGACCAGTTATTATAGCCCACCGCCTGGTGACTATTTCACGCGCCATTGGCATTTCTTGTCATTTTAGGGCAGGCCTCTGACTGTAGCCTACCACGGGCACACGAGGACCTCGAAAAGACTGTACCCATTTCCGATGCCCTCTCCAACCCCGCAGACCAGCATATAGCCCACCGCCTTGGTGACTATTTCACGCACGCCATTGGCATTTCTTGTCATTTTAGGGCAGGCCCTGACCGTATCCTCCCACTGGGCACACGAGGACCTTCGAAAAGACTGTACCCATTTCTGACGCCTGAGCCCTGTAACCTCCTTCCCAACCTCATGACTAGCTATAGCCCACCGCCTTTGTGACCATTTCACGCGCTGCGCCGCTGGGCATTTCTTGCCATTTTAGCGCAGACCTCTGACTGTAGCCTCCCACTGGGTACACGAGGACACTCGAAAAGACTGTACCCATTTCCGACACCCAGAGTCCCCGAACCCCCCTCCCCAACCCCCGCAGACCAAAGGCTATAGCCCACCGGACTCGGTGACTATTTCATGCGCTGCGCCGCTGGGTATTTCTTGCCATTTTAGGGTAGGCCTCTGACCGTAACCTCCCACTGGGTACACGAGGACACTCGAAAAGACTGGACCCATTTCTGACGACCAGAGCCCCCGAAACCCCCTCCCCAACCCCCGCGGACCAAAGGCTATAGCCCACCGGCCTCGGCGACTATTTCACGCGCTGCGCCGCTGGACATTTCTTGGCATTTTAGGGCAGGCTTCTGACCGTAGCCTCCCACTGGCCACACGAGGACCCTCCAAAAGACTGTACCCATTTCCGATGCCCAGAGCCCCTGTAACTTCCTCCCAACCCCTGCCAAAGGCTATAGCCCACCGCCCCATGATTATTTCACGCTACGCCGCTGGACATTTCTTGGCATTTTAGGGCAGGCTTGACCTTAGCCTCCCACTGGCACACGAGGACCCTCAGAAGACTGTCAGAACCATTTCCACGACCAGAGCCCCTAAACCCTCCCCAACACCATGACTGACCAAAGGCTATAGCCCACCGGCCTTGGTGACTATTTCACGCGCTGAGCCGCTGGGTATTTCTTGCCATTTTAAAGCAAGATTCTGACCATAGCCTCCCACTGGGCACACGAGGACCCTCAAAAAGACTGTACCCATTTTTCGACGACCAGAGCCTCCTAAACCCCCTCCCCAACCCCCGCGGACCAAAGGCTATAGCCCACCGCCCTTGTGACTATTTCACGCGCTACCGCCACTGGACATTTCTTGCCATTTTAGGCAGTGCCTCGATCAGAGCCTCCCACTGGCACGCAAGGACCCTCGAAAGACTGCACCCATTTCTCACGCACTGAGCCCCTAAACCCTCCCCAACACCATGGACCAGCACATAGCCCACCGCCCTTGGTGACTATTTCACGCTACTGGGTATTTCTTGCCATTTTAAAGCAAGATTCTGACCATAGCCTCCCACTGGGCACACGAGGACCCTCGAAAAGACTGTACCCATTTAGGAAGACCAGAGCCTCCGAAACCCCCTCCCCAACCCTCAAGGACTCCATACTATAGGCCACCGCCCTGGATAATTTCTCACAAGGCGCTGGGCATTTCTTGCCATTTTAGGAAGGCTTCTGACCGTAGCCTCCAACTGGGCACACGAGGACCCTCGAAAAGACTGTACCCATTTCCGACGCCCAGAGCCCCAGAACTTCCCTCCCCAACCCCCGCGGACCAAAGGCTATAGCCCACCGCCCCATGGCGATTATTCAAGGCCGCTAGACATTTCTTGCCATTTAAAGGCAGGCTTCTGACCGTAGCCTCCCACTGGCCACACGAGTACCCTCTTAAAGACTGTACCCATTTTCGATGACTTGATCCCCAGAAATTCCCTCCCCAACCCCCGCGGACCAAAGGCTATAGCCCACTGCCTGACTATTTCCTCACAAGGCCATTGGCATTTCTTGCCATTTTAGGAAAGCCTCTGACCAGTAGCCTCTCATCAAGCACACGAGACCTCGAAAAGACTGTACCCATTTCCACGCCTAGAACCCCAGTAACTTCCTCCCCAACCCTCATGGACCAGGCTATAGCCCACCGGCCTCGGTGACTATTTCACGCACGCGCCACTGACATTTCTTGCCATTTTAGCGCAGGCCTGACCAGAGCCTCCCACTGGGTACACGAGGACCTTCAAAAGATCAGACCCATTTTCGACGCCTGTGAGACCCCGAACGCCCTCCCAACCCCTCATGACCAAAGGTTATAGCCCACTGCCTGAACTATTTCACGCGCTGCGCCATTGGCATGTCTTGCCATTTTAGTATGTGCTCGACTGTAGCCTTCCATCACACGAGGACCCTCGAAAAGACTGTACCCATTTCCGACCCACTGTAACCCCTCAAACCCCTCCCAACCCCTGTGGACCAAAGGCTATAGCCCACCGCCTCGGCTGATTATTTCACGCGGCTACTGGCATTTCGCTATTTTAGGCAGACTTGATCGTAGCCTCCCACCGCCACACGAGGACCCTCGAAAAGACTGTACCCATTTCGACCCCTGAGCCCCGAACGCCTCCCCAACCCTCATGACCAAATGCTATAGCCCACCGCCTCGGCGATATTTCACGCTACACTGGCCATTTCTGTTATTTACAGTGCTTCTGACCGTAGCCTCCCACTAGCTACACGAGGACCCTCAGAAGACTGTACCCATTTTCATGACCGAGCCCCCAAACCCCTCCCAACCTCCTGACCAGGCTATAGGCCACCGGCCTTGAATATTTCCTGCAACTGCAACTGGCATTTCTTGCCATTTTAGAAAGCCTCCTGACCAGCCTCCCACTGCCACACGAGGACCCTCGAAAAGACTCAGACCCATTTACGACGCCCAGAGCCCTGCAGAACTTCCCTCCCAACCCCGCTGGACCAAAGGCTCTAGCCCACCGCCTCGGCGACTATTCAAGCGCCACCGCTTAGACATTTCTTACATTTAGCAGGTGCTTGACCAGAGCCTCCCATCGCCACACGAGTACCCTCAGAAGACTGTACCCATTTTCGATGACCGAGCCCCTCAAACCCTCCCCAACCCCTGGACCAAAGGCTATAGGCCACCGCCTCAAGTGACTATTTCCGCACAGGCCATTGGCATTTCTTGCCATTTTAGGAAAGCCTCTGACCGTAGCCTCTCACTGGGCACACGAGGACCATCGAAAAGACTGTACCCATTTCCGACGCCCAGAGCCCCAGAACTTCCCTCCCCAACCCCCGCGGACCAAAGGCTCTAGGCCACCGGCCTCGGCGACTATTTCACGCGCTGCGGCGCTGGACATTTCTTGCCATTTTAGGGCAGGCTTCTGACTGTAGCCTCCCACTGGGCACACGAGGACCGATGAAAAGACTGTACCCATTTCCGACACCCAGAGACCCCGAACGCCCCTCCCCAACCCCCGCGGACCAAAGGCTATAGCCCTACGGCCTCAGTGAGTATTTCCCGTGCTGCGCCGCTGGGCATTTCTTGCCATTTTAAAGCAGGCTTCTGACCATAGCCTCTCACTAGGCACACGAGGACCCTCGAAAAGACTGTACCCATTTTCGACGACCAGAGCCTCCTAAACCCCCTCCCCAACCCCCGCGGACCAAAGGCTATAGCCCACCGGCCTCGGTGACCATTTCACGCTGCGCCGCTGGACATTTCTTGCCATTTTAGCGCAGGCCTCTGACCGTAGCCTCCCACTGGGCACACGAGGACCTTCGAAAAGTTTGTACCCATTTTCGACGCCCAGAGACCCCGAACGCCCCTCCCCAACCCCCGCGGACCAAAGGCTATAGCCCACCGGCCTAAGAGACTATTTCACGCGGCCATGTCACTGGTATGTCTTGCCATTTTAGGGCAGCTCGACCAGAGCCTCCCACTGGTACACGAGGACCTCGAAAAGACTCCCATTTCCATGACCAGAGCCCCCAAACCCCTCCCCAACCCCGTGGACCAAAGGCTATAGCCCACCGCCCCATGATTATTTTATGCGCCACACTGGCATTTCTTGCTATTTTAGGGCAGGCTTCTGATCGTAGCCTCCCACTGGGCACACGAGGACCCTCGAAAAGACTGTACCCATTTCCGACGCCCAGAGCCCCAGAACTTCCCTCCCCAACCCCCGTGGACCAAAGGCTCTAGGCCACCGGCCTCGGCGACTATTTCACGCGCTGCGCCGCTGGACATTTCTTGCCATTTTAGGGCAGGCTTCTGACCGCAGCCTCCCACTGGGCACACGAGGACCCTCAAAAAGACTGTACCCATTTCCGACACCAAGAGACCCCGAACGCCCCTCCCCAACCCCCGAGGACCAAAGGCTATAGCCCTACGGCCTCAGTGAGTATTTCCCGTGCTGCGCCGCTGGGCAATTCTTGCCATTTTAAAGCAGGCTTCTGACCATAGCCTCTCACTAGGCATACGAGGACCCTCGAAAAGACTGTACCCATTTTCGACGACCAGAGCCTCCTAAACCCCCTCCCCAACCCTCATGACTGGCTATAGCCCACCGCCTTGGTGACATTTCCACGCGCGCCCGCTGGACATTTCTTGCCATTTTAGCGCAGGCCTCCTGACCAGAGCCTCCCACTGGCACACGAGGACCCTCAAAGACTGCACCCATTTCCGACGCCACAGAGCCCCAGTAACTTCCCTCCCCAACCCCTCATGGACCAAAGGCTCTAGGCCACCGCCTCATGATTATTTCACGCACAGCGCTGGACATTTCTTGCCATTTAAGGGCAGGCTTCTGACCGCAGCCTCCCACTGGGCACACGAGGACCCTCAAAAAGACTGTACCCATTTCCGACATCCAGAGACCCCGAACGCCCCTCCCCAACCCCCGAGGACCAAAGGCTATAGCCCTACGTCCTCAGTGAGTATTTCCTGCAGGCCTGGCCAGATGTCTTGCTAATTTGGCATGTGCTTCGATCAGAGCCTCCCACCTGGCACGAAGGACCCTCAAAAGACTGTACCCATTTTCACCCACTGAGCCCCTAAACACCCTCCGCAACCCCTCATGGACCAAGGTTATAGCCCACCGCCTTGACTATTTCACGCTTGCCAAGCAGTATTTCTTGCCATTTTAAAGGTGATTCTGACCATAGCCTCCCATCACACGAGGACCCTCGAAAAGACTCAGTACCCATTTTTGACGCACCGTAGCCTCCTAAACCCTCCCCAACCCCTGACCAAAGGCTATAGGCCACCGCCTCATGACTATTTCCCGCTGCTGGCCATTGGTATTTCTAGCAATTAGAAGGCCTCCGACCGTAGCCTCCCACTGGGCACACGAGGACCTCAAAGATCAGACTGATTTCACGCCCAGAGCCCTGTAACTTCCCTCCCAACCCCTCATGGACTAAAGGCTCTAGGCCACCGCCTCGCAACTATTTCACGCGCTGCGCCCGCTGGGCATGTCTTGCTATTTTAGGGCAGGCTTCATCAGAGCCTCCCACTGGGTACACGAGCACCTCGAAAAGACTCAGACCATTTCCCCACTGTGAGCCCCCCAAACCTCCCCAACCCCCTGTGGATCTAAAGGTTATATAGCCCACCGGCTTCGGGCGATTATTTCATACGTCATTGACATTTCTTGCCATTTTAGGGCAAGCTTCGACCAGCCTCCCACTGGGCACACGAGGACCCTCAAAAGACTGCATCACCCTGACACCCAGAGCCCCGAACGCCTCCCAACCCCTGCTGGAACATAGCCCACCCACTGACCTCCTGTTACTCAAGATGTCTTGTTATTTTAAGGCAGTTTCAGAGCCTTCAGCCTCCCACTGGCACGCAAGGACCCTCGAAAAGGCTGTACCCATTTTCTACGACTGTGAGCCCCTAAACCCTCCCTAACCCTCAAGGACCAGGCTATAGCCCACCGGCCCTTGGATTATTTCACGCGCTGCCACTGGGTATTTCTTGCCATTTTAAAGGTGATTCTGACCATAGCCTCCCACCGGGCACACGAGACCCTCGAAAAGACTGTACCCATTTTTGACGACTGAGCCTCCTAAACCCCTCCCCAACCCCTCATGGACCAAGGCTATAGGCCACCGGCCCTGACTATTTCTCACAAGGCCATTGGCATTTCTAGCCATTTTAGGAAGGCCTCTCGACCAGAGCCTCCCATTGGGCACACGAGGACCCTCGAAAAGACAGTACCCATTTCCGCCGCCTGTAACCCTGTAACTTCCTCCCCAACCTCATGACCATAGGCTCTAGGCCACCGCCCTTGGATTATTTCACGCTGCGCTGGACATTTCTTGCCATTTTAGGTGTGCCTGACCAGAGCCTCCCATCTGGGCACACGAGGACCCTCGAAAAGACTATACCAATTTCAGACGACTGTGAGCCCCAAACCCTCCCAACCCCGTGGACTCAAGGCAATAGCCCACCGCCTCGGCGATTATTTCATGCGCCACTGGCATTTCTTGCTATTTTAGGGCAGGGTTCTGATCAGAGCCTCCCAATGGGCACACGAGGCCCCTCGAAAAGACAAGACCCATTTCCGACACCCAGAGCCCTGTAACTTCCCTCCCAACCCCGCTGGGACCAAAGGCTCTAGGCCACCGTCATGTGACTATTTCACGCGGCTGCGCTACTGGGTATTTCTTGCCATTTTAGCGCAGGACGCTGACCAGAGCCTCCCACGGGAACACGAGGACCTCGAAAAGATTGTACCCATTTCCGACGCCTCCCCAACCCCCTGCAGACCAAAGGCACATAGCCCACTGCCTGGCGATTATGTCACGCACAAGGCCACTGGGCATGTCTTGCCATTTTAGGGCAGGCTTGACCGTAGCCTCCCACCGGGCACACGAGGACCCTCAAAAGATTGTACCCATTTCCGACGCCCAAAGCTCCAGAACTTCCTCCCAACCCCTCATGGACCAGCACATAGCCCACCGCCTCGGTGACCATTTCACGCGCCACTGTGTATTTCTTGCCATTTTAGCGCAGGACGCTGGATCAGAGCTCTCCCACGGGGAACACGAGGACGCTCAAAAGATTGTACCCATTTCGACGCCTCCCCAACCCCTGCAGACCAGTTATAGCCCACCGCCTCGGCGACTATTTCACGCGATGCGCCATTGGCATTTCTACCATTTTAGGCAGTGCTTGACCGTAGCCTCCCACTGGGCACACGAGGACCCTCTGAAAGACTGTACCCATTTCCGACTCCCAGAGCCCCCGAACCCCCCTCCCCAACCCCCGCAGACCAAAGGCTATAGCCCACCGGCCTCGGTGACTATTTCATGCGCTGCGCCGCTGGGTATTTCTTGCCATTTTAGGGCAGGCCTCGATCAGAATCCTCCCACTGGGCACACGAGACCCTCGAAAAGACTGTACCCATTTCGACGCCTGAGCCCCCGAACGCCTCCTCAACCCCTCAAGCATGACCAAATGCTATAGCCCACTGCCTCCGATTATGTCACGTCAAGGCCACTGGCATGTCTCACATTTTAGGGTGCTCGATCAGAGCCTCCCACTGGCACACGAGGACCCTTGAAAATATTGTACCCATTTCCATGACCAGAGTCCCCAAACCCTCCCAACCCTCATGGGACCAAAGTGGTATAGCCCACCGCCCTTGGCTGATTATTTCAGTGCGCTGCTGGCTATTTCTTGTCTTTTAGTGTCGTCAGAGCCTCCCACCGGGCACACGACGACCTCGGAAAAGGCTGTACATATTTCTGACGACCAGAGCTCAAACCCTCCCAACCCCTCAAGGACTGGGCACATAGCCCACCGCCCTTGACTATTTCACGCACTGCGCCTGTGGCATTTCTTGCCATTTTAGTGGCAGGCTCGACAGTAGCTTCCCATCACACGAGGACCCTCGAAAAGACTGTACCCATTTCCGACGCAGAGCCTCAACCCGCCTCCCAACCCTCATGGACCAAAGGCTATAGCCCACCGCCTCGGCTGATTATTTCACGCACAAGGCTGGACATTTCTTGCCATTTTAGGGCAGGCCTCTGACGTTAGCCTCCCACTGGGCACACGAGGACCCTTGAAAAGACTGTACATATTTCCGATGACCAGAGTTCTCAACCCCGCCTCCCAACCTCATGGACCAAAGGCTATAGCCCACTGCCTCGACGATTATTTCACGCTACTGCGCTGGACATTTCTTGCCATTTTAGGACAGGCCTCTGACGTTAGCCTCCCACTGGGCACACGAGGACCCTTGAAAAGACTGTACATATTTCCGACGACCAGAGCCCCCGAAATCCCCTCCCCAACCCCTCGCGGACCAAAGACTATAGCCCACTGCCCATGATTATTTCACGCTGCGCTGGCATTTCTTGCCATTTTGTGGGCATGTGCTTCTGACTGTAGCCTCCCACTGGGCACACGAGGTCCCTGGAAAATATTTTACCCATTTCCGACAACAGTAGCTTCCGAACGCCTCCCAACCCCTCATGGACCAAAGGCTATAGCCCACTGCCCTCGGTGAATATTTCACGTGCGCGCCCGCTAGACATTTCTTGCCATTTTAGGGCAAAGGCTGACCGTAGCCTCCCATCGGGCACACGAGGACCCTCGAAAATCAGACCCATTTCTGATGCCCAGAGCCCCTGTAACTTCCTCCCAACCCTCATGCCCAAAGGCTATAGCCCACCGCCCCTGACAATTTCACGCGATGCGACTGGCAAGTCTTGCCATTTCAGGCTTCTGATCAGAGGCCTCCTCACTGGGCACACGAGGACCCTCGAAAGATCAGACGATTTCGACCAGAGCCCCTTAAACCCTCCCCAACCCCGAGGACCAAGGCTATAGCCCACCTGCCCTTGGTGACTATTTCATGCGCTGCCACTGGTATTTCATCCCATTTTGTGGGCAGGCTCAGGATCAGAACCTCCCACCTGGGCACACGAGGACCCTCGAAAAGACTGACCCATTTCTCGACGCCCAGAGCCCCGAACGCCCCTCCCAACCTCATGGAACAAAGGCTTATAGCCCACCGCCCGCCGACTATTTCAGCCATACACAAGATGTCTTGTTATTTTAAGTGTGCTCGACTCAGAGCCTCCCATGGCACGCAAGGACCCTCAAAAGACTGTACCCATTTTCGAGGACCAGAGCCCCTAAACCCCTCCCCAACCTCATGGACCAGGCTTATAGCCCACCGCCGGTGACTATTTCCACGCGCTGCGCTACTGGTATTTCTTGCCATTTTAAAGGTGATTCTGACCATAGCCTCCCACTCACACGAGGACCCTCGAAAAGATCAGACTCCATTTTTGACGCACTGAGCCTCCTAAACCCCTCCCCAACCCCTCATGACCAAAGGCTATAGGCCACCGCCTGACTATTTCCTGCAAGGCCATTGGCATTTCTAGCCATTTTAGAACGCTGCCTGACCAGAGCCTCCCACCTGGGCACACGAGGACCCTCAAAAGACTGTACCCATTTCCGACGACTGTGAGCCCCCAAACCCCTCCCCAACCCCTGGACCAGTAGGCACAGCCCACCGCCTGGGCGATTATTTCCATGCGCACAAGGCATTTCTTGTTATTTTAGGGCAGGCTTTGATCGTAGCCTCCCAATGGGCACACGAGGACCCTCGAAAAGACAAGACCCATTTCCTGGCAGCCAGAGCCCTGTAACTTCCCTCCCAACCCCGCTGGGACCAGTTTCTAGGCCACCGTCATGTGACTATTTCACGCACACTGGCTGGTATTTCTTGCCATTTTAGCGCAGACGCTGACCGTAGCCTCCCACGGGAACACGAGGACCGAAAAGATTGTACCCATTTCCGACGCCTCCCAACCCCCTGCAGACCAAAGGCTATAGCCCACTGCCTCGGCGATACTATGTCACGCTGCGCCTGGCATGTCTTGCCATTTTAGGCATGTGCTTCACCGTAGCCTCCCACTGGGCACACGAGGACCCTCGAAAAGACTGTACCCATTTCCACGACGACCAAAGCTCCGTAACTTCCTCCCCAACCCTCATGGACCAGGCTTATAGCCCACCGCCTCGGTGACTATTTCACGCGCTGCGCTGGTATTTCTTGCCATTTTAGCGCAGTGACGCTGACCGAGCCTCCCACGGGAACACGAGGACCCTCAAAAGATTGTACCCATTTCCGACGCCCTCCCAACCCCCGCAGACCAGGCTATAGCCCACCGGCCCCATGATTATTTCACGAGGCGCCACTGGCATTTCTTGCCATTTTAGGGCAGTGCCCGTCAGAGCCTCCACTCACGCGAGGACCCTCGAAAAAACTGTATCCATTTCCGACACCCAGAGCCCCCGAACGCCCCAACCCAACCCCCGAGGCCAAAGTCTATAGCCCACCCGCCTCGGCGACAATTTGACGCGATGCGTCATTGGCATTTTCTACCATTTTAGGCAGTGCTTCTGACCAGTAGCCTCCCACTGGGCACACGAGGACCCTCCGAAAGACTGCACCCATTTCCGACTCCTGAGCCCCGAACCCCTCCCCAACCCCTGCAGACCAGTATAGCCCACCGCCTTGTGACTATTTCATGCGCCACTGGTATTTTTTTGCCATTTTAGGGCAGGCTCTCAGAATCCTCCCACTGGCACACGAGGAACCTCGAAAAGACTGTACCCATTTCTGACGCCTGAGTCCCCGAACGCCCTCCTCAACCTCATGACCAAATGCTATAGCCCACTGCCTCCCATTGCCATTGCGCCATTGGCATGTCTTGTTACATTTTAGGGCATGTGCTTCGACCAGAGCCTCCCACTGGGCACACGAGGACCCTTGAAAATATTGTACCCATTTCCGATGACCAGAGTGCCCCCAAAACCCTCCCCAACCTCATGACCAGCAGTATAGCCCACTGCCCCATGATTATTTCAGCGCCACTGGCATTTCTTGTCTTTAGTGTGCTCGTCAGAGCCTCCCACTGGGCACACGACGACCTCGAAAGGCTGTACATATTTCCGACGACTGAGCCCCTCAAACCCCTCCCAACCCCTCATGGACCAGTTATACCCCACCGGCCTCGGTGACTATTTCACGCGCTGCGCCGCAGGGCATTTCTTGCCATTTTAGGGCAGGCCTCTGACCGTAGCTTCCCACTGGGCACACGAGGACCCTCGAAAAGACTGTACCCATTTCCGACGCACAGAGCCCCCGAACCCCGCTCCCCAACCCCCGCGGACCAAAGGCTATAGCCCACCGGCCTCGGCGACTATTTCACGCGCTGCGCCGCTGGACATTTCTTGCCATTTTAGGGCAGGCCTCTGACGTTAGCCTCCCACTGGGCACACGAGGACCCTTGAAAAGACTGTACATATTTCCGACGACCAGAGCCCCCGAACCCCGCTCCCCAACCCCCGCGGACCAAAGGCTATAGCCCACCGGCCTCGGCGACTATTTCACGCGCTGCGCCGCTGGACATTTCTTGCCATTTTAGGGCAGGCCTCTGACGTTAGCCTCCCACTGGGCACACGAGGACCCTTGGAAAGATCAGACATATTTCCCACGACCACTGAGCCCTGAATCCCCTCCCCAACCCCTCGCGGACCAAAGGCTATAGCCCACCGGCCTCGGCGACTATTTCACGCGCTGCGCCGCTGGGCATTTCTTGCCATTTTAGGGCAGGCTTCTGACCGTAGCCTCCCACTGGGCACACGAGGACCCTTGAAAATATTTTACCCATTTCCGATTAACAGAGCTTCCGAACGCCCCTCCCCAACCCCCGCGGACCAAAGGCTATAGCCCACCGGTCTCGGTGAATATTTCACGTGCTGCGCCGCTAGACATTTCTTGCCATTTTAGGGCAGGCGTCTGACCGTAGCCTCCCACTGGGCACACGAGGACCCTCGAAAAGACTGTACCCATTTCTGATGCCCAGAGCCCCAGAACTTCCCTCCCCAACCCCCGCGGCCCAAAGGCTATAGCCCACCGGCCTCGGCGACAATTTCACGCGATGCGACGCTGGGCATGTCTTGCCATTTCAGGGCAGGCTTCTGACCGTAGCCTCCCACTGGGCACACGAGGACCCTCGAAAAGATCAGACGATTTCGACGACTGAGCCCCTCAAACCCCTCCCAACCCCGAGGACCAGCATAGCCCACCGCCTTGGTGATTATTTCATGCGCTGCGTCATTGGGTATTTCTTGCCATTTTAGGGCAGTGCCTCAGGATCAGAACCTCCCACTGGTAACACGAGGACCCTCGAAAAGACTGTACCTATTTCTGACGCCCCGAGCCCCCGAACGCCCCCCCCCCACCCCTCATGGAACAAAGGCCCCTCCGCCCCATGACTATTTCAAGCACTGCATCATCAAGCATGTCTTGTTATTTTAAGGCAGGCTTGACCAGAGCCTCCCACTGGGCACGCAAGGACCCTCGAAAAGACTGTACCCATTTTCGACGCACTGTGAGCCCCTAAACCCTCCCCAACCCTCATGGACCAGTATTATAGCCCACCGCCCTATGATTATTTCACGCCAAGGCCATTGGTATTTCTTGCCATTTTAAAGCAGGATTCTGACCATAGCCTCCCACTGGGCACACGAGGACCCTCGAAAAGACTGTACCCATTTTTGACGACCAGAGCCTCCTAAACCCCCTCCCCAACCCCCGCGGACCAAAGGCTATAGGCCACCGGCCTCAGTGACTATTTCCCGCGCTGCTCCGCTGGGCATTTCTAGCCATTTTAGGAAGGCCTCTGACCGTAGCCTCCCACTGGGCACACGAGGACCCTCGAAAAGACAGTACCCATTTCCGACGCCTGTAACCCTGTAACTTCCTCCCAACCTCATGGGACCAAAGGCTCTAGGCCACCGGCCCTATGACTATTTCACGCGCTGGCTGGACATTTCTTGTTATTTTAGGGCAGGCTTCGACCGTAGCCTCCCACTGGGCACACGAGGAACCTCGAAAAGACTGTACCCATTTCCGACGACCAGAGCCCCCAAACCCCCCCCCCCAACCCCCGGGACCAAAGGCAAAGCCCCCCGGCCTCATGATTATTTCATGCCATGGCTTGGCATTTCTTGCTATTTTAGGGCAGGGCTCTGATCGTAGCCTCCCAATGGGCACACGAGGACCCTCGAAAAGACAGTACCCATTTCCGACACCCGTGAGCCCTGTAACTTCCTCCCAACCCCTCATGACCAAAGGCTCTAGGCCACCGGCCGCGGTGACCATTTCACGCGCTGCGCCGCTGGGTATTTCTTGCCATTTTAGCGCAGGACGCTGACCGTAGCCTCCCACGGGGAACACGAGGACCCTCGAAAAGATTGTACCCATTTCCGACGCCCCTCCCCAACCCCCGCAGACCAAAGGCTATAGCCCACCGGCCTCGGCGACTATGTCACGCGCTGCGCCGCTGGGCATGTCTTGCCATTTTAGGGCAGGCTTCTGACCGTAGCCTGCCACTGGGCACACGAGGACCCTCGAAAAGACTGTACCCATTTCCGACGCCCAAAGCTCCAGAACTTCCCTCCCCAACCTCATGGACCAGCTATAGCCCACCGCCCTTGGTGATCTATTTCACGCTGCGTCACTGGGTATTTCTTGCCATTTTAGCGCAGGACGCTGACCAGTAGCCTCCCACGGGAACACGAGGACCTCAAAAGATTGTACCCATTTCCGACGCCTCCCAACCCCGCAGACCAGGCTATAGCCCACCGCCTCGGCGACTATTTCACGAGTCACTACTGGTATTTCTTGCCATTTGTGGCAGGCTCGTCAGAGCCTCCCACCGAGCACGCGAGACCCTCGAATAAACTCAGATCCATTTCCGACACCTGTGAGCCCCGAACGCCCCTACCCAACCCCTAGGCCAAAGTCTATAGCCCACCGGCCTTTGCTGACTTATTTCACGCGATGCGCTACTGGCATTTCTTCCCATTTTAGGGCAGGCTTCTGACCGTAGCCTCCCACTGTGCACACGAGGACCCTCTGAAAGACTGTACCCATTTCCGACTCCCAGAGCCCCCGAACCCCCCTCCCCAACCCCCGCAGACCAAAGGTTATAGCCCACCGGCCTCGGCGACTATTTCACGCGCCGCTGGGTATTTCTTGCCATTTTAGTGCCTCGATCAGAATCCTCCCACTGGGCACACGAGGACCCTCGAAAAGACTGTACCCATTTCTGACGCCCAGAGCCCCCGAACGCCCCTCCTCAACCCCCGCGGACCAAATGCTAGAGCCCACTGCCCGGCCGATTATGTCACGCACACCATTGGCATGTCTTGTTATTTTAGTGGCAGTGCTTCGACCGTAGCCTCCCACTGGGCACACGAGACCCTTGAAAATATTGTACCCATTTCCATGACCAGAGTCCCTGAAACCCTCCCAACCTCATGGGACCAGTGGTATAGCCCACTGCCTCATGATTATTTCAGCGCTAGCATTTCTTGTCTTTTAGTGTGCTTCTGGTCAGAGCCTCCCATCGGGCACACGAGACCTCGAAAAGACTGTACATATTCCACGACTGTGAGCCCTCAAACCCCTCCCCAACCCTCAAGGGACCAAAGGCTATAGCCCACCGCCTCGTGACTATTTCACGCGGCTGCATAGGCATTTCTTGCCATTTTAGCAGGCCTGACGAGCTTCCCACTGGGCACACGAGGACCTCAAAAAGACTGTACCCATTTCTCGACGACAGAGTCTCCAACCCCGCCTCCCCAACCTCAAGGACCAGTTATAGCCCACCGCCTCATGGCGATTATTTCACGCACTGGCCACTGGACATTTCTTGCCATTTTAGGGCAGGCCTCTGACGTTAGCCTCCCACTGGGCACACGAGGACCCTTGAAAATACTGTACAAATTTCCAATAACCGCCCGCCTCCCAACCCCCCAAGGGCCCAAAGGCTATAGCCCACCGCCTCATGATTATTTCACGCGCTACTGGCTTGACATTTCTTGCCATTTTAGGGCATGTGCCTCGACGTTAGCCTCCCATCGGGCACACGAGGACCCTTGAAAAGATCAGACATATTTCCACGACCAGAGCCCTCAAATCCCTCCCAACCCTCATGACCAAAGGCTATAGCCCACCGCCCCATGATTATTTCACGCTACACTGGCATTTCTTGCCATTTTAGTATGTGCTTCTGACCGTAGCCTCCCACTGGGCACACGAGGACCCTTGAAAATATTTTACCCATTTCCGATTAACAGAGCTTCCGAACGCCCCTCCCCAACCCCCGCGGACCAAAGGCTATAGCCCACCGGTCTCGGTGAATATTTCACGTGCTGCGCCGCTAGACATTTCTTGCCATTTTAGGGCAGGCGTCTGACCGTAGCCTCCCACTGGGCACACGAGGACCCTCGAAAAGACTGTACCCATTTCTGATGCCCAGAGCCCCAGAACTTCCCTCCCCAACCCCCGCGGCCCAAAGGCTATGGCCCACCGGCCTCGGCGACAATTTCACGCGATGCGACTGGCATGTCTTGCACATTTCAGGGCAGTGCTTGACCAGAGCCTCCCACTGGGCACACGAGGACCTCGAAAAGATCAGACGATTGACGCACTGTGAGCCCCAAACCCCTCCCAACCCCCGAGGACCAGCACTATAGCCCACTGCCTCATGATTATTTCACGCCATGCTACTGGCATTTCTTGCCATTTTAGGGCAGGCTTCTGACCGTAGCCTCCCACTGGGCACATGAGGACGCTCGAAAAGAGTGTACATATTTCCGATGACCAGAGCCCCCCAAAACCCCACCCCAACCCCCCAGGACCAAAGGCTATAGCCCACATGCCTCGGTGACTATTTCACGCGCTGCGCCGCTGGGCATTTCTTGCAATTTTAGGGTAGGCCTCTGACCGTAGCTTCCTACTGGGCACACTAGGACCCTCGAAAAGACTGTACCCATTTCCGACGCCCAGAGCCCCCGAACGCCCCTCCCCAACTCCCGTGGACCAAAGGCTATGGCCCACCGGCCTCGGCGACTATTTCACGCGATGCGCCGCTAGACATTTCTTGCCATTTTAGGGCAGGCTTCTGACCTTAGCCTCCCACTGGGCACACGAGGACCCTGAAAAGACTCAGACCCATTTCCGACGCCTGAGCCCCGAACCCCTACCCAACCCTCATGGAGTAAAGGCTATAGCCCACCTGCCTGCTGATTATTTCACGCGCCATGCTGGACATTTTTGTCATTTTAGGCAGGCTTGACCTTAGCCTCCCACTGGGCACACGAGACCCTCAAAAGACTGTACCCATTTCCGACGCCCAGAGCCCCGAACGCCTCCCCAACCCCTCATGAACAAATGCTATAGCCCACCGGTCTGAATATTTCACGTGTTGCGCTGGACATTTCTTGCCATTTTAGGGCAAGCTTCTGACCTTAGCCTCCCACTGGGCACACGAGGACCTCAAAAGATCAGACCCATTTACGACGCCTGAGCCCCGAACCCCCTACCCAACCCCTCATGGAGCAAAGGCTATAGCCCACTGCCTCATGATTATTTCACGCGCTGGCTGGACATTTTGTCATTTTAGGCAGGCTTGACCTTAGCCTCCCACTGGGCACACGAGGACCCTCAAAAAGACTGTACCCATTTCCGACGCCCAGAGCCCACGAACGCATCTCCACAACCCCCGCTGAACAAAGGCTATAGCCCACCGGTCTCGGCGAATATTTCACGTGCTGCGCCATGACATTTCTTACATTTTAGGCAGGCTTGACCGTAGCCTCCCACCGGGCACACGAGAACCCTCGAAAAGATCAGATCCATTTCCGACCACTGAGCCCCCAACCCCTCCCCAACCCCCGCTGGAGCAGTATAGCCCACCCGCCTGCTGAGTATTTCACCTGCTGGCCAAGGCATTTCTTATCATTTTAGGGCAGGCTTCTGACTGTAGCCTCCCATCGGGCACACGAGGACCCTCGAAAAGACTATACCACCTCCGGCGACCAGAGCCCCGAACCCTCCCGACCCCTCAGACCAGCATATAGCCCACCGCCCCTGTGATTATTTCATGCGCCGCTGGGTATTTCTTGCCATTTTAGGGCAGGCTTCTGACCGTAGCCTCCCACTGGGCACACGAGGACCCTCGAAAAGACTGTAACTATTTCCGACGACCAGAGCCCCCGAAACCCCCTCCCCAACACACGAGGACCAAAGGCTATAGCCCACCGGCCTCGGCGACTATTTCACGCCACAGCCACTGGCATTTCTGCCATTTTCTGTCAGGCCTCTGACCGTAGCTTGCCACTGGGCACACGAGGACCCTCGAAAAGACTGTACCCATTTCCGACGACCAGAGGCCCCGAAACCCCCTCCCCAACCACCGCGGAGCAAAGGCTATAGCCCACCGCCTCATGAGTATTTCACGCTGCACTGCTGGGCATTTCTTATCATTTCAGGGCAGGCTTGACCAGAGAATCCCACTGGGCACACGAGGACCCTCAAAAGACTGTACCACTCATGACCAGTGAGCCCCAACCCTCCCCGACCCCCGCAGACCAAAGGATATAGCCCACCGGCCCCGGTGACTATTTCATGCGCTGCGCTGCTGGGTATTTCTTGCCATTTTAGGGTAAGCTTCTGACCGTAGCCTCCCACTGGGCACACGAGGATCCTCGAAAAGACTGTACCCATTTCACCACTGTGAGCCCCAAACCCTCCCCAACCCCTCATGGACCAAAGGCTATAGCCCACCGCCTGGCGATTATTTCACGCGCTGCTACTGGCATTTCTTGCCATTTTCGGCAGGCTCTGACCAGTAGCCACTGGGCACACGAGGACCCTCAAAAAGACTGTACCCATTTCCGACGCCCAGTGAGGCCCCAACCCTCCCCAACCTCTGAGCAAAGGCTATAGCCCACCGCCCCATGAGTATTTCACGCCATCACTGGCATTTCTTATCATTTCAGGCTTTGATCAGAATCCCACGGGCACACGAGGACCCGCGAAAAGACTTTACCACTTCCATGACCAGAGCCCCGAACCCTCCCGACCTCGATACCAAAGGATATAGCCCACCGGCCCCGGTGACTATTTCATGCGCTGCGCTGCTGGGTATTTCTTGCCATTTTAGGGTAAGCTTCTGACCGTAGCCTCCTACTTGGCACACGAGGATCCTCGAAAAGACTGTACCCATTTCCGACGACCAGAGCCCCCGAAACCCCCTCCCCAACCCCCGCGGACCAAAGGCTATAGCCCACCAGCCATGATTATTTCACGCTGCGCTTGGCATTTCTTGCCATTTTCGGGCAGGCCTCTGACCGTAGCTTGCCACTGGGTACCTGAGGACCCTCAAAAAGACTGTACCCATTTCCGACGCCCAGAGCCCCCGAACGCTCCTCCCCAACCCCCGCGGACCAAAGGCTATAGCCCACCGGTCACGGCGAATATTTCACGTGCTGCGCTGACATTTCTTGGCATTTTAGGCAGGCTTCTGACCAGAGCCTCCCACTGGGCACACGAGAACCCTCAAAAGACTGTATCCATTTCACCCACCAGAGCCCCGAACCCCTCCCAACCCCTCATGGAGTTATTATAGCCCACCCGCCTCATGAGTATTTCACTGCGCCTGGCTGGCATTTCTTATCATTTTAGGGCAGGCTTCTGACCGAGCCTCCCACCGGGCACACGAGACCCTCGAAAAGACTATACCACCTCCATGACCAGAGCCCCGAACCCCTCCCGACCCCTGCAGACCAGCATAGCCCACCGCCCCTTGACTATTTCATGCGCTGCGCTGGGTATTTTGCCATTTTAGGCAAGCTTCGACCAGAGCCTCCCACTGGCACACGAGGACCCTCGAAAATACTGACCCAATTTACGAAGACCAGAGCCTCAAACCCTCCCCAACACCTGGACCAGTTATAGCCCACCGCCCTGGTGACTATTTCACGCTACAAGGCCATTGGCATTTCTTGCCATTTTAGGGCAGGCCTCTGACCGCAGCTTCCCACTGGGCACACGACGACCTCGAAAAGACTTTACCCATTTCTGACGACCAGAGCCCCCCAAACCCCCCCCCCAACCCCCGCTGGGACTAAAGGCCATTATAGCCCGCCCCATCATGATTATTTCACGCGGCCAAGGCCACACTGGCATGTCTTGTTATTTTAGTGGCAGCCTGACCAGAGCCTCCCACTGGGCACACGAGGACCCTCGAAAAGATCAGAACTATTTCCGACGACTGTGAGCCCCCAAACCCCTCCCTAACTCTCGTGGACCAGCATAGCCCACCGCCTTTGGTGACTATTTCACGCGCTGGCCACTGGCATTTCTTGCCATTTTAGGGCAAGTGCCTGACCGTAGCTTCCCAATCACACAATGACCCCTCGAAAAGACTGTACCCATTTCCGACGACCAGTGCCCCCGAAACCCCCTCCCCAACCCCCGAGGAGCAAAGGCTATAGCCCACCTGCCCCATGATTATTTCACGCGCTACTGCTAGGCATTTCATTTTAGGGCAGTGCTTCCTGACCGTAGCCTCCCACTGGGCACACTAGGACCCTCTAAAAGACTGTACAAATTTCCGATTACTAGAGCCCCCGAAACCCCCTCCCCAAACCCCGCGGACCAAAGGCTATAGCCCACCGGTCTCGGCGAATATTTCACGAGCTGCCATGCTGACATTTCTTGCCATTTTAGGACAGTCCTCTGTCCGTAGCCTCCCACTGGGCACACGAGGACCCTCGAAAAGAATGTACCCATTTCACCACTGCAGCCCCTCAAACACCCTCCCAACCCCGCTGGGACCAAAGGCTATAGCCCACTGCCCTATGACTATTTCACGCTGCCTGCTACATTTCTTGCCATTTTAGTAGGCCTTGACCGTAGCCTCCCACTTGGCACACGAGGACCTCGAAAAGACTGTACCCATTTCCCACGCCCAGAGCCCCTGCAACTTCCCTCCCAACGCCATGACCAAAGGTCAGAGCCCACCCAAACCTCGGCAACAATTCTCACGCAATGCGCCCGCTGGCATGTCTTTCCATATTAGGCAGCCTCTGACTGCAGCCTCCCACTGGGCACACGAGTACCCTCAAAAGATCAGTATCCATTTCCGACCACTGTGAGCCCTCAAACCCCTCCCAACCCCCTCAAGGACCAAAGGTTATTTCACGGCCATTGGCATTTCTTGTTATTTTAGTGGCAGGCTTCTGACCAGAGCCTCCCACTGGCACACGAGGACCTCTAAAAGAGTATACATATTTCGATATCCAGAGCCCCCGAAACCCCTCCCCAACCCCCTCATGGACCAGGCTATAGCCCACCGCCTTTGTGACTATTTCACGCGCACACTGGCATTTCTTGCCATTTTAGTGCAGGCTCTCGACCGTAGCCTCCCACTGGGCACACGAGACCTCTAAAAGACTGTACATATTTCCGATAACTAGAGCCCCAAACCCTCCCAAACCCCTGCTGACCAAAGGCTATAGCCCACCGGTCTCAATATTTCACGAGCGCTGCTTGACATTTCTTGCCATTTTAGGGCAGTGCTTCGACCGAGCCTCCCACTAGGCACACGAGGACCCCTCGAAATGACTGCATTTCTGACCACCGTAACCCCTCAAACACCCTCCCCAACCCCCAAGGACCATGGCTATAGCCCACCGCCCCTTTGTGACTATTTCACGCTGCGCTGGGTATTTGTTGCCATTTTAGTAGGCCTCGACCGTCAGAGCCTCCCACTGGGCACACGAGGACCCTCGAAAGACTGTACCCATTTCATGCCCAGAGTCCCTGTAACTTCCCTCCCAACGCTCATGACCAAAGGTCAGAGCCCACCGCCCTGCAACATTTCTCACGCAATGCGCCACAGCATGTCTTTTCCATATTAGGCAGGCCTCTGACCTCAGAGCCTCCCACTGGGCACATGAGTACCCTCGAAAGATCAGATCCATTTCCGACGCACTCAGAGCCCCCAAACCCTCCCAACCCCATGGACTGTGTTATTTCACGCGCTGCGCCGCTGGGCATTTCTTGCCAGTTTAGGGCAGGCTTCTGACCGTAGCCTCCCACTGGGCACACGAGGACCCTCTAAAAGAGTATACATATTTCCGATAACTAGAGCCCCCGAAAACCCCACCCCAACCCCTCATGGGACCAGTTATAGCCCACCTGCCCTTGGTGACTATTTCACGCGCTTGCACCGCTGGCATTTCTTGCCATTTTAGGGCAGGCCTCTGATCAGAGCTCACATCACAGACACAAGGACCGTCGAAAAGACTGTACCCATTTCCGACACCCAGAGCCCCCGAACCGCCCACCCCAACCCCCGCGGACCAAAGGCTATAGCCCACCGGTCTCGGCGAATATTTCACGTGCTGCGCCGCTGGACATTTCTTGCCATTTTAGGGCAGGCTTCTGACCGTAGCCTCCCACTAGGCGCACGATGAGACCCTCGAAAGATCTGTACCCATTTCGACTCCACTGTGAGCCCCCAAACACCCTCCCCAACCCTCATGACTAGGCTATAGCCCACCGCCCTGTGACTATTTCCCACGCGCACAAGGCCATTGGCATTTCTTGCCATTTTTAGGTTGGCCTCTCACCGCAGCCTCCCACCGGGCACATGAGGGCCTCCGAAGACTCAGATCCATTTCCGATGCCCAAAGCCTCTAACTTCCCCTCCCAACTCCTGCCATGGGACCAGCAAGGCTATAGCCCACTGCCCTGTGAATAATTTCACGCAACGCGTCACTGGCATGTCTTGCCATTTTAGGCAGTGCCTCGACCCAGAGGCCTCCCATCAATCGGGCACACGACGACCCTCGAAAGACTGTAACCCATTTCACCCACTGAGTTCTCAAACCCCTCACCAACCCCCTGGACCAGGCATAGCCCACCGCTCAAGGATTATTTCCATCGCCATTGCTGGCTGGGCATTTTTGCTATTTGTGCAGGCTTCCACCGTAGCCTCCCACTGGCACACGAGGACCTCTAAAGAGTATACATATTTCCATAACCAGAGCCCCAAACACCTCAAGGCTTATAGCCCACTGCCTTGCGAGTATTTCACGTTACATAGGGCATTTCTTATCATTTTGGGTGTGCTTCCTGATCAGAGCCTCCATGTGGCACAAGAGGACCCTCAAAATACTGTACTCAATTTCCCATGACCAGAGCCCCAACCCCTCCCCAACCTCAAGGAGAAAAGGCTATAGCCCACCGCCTGGCTAGTATTTCACGTGCCATACTACTGGCATTTCATCATTTTAGGCAAGCCTGACCAGAGCCTCCATCAAGCACACGAGGACCCCTCAAAATCTACCACCTCCATGACCAGAGCCCCGAACTCCCTCCCCAACCCCCGCAGAGACTGTTATTATAGCCCAATCGCCCCTATGACTATTTTCATGTACCCAGTATTTCTTTTCATTTTAGGCAAGCTTCTGATCAGAGCCTCCCACTGGGCAACACGAGACCCTCGAAATACTGTACCCATTTCCAATGACCAGAGCCTCAAACCCTCTCCCAACCCTCATGACCAAAGGCTATAGCCCACTGCCTCGATTATTTCACGCACACCTGGACATTTCTTGCCATTTAGGCAGGCTCTGACGCTAGCCTCCCACCTGGGCACACGAGGACCCTTGAAAGACTGGATATTCTTACTCCACCGTGAGCCCCCTTTAAATCCCTCCCAACCCCTCATGACCAGTGCTATAGCCTCACACTATCCTCATGATTCACGCTACTGCGCCAAGCATTTCTCATTTTAGCAGGCTTTGACCGATCAGAGCCTCTCTCGAATCAGCACACGACGGACTCAAAAAGATCTGTACCCATTTCCTACGACCGTGAGCCCCTAAACCCTCCCTAACCCCCAGCATTCTGTGCTATAGCCCACTGCCCCATGACTATTTCACGCGCTGCGCCTGCTGACATTTCTGCCATTTTAGTATGTGCCTCCCACGTTTCCCCCTCCTGGCACACGAGGACCCTTTTGAAAAGACTGTACATATTTCCACGACTGTAGCCCCTGAAATCCCTCCCCAACCCCTCAAGGACCAAAGGCTATAGCCCACCGGCCTACGGCTGATTATTTCACGCGCTGCGCTCATATTGACATTTCTTGCCATTTTAGGGCAAGCTTCTGACCGTAGCCTCCCACTGGGCACACGAGGACCCTCGAAAATACTGTACCCATTTCCAATGACCAGAGCCCCAAACCCTCCTCAACCCTCTGACCAAAGTTATAGCGACCTTCCTCATGACTATTTCACGCAATGCGCCGCTGGGCATGTCTTGCCATTTTAGGGCAGGCCTCTGACCGTAGCCTCTCACTGGGCACACGACGACCCTCGAAAAGACTGTACCCATTTCCGACGACCAGAGCCCCCGAAACCCCCTCCCCAACCCCCGTGGACCAAAGGCTATAGCCCACCGGCCTCGGCGACTATTTCACGCGCTGCGCCGCTGGACATTTCTTGCCATTTTAGGGCAGGCCTCTGACGTTAGCCTCCCACTGGGCACACGAGGACCCTTGAAAAGACTGTACATATTTCCGACGACCAGAGCCCCCGAAATCCCCTCCCCAACCCCTCGCGGACCAAAGGCTATAGCCCACCGGCCTCGGCGACTATTTCACGCGCTGCGCCGCTGGGCATTTCTTGCCATTTTAGGGCAGGCTTCTGACCGTAGCCTCCCACTGGGCACACGAGGACCCTTGAAAATATTTTACCCATTTCCGATTAACAGAGCTTCCGAACGCCCCTCCCCAACCCCTCATGGACCAGCATAGCCCACCGGTCCTTGAATATTTCACGTGTTGCGCCCGCTAGACATTTCTTGCCATTTTAGGGTGCCCTGACCAGTAGCCTCCCACTGGGCACACGAGGACCTCGAAAAGATCAGACCCATTTCGATGCCCAGAGCCCTGTAACTTCCCTCCCAACCTCATGCCCAAAGGCTATTGCCCACCGGCCTCGGCGACAATTTAACGCGATGCGACGCTGGGCATCTCTTGCCATTTCAGGGCAGGCTTCTGACCGTAGCCTCCCACTGGGCACACGAGGACCCTCGAAATGACTGTACGCATTTCTGACGACCAGAGCCTCAAACCCTCCCCAACCCCGAGGACCAAAGGCTATAGCCCACCGCCTCGGGCGATGATTATTTCACGCACAAGGCATTTCTTGCCATTTTAGGGCAGGCTTCTGACCGTAGCCTCCCACTGGGCACATGAGGACGCTCGAAAAGAGTGTACATATTTCCGATGACCAGAGCCCCCGAAACCCCCTTCCCAACCCCCGAGGACCAAAGGCTATAGCCCACCGGCCTCGGTGACTATTTCACGCGCTGCCATACTGGCATTTCTTGCCATTTTAGGTAGGCCTCCTGATCAGAGCTTCCTACTGGGCACACTAGGACCCTCGAAAAGACTGTACCCATTTCCGACGCCCAGAGCCCCCGAACGCCCCTCCCCAACTCCCGTGGACCAAAGGCTATAGCCCACCGGCCTCGGCGACTATTTCACGCGATGCGCCGCTGGACATTTCTTGCCATTTTAGGGCAGGCTTCTGACCTTAGCCTCCCACTGGGCACACGAGGACCCTGAAAAAGACTGTACCCATTTCCGACGCCTGTGAGCCCCGAACCCCTACCCAACCTCAAGGAGCAAAGGCTATAGCCCACCGGCCTCGGCGACTATTTCACGCGCTGCGCCGCTGGACATTTTTGTCATTTTAGGGCAGGCTTGACCTTAGCCTCCCACCGGGCACACACGAGACCCTCAAAAGACTGACCCATTTCCGACGCCTGAGCCCCCGAACGCACCTCCCAACCCCTCATGGAACAAAGGCTATAGCCCACCGTCTCGCGAATATTTCACGTGTTGCGCGCTGGACATTTCTTGCCATTTTAGGGCAGGCTTGACCTTAGCCTCCCACTGGCACATGAGGACCTCAAAAGACTGTACCCATTTCCAACGCCCAGAGCCCCGAACGCCTCCACAACCCCCTCAAGGAACAAAGGCTATAGCCCACCGGGTCTCGGCGAATATTTCACGTTGCTGCGCTGGACATTTCTTACAATTTTAGGGCAGGCTTCTGACCGTAGCCTCCCACTGGGCACACGAGACCCTCGAAAAGACTTTACCACCTCATGACCAGAGCCCCGAACCCTCCTCCCGACCCTCAGAGACCAAAGGCTATAGCCCACCGGCCTCGGCGACTATTTCACGCGCTGCGCCGCTGGGCATGTCTTGCCATTTTAGGGCAGGCTTCTGACCGTAGCCTCCCACTGGGCACACGAGGACCCTCGAAAAGACTGTAACTATTTCCGACGACCAGAGCCCCCGAAACCCCCTCCCCAACTCTCGTTGACCAAAGGCTATAGCCCACCGGCCTCGGCGACTATTTCACGCGCTGCGCCGCTGGGCATTTCTTGCCATTTTCGGGCAGGCCTCTGACCGTAGCTTGCCACTGGGCACACGAGGACCCTCGAAAAGACTGTACCCATTTCCGACGCCCAGAGCCCCCGAACCCCCCTCCCCAACCCCCGCGGAGCAAAGGCTATAGCCCACCGGCCTCGGCGAGTATTTCACGCGCTGCGCAGCTGGGCATTTCTTATCATTTTAGGGCAGGCTTCTGACCGTAGAATCCCACTGGGCACACGAGGACCCTCGAAAAGACTGTACCAATTTCCGATGACCAGAGCCCTCAACCCCTCCCCGACCCCGCAGAGCACAGCATATAGCCCACCGCCCCTTGACTATTTCATGCATCATGCTGGTATTTCTTGCCATTTTAGGGCAAGCTTGACCGTAGCCTACCACTGGGCACACGAGGACCCTCGAAAAGACAGTACCCGATTCCGGCGACCAGAGCCCCGAAACCCCTCCCAACCCCTCATGGGACCAGGCTATAGCCCACCGCCTGGCGATTATTTCACGCTGGCCGCTTAGGCATTTCTTGCCATTTTCGGCAGGCCTCTGATCAGAAGCTTGCCACTGGCACTGAGGACCCTCAAAAGACTGTACCCATTTCCGACGCCTGAGCCCCCGAACGCCTCTCCCAACCTCATGACCAGCATAGCCCACCGCCCCGTGACTATTTCCATGCGCTGCGCATTGGTATTTCTTGCCATTTTAGGGCAAGCTGACCGTAGCCTCCCACTGGCACACGAGGACCCTCGAAAATACTCCACCCATTTCCGATGACCAGAGCCCCAAACCCCTCCCAACACCTGCAGACCAAAGGCTATAGCCCACTGCCTGTGACTATTTCACGCGGCACTGGCATTTCTTGCCATTTTAGGGCAGGCCTCTGACCGCAGCTTCCCACTGGGCACACGACGACCACGAAAAGACTTTACCCATTTCAGACGACCAGAGCCCCCCAAACCCCACCCCAACCCCTCATGGACCAAAGGCTATAGCCCACTGCCTGATTATTTCACGCTGGCTGCTAGGCATTTCTTGCATTTTAGGGCAGGTGCCGTCAGAGCCTCCCACTGGGCACACGAGCACCCTCGAAAAGACTGGACCCATTTCTGACGACCAGAGCGCCCCAAACACCCTCCCCAACCTCATGGACCAAAGGCTATAGCCCACCATGACTATTTCACGCGCCATGCTATTTCTTGCCATTTTAGTAGGCCTCGACCAGAGCCTCCCACTGGGCACACGAGACCCCCGAAAAGACTGTACCCATTTCCGATAACTAGAGGCCCCCAAACCCTCCCAAACCTCATGGGACCAAAGGCTATAGCCCACCGGTCTCGGCGAATATTTCACGAGCTGCGCCGCTGGACATTTCTTGCCATTTTAGGGCAGGCTTCTGACCGTAGCCTCCCACTGGGCACACGAGGACCCTCGAAAAGACTGTACCCATTTCTGACTACCAGAGCCCCCGAAACCCCCTCCCCAACCCCCGCGGACCAAAGGCTATAGCCCACCGGCCTCGGTGACTATTTCACGCGCTGCGCCGCTGGGCATTTCTTGCCATTTTAGGGCAGGCCTCTGACCGTAGCCTCCCATCAAGCACACGAGGACCCTCGAGAAGACTGTACCCATTTCATGCCCCGAGCCCTGTAACTTCCCTCCCAACGCTCATGACCAAATGTCAGAGCCCACCGGCCTGCAATACTTTCACGCAATGCGCCGCTGGGCATGTCTTTCCATATTAGGGCAGCCTCTGACCGTAGCCTCCCACTGGGCACACGAGTACCCTCAAAAAGACTGTATCCATTTCCGACGACCAGAGCCCCCGAAACGCCCTCCCCAACCCTCATGGACCAGTTATTTCACTGCTACTGCTGGCATTTCTTGCCATTTTAGGGCAAGCTTCTGACCGTAGCCTCCCACTGGGCACACGAGGACCCTCTAATAGAGTATACATATTTCCGATATCCAGAGCCCCCGAAACCGCCTCCCAACCCCTCATGGGACTAGGCTATAGCCCACCGGCCTGTGACTATTTCACGCGCGCCACTGGCATTTCTTGCCATTTTAGGGCAGGCCTCTGTTCGTAGCTTGCCACTAGGCACACGAGGACCCTCGAAAAGACTGTACCCATTTCCCGACGCCTGAGCCCCTGTGACTTCTACCCAACCTCAAGGAGCAAAGGCTATAGCCCACCCGCCTCCGAGTATTTCACGCGCTGCCACTACTGGTATTTCTTGCCATTTTAGGGCAAGCTTCTGATCGAATTCTCCCACTGGGCACACGAGGACCCTCGAAAATACTGTACCCATTTCCGATGACCAGAGCTCTCAAACCCCTCCTCAACCCCTCATGACCAAAGGCTATAGCCCACCGCCTGCTGACTATTTCACACGTCCACTGGCATTTCTTGCCATTCTAGGGCAGGCTACTGCCCGTAGCCTCCCACTGGGCACACGAGGACCCTCGAAAAGACTGTATATATTTCCGACGACTGTGAGCCCCGAACCCCTCCCCAACCCCTCATGGGACTAGCACTATAGCCCACCGCCCTTGACTATTTCACGCTGGCCATTGGCATTTCTTGGAATTTTAGGGCAGGCCTATGACCGTAGCGGCCCACTGGGCACACGAGGACCCTGAAAGACTGCACTCCATTTCCGACTCAGAGCCCCTAAACCCCTCCCAACCCCGGGACTAAAGGCTTATAGCCCACTGCCTCTGATTATTTCACGCACAAGGCCACTGGCATGTCTTGCCATTTTAGGGCAGGCTTCTGACCGTAGCCTCCCACTGGGCACACCAGGACCCTCGAAAAGACTGTAACTATTTCCGACGACCAGAGCCCCCGAAACCCCCTCCCCAACTCTCGTGGACCAAAGGCTATAGCCCACCGGCCTCGGCGACTATTTCACGCGCTGCGCCGCTGGGCATTTCTTGCCATTTTAGGGCAGGCCTCTGACCGTAGCTTGCCAGTGGGCACACGAGGACCCTCGAAAAGACTGTACCCATTTCCGACGCCCAAAGCCCCCGAACCCGCCTCCCCAACCCCAGCGGAGCAAAGGCGATAGCCCACTGGCCTCGGCGAGTATTTCACGCGCTGCACTGCTAGGCATTTCTTGCCATTTTAGGGCAGACTTCTGACCGTAGCCTCCCACTGGGCACACGAGGACCCTCTAAAAGATTGTACATATTTCCGATAACTAGAGCCCCCGAAACCCCCTCCCCAACCTCATGACCAGGCTATAGCCCACCGCCTCGTGACTATTTCACGCTGGCTGCACCGCTGGCATTTCTTGCCATTTTAGGGCAGGCCTCTGATCAGCTGCCACATCACAAGACACACGGACCGCCGAAACACTGTACCCATTTCCGACGCCCAGAGCCCCCGAACCCCCCACCCCCACCCCTCAAGGACTGACCAGTTATAGCCCACCGCCTCGGTGACTATTTCACGCGCTACTGGCATTTCTTGCCATTTTAGGTTGGCCTCTCACCAGAGCCTTCCACTGGGCGCATGAGGACCTCCGAAGATCAGACTCCATTTCCGACGCCCAAAGCCCCAGAACTTCCTCCCCAACTCCTCATGGACCAGCACATAGCCCACCGCCCCTAAGAATAATTTCATGCAATGCGCCATGGCATGTCTTGCCATTTTAGGGCAGGCCTCTGACCGTAGCCTCCCACTGGGCACACGAGGACCCTCGAAAAGACTGTACCCATTTTCGACGCCCAGAGCCCCCGAAACCCCCTCCCCAACCCCCGCGGACCAAAGGCTATAGCCCACCGGCCGCTGGGCATTTCTTGCCATTTTAGGGCAGGCTTCTGACCGTAGCCTCCCACTGGGCACACGAGGACCCTCTAAAAGAGTATACATATTTCCGATAACCAGAGCCCCCGAAACACCCTCCCCAACCCCCGCGGACCAAAGGCTATAGCCCACCGGCCTCGGTGACTATTTCACGCGCTCCGCCGCTGGGCATTTCTTGCCATTTTAGGGCAGGCCTCTGACCGTAGCTTGCCACTGGGCACACGAGGACCCTCGAAAAGACTGTACCCATTTCCGACGCCCAGAGCCCCCGAACCCCCCTCCCCAACCCCCGCGGAGCTAAGGCTATAGCCCACCGGCCTCGGCGAGTATTTCACGCGCTGCGCCGCTGGGCATTTCTTATCATTTTAGGGCAGGCTTCTGACCGTAGCTTCCCACAGGGCACAAGAGGACCCTCGAAAAGACTGTACCAATTTCTGATGACCAGAGCCCCCGAACCCCCCTCCCCAACCCCCGCGGAGCAAAGGCTATAGCCCACCTGCCTCGGCGAGTATTTCACGCGCTGCGGGGTAGTTCTTGCCATTTTAGGGCAGGCTTCTGACCGTAGCCTCCCACTGGGCACACGAGGACCCTCGAAAAAACTGTACCAATTTCCGATGACCAGAGCCCCCGAACCCCCTCCCCAACCCCCGCAGACCAAAGGCTATAGCCCACCGGCCCCGGTGACTATTTCATGCGCTGCGCCGCTGGGTATTTCTTTTCATTTTAGGGCAAGCTTCTGACCGTAGCCTCCCACTGGGCACACGAGGACCCTCGAAAATACTGTACCCATTTCCAATGACCAGAGCCCCCGAAACCCCCTCCTCAACCCCCGCGGACCAAAGGCTATAGCGCACCTTCCTCGGCGACTATTTCACACGCTGCGCCGCTGGGCATTTCTTGCCATTCTAGGGCAGGCTTCTGGCCGTAGCCTCCCACTGGGCACACGAGGACCCTCGAAAAGACTGTACATATTTCCGACGACCAGAGCCCCCGAAACCCCCTCCCCAACCCCCGCGGACCAAAGGCTATAGCCCACCGGCCTCGGCGACTATTTCACGCATTTCTTGCCATTTTAGGGCAGGCTTCTGACCGTAGCTTGCCATCACACGAGGACCCTCGAAAAGACTGTACCCATTTCCGACGCCCAGAGCCCCCGAAACCCCCTCCCGATCCCTCGTGGAGCAAAGGCTATAGCCCACTGCCTCGGCTAGTATTTCACGCACAAGGCTGCCATTGGCATTTCTTGTTATTTTAGGGCAGTGCTTCTGATCAGAGCCTCCCACCGGGCACACGAGGACCTCTAAAAGACTGCACATATTTCCGATAACTAGAGCCCTCAAACCCTCCCCAACCCTCATGACCAGGCTATAGCCCACCGCCTTGGTGATTATTTCACGCACAAGGCCACTGGCATTTCTTGCCATTTTAGGGCAGGCTTCTGATCGTAGCTTGCCACTGCGCACACGAGGACCGTCAAAAAGACTGTAACTATTTCCGACGACCAGAGCCCCCGACCCTCCCCCCCAACCTCATGGAGAAAAAGGCTATAGCCCACCGCCTCATGACTATTTCACGCGCTGCGCCGCTGGATTTTCTTGCCATTTTAGGGCAGGCTTCTGACCTTAGCCTCCCACTGGGCACACGAGGACCCTCTAAAAGACTGTACATATTTCCGATAACTAGAGCCCCCAAAACCCCCTCCCCAACCCCCGCGGACAAAAGGCTATAGCCCACCGGCCTCGGTGACTATTTCCATGCGCTGCCACTGGTATTTCTTACATTTTAGGGCAGTGCTTCTGACCAGAGCCTCCCACCGGGCACACGAGGACCCTCAAAAGATCAGAACTATTTCCGACGACCAGAGCCCCCGAAACCCCCTCCCCAACTCTCGTGGACCAGCACATAGCCCACCGCCTCGACGATTATTTCACGCTGCGCATTGGCATTTCTTGCCATTTTAGGGCAGTGCCTCTGACCAGAGCTTGCTGCCAAGCACACGAGGACCCTCGAAAAGACTGTACCCATTTCCGACGCCCAGAGCCCCCGAACCCCCCTCCCCAACCCCCGCGGAGCAAAGGCTATAGCCCACCTGCCTCGGCGAGTATTTCACGCTGCGCCGCTAGGCATTTCTTATTTTAGGCAGTGCTTCTGATCGAGCCTCCCACCTGGGTACACGAGGACCCTCTAAAAGAGTATACATATTTCCGACAACCGTGAGCCCCCAAACACCCTCCCAACCCCTCTGACCCATATTATAGCCCACCGCCTTGGTGATATTTCACGCACGCGTCATTGTGCATTTCTTGCCATTTTAGGGCAGGCCTCTGACCGAGCTTTGCCACTGGCACACGAGGACCTCGAAAAGACTGTACCCATTTCCGACGCCCAGAGCCCCCGAACCCCCCTCCCCAACCCCCGCGGAGCTAAGATAGCCCACCGCCCTCGGCGAGTATTTCACGCGCTGCGCCGCTGGGCATTTCTTATCATTTTAGGCAGGCTTGACCAGTAGCCTCCCACAGTGGCACACGAGGACCCTCAAAAGACTGTACCACTCATGACCAGAGCCCCAACCCCTCCCCAACCCCTGCAGACCAAAGGCTATAGCCCACCGCCTTGACTATTTCATGCGCCGCTGGGTATTTCTTGCCATTTTAGGGTAGGCTTCTGACCGTAGCCTCCCACTGGGCACACGAGGACCCTTGAAAAGACTGTACCCATTTCCGATGACCAGAGCCCCCGAAACCCCCTCCTCAAGCCCCACGGACCAAAGGCTATAGCCCACCGCCCCATGACTATTTCACACTGGGTCACTGGCATTTCGCCATTATAGGGCAGTGCTCGGTCCGAGCCTCCCATCGGGCACACGAGACCCTCAAACGACTGTACATATTTCCCACGACCAGAGCCCCGAACCCCTCCCCAACCCCTCATGGACCAAAGGCTATAGCCCACCGCCTTTGGTGACTATTTCACGCGCTGCGCGCTACTGGCATGTCTTGCCATTTTAAGGCAGGCTTCTGACCGTAGCCTCCCACTGAGCACACGAGGACCCTCGAAAAGACTGTAACTATTTCCGACGACCAGAGCCCCCGAAACCCCCTCCCCAACTCCCGTGGACCAAAAGCTATAGCCCACCGGCCTCGGATTATTTCACGCCAGGCGCTTGGCATTTCTTGCCATTTTAGGGCAGGCCTCTGATCAGAGCTTGCAACTGGGCACACGAGGACCTCGAAAAGACTGTACCCATTTCCGACGCCGAGAGCCCCGAACCGCCTCTCCCAACCTCTCATGGAGCAAAGGCTATAGCCCACCGCCTGGCGATTATTTCACGCACATGCGCTGGTCATTTCTTGCCATTTTAGGGCAGGCTTCTGACCTTGCCTCCCACTAGGCACACGAGGACCCTAGAAAAGACTGTAACTATTTCCGACGACGTGAGCCCCTCAAACCCTCCCAACTCCTGTGGACCAAAAGCTATAGCCCACCTGCCTCGATTATTTCACGCACATGCGCTGGTATTTCTTGCATTTTAGGGCAGGCCTCTGACCGTAGCTTGCCACTGGGCACACGAGGACCCTCGAAAAGACTGTACCCATTTCCGACGCCCAGAGCCCCGAACCGCTTCTCCCAACCTCATGGAGTAAAGGCTATAGCCCACTGCCTCATGATTATTTCACGCTGGCCATCATTGGTCATTTCTTGCCATTTTAGGGCAGGCTTGACCTTGCCTCCCACTAGGCACACGAGGACCTCGAAAAGACTGTAACTATTTCCGACCACTGTGAGCCCCAAACCCCTCCCCAACTCCTGTGGACCAGGCTTATAGCCCACCTGCCTCATGATTATTTCACGCTGCGCTTGGCATTTCTTGCCATTTTAGGGCAGGCCTCTGACCAGAGCTTGCCACATCAAGCACACGAGACCCTCGAAAAGACTGTACCCATTTCCGACGCCCAGAGCCCCCGAACCCCCTCCCCAACTCCCGTGGACCAAAGGCTATAGCCCACCGGCCTCGGCGACTATTTCACGCGCTGCGCCGCTTGGCATTTCTTGCTATTTTAGGGCAGGGTTCTGAACGTAGCCTCCCACTGAGCAGACGAGGACCCTTGAAAAGACTGTACCCATTTCCGACGCCCAGAGCCCCAGAACTTCCCTCCCCAACCCCTCAAGGACCAGCACTATAGCCCACCGTCCTCGACGACTATTTCACGCGCTGCACCGCTGGGTATTTCTTGCCATTTTTCGGAAGGCCTCTGACCGTAGCCTCCCACTAGGCACATGAGGACCCTCAAAAAGATTGTACCCATTTCCGATGCCCAGAGCCCCCAAACTTCCCTCTCCAAACCCCGTACACCAAAGGCTATAGCCCACCGCCTGCAGAATAATTTCACGCAATGCGCCTGGCATGTCTTGCCATTTTAGGGCACGGCTCTGACCGTAGCCTCCAACTGGGCACGCGAGGACCCTCGAAAAGACTGTACCCATTTCCGACGACTGAGCCCCTAAAACCCCCTCCCAACCCCCAAGGGACCAAAAGGCTATAGCCCACCAGCCTCATGATTATTTCACGCACTGGCCCGCTGGTATTTTTGCCATTTTAGGGCAGGCCTCTGACCGTAGCTTTCACATGGGCACACGGGACCTCAAAGACTGTACCCATTTCCGACGCCCAGAGCCCCCAACCCTCCCCAACCTCTGCTGAGCTAAGGCTATAGCCCACTGCCTCGGCTAGTATTTCACGCGGCCACTGGCTGGCATTTCACATTTTAGGGCAGGCTTCTGACCGTAGCCTCCCACTGGGCACACGAGGACCCCCTAAAAGACTGTACATATTTCCGATAACTAGAGCCCCCGAACCCCCCTCCCCAACCCCCGCGGAGCAAAGGCTATAGCCCACCTGCCTCGGCGAGTATTTCACGCAAGGGCTAAGTATTTCTATCATTTTAGGGCAGGCTTGATCGAGCCTCCCACTGGGCACACGAGGACCCTCGAAAACTGTACCACTTCCGGCGACCAGAGCCCTCAACCCCTCCCCAACCCCTCATCAGCACATAGCCCACCGCCCTTGTGACTATTTCATGCGCTGGCCACTGGGTATTTCTTTACATTGTAGGGCAGGCCTTGAGCCTCCCACTGGGCACATGAGGACCCTTGAAAAGACTGTACCCATTTCCGATGACAAGAGCCCCCGAAACCCCCTCCTCAACCCCCGCGGACCAAAGGCTATAGCCCACCGGCCTCGGCGACTATTTCACACGCTGCCCCGCTGGGCATTTCTTGCCATTCTAGGGCAGGCTTCTGGCCGTAGCCTCCCACTGGGCACACGAGGACCCTCGAAAAGACTGTACATATTTCCGACGACCAGAGCCCCCGAAACCCCCTCCCCAACCCCCGCGGACCAAAGGCTATAGCCCACCGGCCTCGATGACTATTTCACGCGCTGCGCCGCTAGGTATTTCTTGCCATTTTAGGGCAGGCCTCTGACCGTAGCCTCCCACTGGGCACACGAGGACCCTCAAAAGCTATTTCCTGACCACTGTGAGCCTCAACCCCTCCCCAACTCCTGGGACCAGTATAGCCCACCTGCCCTTAAGGATTATTTCACGCACACAGGCCTGTCATGGCATTTCTTGCTGTTTAGTGTGCTTCCGACCGTCGCCTCCCACCGGGCACACGAGGACCCTCTAAAAGAGTATACATATTTCCGATATCCAGAGCCCCCAAACCCTCCCAACCCTCATGGGACCAGCATTATAGCCCACCTGCCCCAAGTGGACTATTTCCACGCTGCCATGCCGCTGGGCATTTCTTGCCATTTTAGGCAGGCTCTGTCCAGTAGCTTGCACACTAGGCACACGAGGACCTCTCAAAAGACTGTACCCATTTCCACGCCCAGAGCCCCGAACCCCCTACCCAACCCTCTGGAGCAAGGCTATAGCCCACCTGCCTCATGAGTATTTCACGCTGGCCACTGGCATTTCTTATCATTTTAGGGCAGGCTTCTGACCAGAGCCTCCCACTGGGCACACGAGGACCCTCAAAAGGCTGTACCACCTCCATGACCAGAGCCCCAACCCCTCCCCAACCCTCGCAGACTAAAGGCTATAGCCCACCGCCCTATGACTATTTCCATGCGCCCATTGGTATTTCTTGCCATTTTAGGCAAGCTTCTGACCGTAGCCTCCCACTGGGCACACGAGGACCTCGAAAATACTGTACCCATTTCCGATGACCAGAGCCCCCGAAAACCCCTCCTCAACCTCATGGACCAAAGGCTATAGCCCACCGCCTCTGATTATTTCACACGCTCATTGGGCATTTCTTGCCATTCTAGGGCAGGCTTCTGGCCGTAGCCTCCAACTGGGCACACGAGGACTCTCGAAAAGACTGTATATATTTCCGACGACCAGAGCCCCCCAAACCCCTCCCAACCTCATGACCAAAGGCTATAGCCCACCGCCTTTGACTATTTCACACAAGGCCATTGGCATTTCTTGGCATTTTAGGCAGTGCCTCTGATCAGAGCTTCCCACTGGGCACACGACGACCCTGAAAAGACCGTACCCATTTCCGACGACCAGAGCCCTCAAACCCCTCCCAACCCCTCAAGGACCAAAGTTATAGCCCACCGCCTCGCGATTATTTCACGCACGCTGCCATTGGCATGTTCTTGCATTTTAGGGCAGGCTCGACGTAGCCTCCCACCGGGCACACCAGGACCCTCGAAAAGATCAGAATTATTTCCGACCACTGAGCCCCAAACCCCTCCCCAACTCTCGTGGACCAAATGCTATAGCCCACTGCCTCGGCGATTATTTCACGCCACGCTGGCCATGGCATTTCTTGCCATTTTAGGGCAGGCCTCTGATCAGGCTTGCCAAGTGGCACACGAGGACCTCAAAAGACTCAGTACCCATTTCCCGACGCCCAGAGCCCCCGAACCCGCCTCCCAACCTCTCATGGAGCAAAGGCGATAGCCCACTGCCTCATGAGTATTTCACGCGCTGCGCTGCTAGGCATTTCTTGCCATTTTAGGGCAGGCTTCTGACCGTAGCCTCCCACTGGGCACACGAGGACCCTCTAAAAGACTGTACATATTTCCGATAACTAGAGCCCCCCCAACCCCCGCCCCAACCCTCATGGGACCAGCATTATAGCCCACCGCCTTGACTATTTCACGCTGCTGCACCGCTGGCATTTCTTGCCATTTTAGGGCAGGCCTCTGACCGTAGCTTGCCATTGCGTACACAAGGACCGTCGAAAAGACTGTACCCATTTCCGACGCCCAGAGCCCCTAAACCGCCCTCCCCAACCCCCGCGGACCAAAGGCTATAGCCCACCGGTCTCGGTGAATATTTCACGTGCTGCGACGCTGGACATTTCTTGCCATTTTAGGGCAGGCTTCTGACCGTAGCCTCCCACTAGGCACACGAGGACCCTCGAAAAGACTGTACCCATTTCTGACGACCAGAGCCCCCGAAACACCCTCCCCAACCCCCGCGGACCAAAGGCTATAGCCCACCGGCCTCGGTGACTATTTCACGCGCTGCCATGGGCAATTCTTGCCATTTTAGGTTGGCCTCTCACCGTAGCCTCCCACTGGGCACATGAGGACCCTCTGAAAGACTGCACTACTCATGCCCAAAGCCCTGAACTTCCTCCCAACCTCATGGGACCAAAGGCTATAGCCCACTGGTCTCGGCGAATATTTCACGTGCTGCGCCACTGGACATTTCTTGCCATTTTAGGGCAGGCTTCTGACCGCAGCCTCCCACTGGGCACACGAGGACCCTCGTAGACTGTACCCATTTCCGACGACCAGAGCCCCCCAACCCCTCCCAACCCCTGTGGACCAAAGGCTATAGCCCACCGCCTCATGATTATTTCACGCTGCGCGCTGGCATTTTTGCCATTTTAGTGGCTTGACCAGAGCCTCCCACTCACACGAGGACCTCTAAAAGAGTATACATATTCCATAACCAGAGCCCCCAAACACCCTCCCAACCCCGCATGACCAAAGGTTATAGCCCACTGCCTGTGACTATTTCACGCGCCGCACTGGCATTTCTTGCCATTTTAGGGCAGGCTCGATCAGCCACATCGGCACACGAGGACCCTCGAAAAGACTGACCCATTTCCACGCCCAGAGCCCCGAACACCCCTCCCAACCTCATGGAGCTAAGGCTATAGCCCACCGCCTCATGAGTATTTCACGCGCTGCGCTACTGGCATTTCTTATCATTTTAGGGCAGGCTTCTGACCGTAGCTTCCCACAGGGCACAAGAGGACCCTCGAAAAGACTGTACCAAATTCTGATCACCAGAGCCCCCGAACCTCCCTCCCAAACCCCCGCGGAGCAAAGGCTATAGCCCACCTGCCTCGACGAGTATTTCACGCGCTGCGCCGCTGGGCATTTCTTATCATTTTAGGGCAGGCTTCTGACCGTAGCCTCCCACTGGGCACACGAGGACCCTCGAAAAAACTGTACCACCTCCATGACCAGAGCCTCAACCCTCCCCAACCCCCGCAGACTGGGGCTATAGCCCACCGCCCTTGTGACTATTTCATGCGCTGCCACTGGTATTTCTTTTCATTTTAGGCAAGCTTTGACCAGAGCCTCCCATCACACGAGGACCCTCGTAAATACTGTACCCATTTCCAATGACCAGAGCCCCAAACCCCTCCTCAACCCCTCAAGGACCAAAGGCTATAGCGCACCTTCCTGGCATGACTATTTCACACGCCGCCACTGGCATTTCTTGCCATTCTAGGCAGGCTTCTGTCAGAGCCTCCCACTGGGCACTCGACGACCCTCGAAAAGACTGTACATATTTCCGACGACCTGTGAGCCCCTGAAACCCCTCCCCAACCCTCATGGACCAAAGGCTTATAGCCCACCGCCTCATGACTATTTCATGCACTGCGCCATGGCATTTCTTGCCATTTTAGGGCAGGCTCTGATCAGCTTGCATCAAGGCACACGAGGACCTCGAAAAGACTCAGTACCCATTTCCGACGCCCAGAGCCCCTGCCCTCCCCAACCTCATGGAGCAAAGGCTATAGCCCACCGCCTGCTTAGTATTTCACGCGGCTGGCTGGCATTTCTTATTTTAGGGCAGTGCTTGACCGTAGCCTCCCACTGGGCACACACGAGGACCTCTAAAAGACTGTACATATTTCTGATAACTAGAGCCCCCGAAACCACCTCCCAAACCCCCATCTGGACAAGTTATAGCCCAGCCCACCGGCCTGTGACTATTTCACTGCGGCCACTGGCATTTCTTTTGCCATTTTAGGCA
Source organism: Citropsis articulata (assembly GCA_030449925.1). NCBI lineage: Eukaryota > Viridiplantae > Streptophyta > Magnoliopsida > Sapindales > Rutaceae > Citropsis > Citropsis articulata. Next base: position 227,232 of record JASUUH010000220.1, read on the forward strand.
GGCCTCGATCAGAGCTTGCCATCACAAGACACGAGGACCGGCCAAAAGATCAGAACTATTTCCACGCACCAGAGCCCCCGAACCCCTCCCAACCCTCATGGACCAGCACTATAGCCCACCGCCTCGATTATTTCACGCGCTATGCATTGGATTTTCTTGCCATTTTAGGGCAGGCTTCTGACCTTAGCCTCCCACTGGGCACACGAGGACCCTCTAAAAGACTGTACATATTTCCGATAACTAGAGCCCCCCAAAACCCCACCCCCACCCCCCCCGACCAAAGGCTATAGCCCACCGGCCTCGGTGACTATTTCACGCGCTGCGCCGCTGGGCATTTCTTGCCATTTTAGGGCAGGCTTCTGACCGTAGCCTCCCACTGGGCACACGAGGACCCTCTAAAAGACTGTACATATTTCTGATAACTAGAGCCCCCGAAACCACCTCCCCAACCCCCGCGGACCAAAGGCTATAGCCCACTGCCCGGTGACTTATTTCACGCTGCTGGGCATTTCTTGCCATTTTAGGGCAGGCCTGACCGTAGCTCATCACAAGACACGAGGACCGCTAAAAGACTGTAACTATTTCCACGACCAGAGCCCCGAACCCCTCCCCAACCCTCATGACCAAAGGCTATAGCCCACCGCCCCATGATTATTTCACGCTACCGCTGGATTTTCTTGCCATTTTAGGGCAGGCTTCTGACCTTAGCCTCCCACTGGGCACACGAGGACCCTCTAAAAGACTGTACATATTTCCGATAACTAGAGCCCCCAAAACCCCCTCCCCAACCTCATGGACAAAGGCTATAGCCCACTGCCTTGATTATTTCACGCTGCGCCATTGGCATTTTTGTTATTTTAGGGCAGTGCTGACCAGTAGCCTCCCATCGGGCACACGAGGACCTCTAAAAGACTGTACATATTTCTGATAACTAGAGCCCCGAAACCACCTCCCAACCCTCATGGACCAGTTATTATAGCCCACCGGCCCTTGACTATTTCACGCTGCTGCGCTGGCATTTCTTGCCATTTTAGGGCAGGCCTGACCGTAGCTTGCCACATCACACACGAGGACCGGCCAAAAGATCAGAACTATTTCCGACGACCAGAGCCCCGTAAACCCCCTCCCCAACCCCTCATGGACCAAAGGCTATAGCCCACCGCCTCGGCGATTATTTCACGCGCGCTGGATCATTTTCTTGTTATTTTAGGGCAGGCTTGACCAGTAGCCTCCCACCGGGCACACGAGGACCCTTAAAAGACTCAGAACTATTTCCGACGACCAGAGCCCTCAAACCCCTCCCCAACTCTCGGACCAGGCTTATAGCCCACCGCCTCGGCGATTATTTCACGCTGCTGGCTGGCATTTCTTGCCATTTTAGGCAGGCCTGATCAGAGCTTGCTGGGCACACACGAGGACCCTCGAAAGACTGTACCCATTTCCGACGCCCAGAGCCCCGAACCCCTCCCAACCTCATGGAGCTAAGGCTATAGCCCACCGCCTCATGAGTATTTCACGCTGCGCCTGGCATTTCTTATCATTTTAGGGCAGGCTTGACCTCAGAGCTTCCCATGTGGCACAAGAGGACCTCAAAAGACTGTACCAATTTCTGATGACCAGAGCCCCGAACCCCCTCCCCAACCTCATGGAGCAAAGGCTATAGCCCACCCGCCCCGAGTATTTCACGCGCTGCCAGCTGGCATTTCTTATCATTTTAGGCAGGCTTGACCGTAGCCTCCCATCGGGCACACGAGGACCCTCAAAAATTGTACCACCTCCATGACCAGAGCCCCAACCCTCCCCCAACCCCTCGCAGACCAGGCTATAGCCCACCGCCCTTGACTATTTCATGCGCTGCGCTGGTATTTCTTTCATTTTAGGGCAAGCTCTGACAGAGCCTCCCACTGTGCACACGACCACCCTCGAAAATACTGTACCCATTTCCGATGACCAGAGCCCTCGAAACCCCCTCCCCAACCCCTCATGGACCAGCACATAGCGCACCTTCCCGGCGACTATTTCACACGCTGCGCCACTGGCATTTCTTGCCATTCTAGGGTGTGCTTCGTCAGAGCCTCCCATCGGGCACACGAGGACCTCGAAAAGACTGTACATATTTCCGACGACTGTGAGCCCCAAACCCCTCCCCAACCCTCATGGGACCAAAGGCTATAGCCCACTGCCTCGGCGATTATTTCACGTGACTGCGCCATTGGAATTTCTTGCCATTTTAGGGCAGGCCTCTGACCGTAGCCCCCCACATGGCAAACGAGGACTCTCGAACAGACTGGACCCATTTCCGACGTCCAGAGCCCCCAAGCCCCCTCCCAACCTCCTCATGGAGCAAAGGCTATAGCCCACTGCCTGCTAGTATTTCACGCGCTGCGCCGCTGGGCATTTCTTGCCATTTTAGGGCAGGCCTTTGACCGTAGCCTCACACTGGGCACACGAGGACACTCTAAAAGACTGTACATATTTCTGATTACTAGAGCCCCCGAAACCACCTCCCAACCCCTCATGGACCAGGCTATAGCCCACCGCCCTGGTGACTATTTCACGCGCTGCACTGGGCATTTCTTGCCATTTTAGGGCAGGCCTCTGACCGTAGCTTGCCATCACAAGACACGAGGACCGCCAAAAGACTGTAACTATTTCCACGACCAGAGCCTCAACCCCTCCCCAACCCTCATGGACTAAAGGCTATAGCCCACTGCCTCATGATTATTTCACGCTACTGCTGGATTTTTACATTTTAGGCAGGCTTGACCTTAGCCTCCCAATGGGCACACGAGACCCTCTAAAAGACTGTACATATTTCCGATAACTAGAGCCCCTAAAAACCCCTCCCCAACCCTCATGGACAAAGGTTATAGCCCACCGGCCCTCGTGACTATTTCCACGCTGGCCACTGGCATTTTCACATTTTAGGGCATGTGCTTCAATCAGAGCCTCCCACCGGGCACACGAGGACCCTTAAAAGATCAGAATTATTTCCGACCACTGAGCCCCAAAACCCCTCCCCAACTCTCGTGGACCAAAGGCTATAGCCCACCTGCCTCGGCGAATATTTCACGCTACTGCCTGGCATTTCTTGCCATTTTAGGTGCAGGCCGTAGCTTGCTGGGCACACGAGGACCTCAAAAGACCGGACCAGGCTATAGCCCACCGGCCCCATGAGTATTTCACGTTGCGCTGGGCATTTCTTATCATTTTAGGGCAGGCTTCTGACCGTAGCTTCCCACAGGGCACAAGAGGACCCTCGAAAAGACTGTACCAATTTCTGATGACCAGAGCCCCCCAACCCCCCACCCCCACCCCCGCGGAGCAAAGGCTATAGCCCACCTGCCTATGCGAGTATTTCACGCGCTGCGCCGCTGGGCATTTCTTATCATTTTAGGGCAGGCTTCTGACCGTAGCCTCCCACTGGGCACACGAGGACCCTCGAAAAAACTGTACAAATTTCCGATGACCAGAGCCCCCGAACCCCCTCCCCAACCCCCGCAGACCAAATGCTATAGCCCACCGGCCCCGGTGACTATTTCATGCGCTGCGCCGCTGGGTATTTCTTTTCATTTTAGGGCAAGCTTCTGACCGTAGCCTCCCACTGGGCACACGAGGACCCTCGAAAATACTGTACCCATTTCCAATGACCAGAGCCCCCGAAACCCCCTCCTCAACCCCGCATGACCAGCACATAGCGACCTTCCTCGGGCGATTATTTCACACGCGCCATTGGCATTTCTACATTCTAGGGCAGGCTCGTCAGAGCCTCCCATCGGGCACACGAGGACCCTCAAAGACTGTATATTTCGACGACCAGAGCCCTCGAACCCCCCCCCAACCCCACGGGCCAAAGGCTACAGCCCACCGGCCTCGGCGATAATTTCACGATCACACTGGCATTTCTTGCCATTTTAGGGCAGGCCTCTGACTCAGAAGCCACATCAAGCACACGAGACCCTCGAAAAGACTGTACCCATTTCCGACGCCCAGAGCCCCAAGCCCCTCCCCAACCTCATGGAGTAAAGGCTATAGCCCACTGCCCTAGTATTTCACGCTGCGCCTGGCATTTCTTGCCATTTTAGGGTGTTTTTGACCGTAGCCTCCCACTGGGCACACGAGGACCCTCTAAAGACTGTACATATTTCGATAACTAGAGCCCCAAACCACCTCCCAACCCTCATGGACCAAAGGCTATAGCCCACCGCCTCAGTGATTATTTCACGCGCTATGCCACTGGCATTTCTTGCCATTTTAGGGCAGGCCTCTAACTGTAGCTCACATCACAGACACGAGGACCACAAAAGATCAGAACTATTTCCTACGACCAGAGCCTCAACCCTCTCCCCAACCCCGCTGGACCAAAGTTATAGCCCACTGCCCGGCATGATTATTTCACGCTACTATGCCACTGGATTTTTTTGTTATTTTAGTAAGTGTGCTCAACTTAGCCTCCCACCGGGCACACTGGGACCCTCTAAAAGACTGTACATATTTCCGATAACTAGAGCCCTAAACCCCTCCCAACCCCCGCTGGACAAAGCACAGTAGCCCACTGCCTTGGTGACTATTTTACTGCACGCTATGGGCCATTGGCATTTTCATATTTAGGTGGCTTCCCACTGAGCCTCCCACCGGGCACACGAGGACCCTTAAAAGACTGTAACTATTTCCCACGCCCAGAGCCCTCAAACCCTCCCAACTCGTGGAGCTGCTATAGCCCACCGCCTGAGTATTTCACGCGCTGCGCACTGGCATTTCTTATCATTTTAGGGCAGGCCTCCTGATCAGTAGCTTCCCACAGTGGCACACGAGGACCCTCGAAATGACTGTACCCATTCCTGACGCCCAGAGCCCCCGAACCCCCCTCCCGAACCTCCACAGACCAAAGGCTATAGCCCACCTGCATGAGTATTTCACGCGCTGGGCTGGCATTTCTTATCATTTTAGGCAGGCTTGACTGAGCCTCCCACTGTGGCACAAGAGGACCTCAAAAGACTGTACCAATTTCATGACCAGAGCCCCTCAACCCTCCCAACCCCGGAGACCAATGCTATAGCCCACCGCCCCGGCGAGTATTTCGCTGCGCGCTGGCATTTCTTATCATTTTAGGGCAGGCTTGACCAGAGCCTCCCACTGGGCACACGAGGACCCTCGAAAAACTGAACCCATTTCCAATGACCAGAGCCCCGAACCCTCCTCAACCCTCAGACCAGCATATAGCCTTCCCTGGACTATTTCACACGCGCTGGTATTTTTCATTTCTAGGTGCTTCTCAGTAGCCTCCCACTCGGGCACACGAGACCCTCGAAATACTGTACCCATATTTCCAATGACCAGAGCCCCTCAAACCCCTCCTCAACCCCATGGACTAAGGCTATAGCGCACCTTCCTCGGCGACTATTACACGCACTGCGCTCAGGCATTTCTTACCATTTTAGGGCAGGCTCGTCAGAATCCTCCACTGGCACACAGGACCCTCGAAAAGACTATACATATTTCCGACGCCCAGAGCCCCCGAACCCCCCCAACCCCCCAGGAGCAAAGGCTATAGCCCACCGGCCTCGACTATTTCACGCTGCGCACTGGCTGGCATTTCTTGCCATTTTAGGGCAGCTCTGACCGTAGCCTCCCACATCGGGCACACGAGGACCCTCTAAAAGACTGTACCCATATTTCCGATAACCAGAGCCCCAAACCACCCTCCCCAACCCCTCATGGAGCAAAGGCTATAGCCCACCGGCCTCGTGACTATTTCACGGCCACTGGCTGGCATTTCTTGTCATTTTAGGCAGGCTGACCGTAGCCTCAATCTTTGCACACGAGGACCCTCTAAAAGACTGTACATATTTCCGACGACCAGAGCCCCCGAAACCCCCTCCCCAACCCCCACGGACCAAAGGCTATAGCCCACCGCCTGATTATTTCACGCCAAGGCCGCTGGGCATTTTCTTGCCATTTTAGGCAGGCTCGACCGTTAGCCTCCCACTGGGCACACGAGGACCCTCTAAAAGACTGTAACTATTTCCGACAAGAGCCCCAAACCCCTCCCAACCCTCAAGGCTATAGCCCACCGGCCTCGGCGACTATTTCACGCGCTGCGCCGCTGGATTTTCTTGCCATTTTAGGGCAGGCTTCTGACCGTAGCCTCCCACTGGGCACACGAGGACCCTTAAAAAGACTGTAACTATTTCCGACGACCAGAGCCCCCGAAACCCCCTCACCAACCCCCGACGAACAAAGGCTATAGACCACCGCCTCGGTGACTATTTCACGCTGCGCTGGCATTTCTTGCCATTCTTAGGGCAGGCTTCAGTAGCTTCCCACTGGGCACACGAGGACCCTCAAAAGACTGTAACATATTTCCGACGACCAGAGCCCTCAAACCCCTCCCAACTCTCGTGGACCAGGCTATAGCCCACCGCCCGGGCATGACTTATTTCACGCTGCCACTGGCATTTCTTGCCATTTTAGGCAGTGCTTCTGTCAGAGCCTCCCACTGGGCAAGCGAGGACCCATGAAAAGACAGTACCCATATTCGACGTCTAGAGCCCCCGAAACCCCCACCCCAACCCCCGCCGACCAAAGGCTATAGCCCACCGGCCTCGTATTTATTTCACGCTGCGTCAAGCATTTCTTGCCATTTTAGGGCAGGCCTCGACCGTAGCCTCCCATCGGGCACACGAGGACCCTCAAAAGACTGTACCCATTTTCGACGCCAGAGCCCCGAACCCTCCCCAACCCCCTCATGGGACCAAAGGCTATAGCCCACCGCCTCGGCTAGTATTTCACGCTCGCCGCTGGCATTTCTTGCCATTTTAGGCAGTGCCTCGACTGTAGCCTCCCACCGGGCACACGAGGACCCTAAAAGACTGTACATATGTCCGATAACTAGAGCCCCGAAACCCCTCCCAACCTCATGATCAGGCTTATAGCCCACTGCCTCTGATTATTTCAAGCGCGCTGGGCATTTCCATTTTAGGCAGTGCTGACCGTAGCCTCCCATCGGGCACATGAGGACCCTAAAAGAGTATACATATTCCGATAACCAGAGCCTCAAACACCCTCCCAACCCCTCATGGATCATATTATAGCCCACCTGCCTATGGATTATTTCACGCTGCTGGCATTTCTTGCCATTTTAGGGCAGTGCCTCTGACCGTAGCTTCCCACTGCCACACGAGGACCCTCGAAAAGACTGTACCCATTTCCGACGGCCAGAGCCCCGAACCCCTCCCAACCTCATGGACCTATAGCCCACCGCCTCGAGTATTTCACGCTGGCTGCTATGCATTTTGCCATTTTCGGGCAGTGCTCGACCGTAGCCTCCCACCGGGCACACGAGACCCCTAAAAGACTGTACCCATATTCCGACTAGAGCCCCGAAACCCCTCCCAACCTCGCATGAGCAAAGGCTATAGCCCACCGGCCCATGATTATTTCACGCGCTGTGGCATTTCTTGACATTTTAAGGCAGGCCTCTGACCGTAGCCTCCCACTGGGCACACGAGGACCCTCGAAAAGACTGTACCCATTTCCGATGACCAGAGCCCCGAAACCCCCTCCCCAACCCCCGCGGACCAAAGGCTATAGCCCACCGGCCTCAGTGACTATTTCACGCCAGCCTGGCATTTCTTGCCATTTTAGGGCAGGCTTCTGACCGTAGCCTCCCACTTGGCACACGAGGACCCTCTAAAAGAGTATACAAATTTCCGAACACCAGAGCCCCCCAACCCCTCCCAACCCCGCTGGATCAAGGCTATAGCCCACCGCCTTGGTGATTATTTCACGCTGGCTTGTGTATGTATTGCCATTTTAGGGCAGGCATCTGACCGTAGCCTCCCACTTGGCACACGAGGACCCTCTAAAAGACTGTACCCATTTCCGACGACCAGAGCGCCCGAACCGCCTCCCCAACCTCATGGAGCAAAGGCTATAGCCCACCGGCCTCATGATTATTTCACGGCCAAGGCGCTGGTCATTTCTTGCCATTTTAGGGCAGGCTTGACCTTGCCTCCCACTAGGCACACGAGGACCCTCAAAAGACTGTTACTATTTCCGACGACCAGAGCCCCAAACCCTCCCCAACTCCTGTGGGACCAAAGGTTATAGCCCACCGCCTCATGATTATTTCACGCTGCGCTGCTTGGTCATTTCTTGCCATTTTAGGCAGGCCTCTGACCTTGCCTCCCACATCAGGCACACGAGGAACCTCAAAAGACTGTACCCATTTCCTCACGCCTGAGCCCCGAACCCTCCCCAACTCCTGTGGACCAAAGGCTTATAGCCCACTGCCTCGGCGATTATTTCACGCGCTACTGGCTTGGCATTTCTTGCTATTTTAGGGTAGGGTTCTGAACGTATCCTCCCACTGAGCACACGAGGACCCTCGAAAAGACTGTACCCATTTCCAACGCCCAGAGCCCCAGAACTTCCCTCCCCAACCCCCGCGGACCAAAGGCTATAGCCCACCGGCCTCGGTGACTATTTCACGCGCTGCGCTTGGTCATTTCTTGCCATTTTAGGTAGGTTCTGAACGTAGCCTCCCACCGAGCACATGAGGACCTCGAAAAGACTCATTTCCATGCCCAAAGCCCCAGAAATTCCCTCCCAACGCCTGGACCAAAGGCTATATAACCCACCGGCCCTAAGAATAATTTCACGCAATGCGCCTGGCATGTCTTGCCATTTTAGGCAGGCCTCGACAAGAGTAGCCTCACTGGGCACACGAGGACCTCGAAAAGACTGTACCCATTTCAAGACCGAGCCCTCAAACCCCTCCCCAACTCCCCGGACCAAAGGCTATAGCCCACCTTGCTGATTATTTCACGCGTCATTGCTGGTATTTCTTTTGCCATTTTAGGGCAGGCCTCTGACCGTAGCCACATCAAGCACACGGGACCTCGAAAAGACTGTACCCATTTCCCGACGCCTGAGCCCCGAACCCCTCCCCAACCTCATGCTGAGTTATAGCCCACCGGCCTACACAGATTTCACGCTGCGCCATTGGCATTTCTATCATTTTAGGGCAGGCTTCTGATCAGAGCTTCCCACAGTGGCACAAGAGGACCTCGAAAAGATCACAATTTTCTGATGACCAGAGCCCCTGAACCCCCTCCCCAACCTCGCATGGAGCAAATGCTATAGCCCACCCGCCTCATGAGTATTTCACACTGTCACTGGGCATTTCTTATCATTTTAGGCAGTGCTGACCGTCAGAGCCTCCCACTGGCACACGAGGACCCTCGAAAAACTGTACCACCTCCATGACCAGAGCCCCCGAACCCTCCCCAACCCCGCATCAGCAAGGCTATAGCCCACCGCCTTGGTGACTATTTCATGCGCCACTGGTATTTCTTGCCATTGTAGGCAGGCTTCGACTGTAGCCTCCCACTGGGCACATGAGGACCCTTGAAAAGACTCACCCATTTCCGATGACAAGAGCCCCAAACCCCTCCTCAACCCCTCAAGGACCAAAGGCTATAGCCCACCGCCTCGCTGATTATTTCACCCGCTGTCACTGGCATTTCTTGCCATTCTAGGCAGGCTTCCGTCAGAGCCTCCCACCGGGCACACGAGGACCCCAAAAGACTGTACATATTTCCGCCACTGAGCCCTCTGAAACCCCTCCCCAACCGCCGTGGACCAAAGGCTATAGCTCATTCGCCTCGACGACTATTTCACGCACTATGCCGCTGGGCATTCCTTGCCATTTTAGGGCAAGCCTCTGACTGTAGCCTAGCACTGGGCAAACGAGGACCTCAAAAGATCAGAATTATTTCCGACGACTGTGAGCCCCCAACCCCTCCCCAACTCCTGTGGACCAGTTATAGCCCACTGCCTCATGATTATTTCACGCGCTGGCCATTGGCATTTCTTGCTATTTTAGGGCAGGGTTCTGATCGTAGCCTCCCACTGAGCACACGAGGACCCTCGAAAAGACTGTACCCATTTCCGACGCCCAGAGCCCCAGAACTTCCCTCCCCAACCCCCTCGGACCAAAGGCTATTGCTCACCGGCCTCGGTGACTATTTCACGCGCTGCGCCGCTGGTCATTTCTTGCCATTTTAGGGTAGGCCTCTCACCGTAGCCTCCCACTGGGCACATGAGGACCCTCGAAAAGACTGTACCCATTTCCGATGCCCAAAGCCCTGTAACTTCCTCCCAACGCCTCATGACTAGCAAAGGCTATAGCCCACCGGCCTCGGCGACTATTTCACGCAATGCGCCGCTGGGCATGTCTTGCCATTTTAGGGCAGGCCTCTGACCGTAGCCTCTCACTGGGCACACGAGGACCCTCGAAAAGACTGTACCCATTTCCGACGACCAGAGCCCCCGAAACCCCCTCCCCAACCCCCGCGGACCAAAGGCTATAGCCCACCGGCCTCGGCGACTATTTCACGCGCTGCGCCGCTGGGCATTTCTTGCCATTTTAGGGCAGGCTTCTGACCGTAGCCTCCCACTGGGCACACGAGGACCCTCGAAAAGACTGTACCCATTTCAGACGCGCAGAGCCCCAGAACTTCCCTCCCCAACCCCCGCGGACCAAAGGCTCTAGGCCACCGGCCTCGACGACTATTTCACGCGCTGCGCCGCTGGACATTTCTTGCCATTTAAGGGCAGGCTTCTGACCGCAGCCTCCCACTGGGCACACGAGGGCCCTCGAAAAGACTGTACCCATTTCCGACGCCCAGAGCCCCAGAACTACCCTCCCCAACCCCCGCAGACCAAAGGCTATAGACCACCGGCCTCGGCGACTATTTCACGCGATACGCCGATGGGGATTTCTCGCCATTTTAGGGCAGGCTTCTGACCGTAGCTTCCCACTGGGCACACGACGATCCTCGAAAAGACTGTACCCATTTCCGACGACCAGAGCCCCCGAAACCCCCTCCCCAACCCCCGCGGACCAAAGGCTATAGCCCACCGGCCTCGGCGACTATTTCACGCGCTGCGCCGCTGGGCATGTCTTGCCATTTTAGGGCACGCTTCTGACCGTAGCCTCCCACTGGCAACACGAGGACCCTCGAAAAGACTGTACCAATTTCCGATGACCAGAGCCCCCGAACCCCCCTCCCCAACCCCTGCAGACCAAAGGCTATAGCCGACCGGCCTCGGCGACAATTTCACGCGATGCGCCGCTGGGCATGCATTGGCATTTTAGGGCACGCTTCTGACCGTAGCCTCCCACTGGCCACACGAGGACCCTCGAAAAGATCGTACATATTTCCGATGACCAGAGCCCCCGAAACCCCCTCCCCAACCCCCGAGGACCAAAGGCTATAGCCCACCGGCCTCGGTGACTATTTCACGCGATGCGCCGCTGGGCATTTTTTGCAATTTTAGGGCAGGCTTCTGACCGTAGCCTCCCACTGGGCACACAAGGACCCTCGAAAAGACCGTACCCATTTCCGACGCCCAGAGCCCCAGAACGCCCCTCCCCAACCCCCGCGGACCAAAGGCTATAGCCCACCGGCCTCGACGACTATTTCGCACGCTGCATCGCTGGGCATTTCTTACCCTTTTAGGGCAGCCCTCTGACCAGAGGCCTCCCATCGGGCACACGAGGACCCTCAAAAAGACTGTACCCATTTCAAGCCCAGAGCCCTGTAACCCCTCCCAACCTCATGACCAAAGGCTATAGCCCACCGGCCTCGACGACTATTTCGCACGCTTCATCGCTGGGCATTTCTTGCCCTTTTAGGGCAGCCCTCTGACCCTAGCCTCCCACTGGGCACATGAGGACACTCGAAAAGACTGTACCCATTTCCGATGCCCTGATCCCCAGAATCCCCCTCCCCAACCCCCGCGGACCAAAGGCTATAGCCCACTGGCCTCAGTGACTATTTCACGAGCTGCACCGCTGGGCATTTCTTGCCATTTTAGGGCAGGCCTCTAACGTAGCCTTCCACTGGGCACACAAGAACCCTCGAAAAGACTGTACATATTTCCGACAACCAGAGCCCTCGAAACCCCCTCCCCAACCCCAGCGGACAAAAGGCTATAGCCCACCGGCCTCGGTGACTATTTCACGCGCTGCCCCGCTGGGCATTTCTTGCCATTTTAGGGTAGGCCTCTGACCGTAGCCTCCCACTAGGCACATGAGGACCCTCGAAAAGATCAGACTCCATTTCGATGCCCAGAGCCCTGTAACTTCCTCCCAACCCCGCATGACCAAAGGCTATAGCCCACCGCCTCGGGCGACAATTTCACGCTGATTCTGGCATTTTTGCCATTTTAGGCAGGCCTCTAACGTAGCCTCCCATCGGGCACACGAGAACCCTCAAAAGACTGTACCTATTTCCGACGACCAGAGCCCTCGAACCCCCCGCCCCAACCCCCGAGACCAGCATAGCCCACCGCCCTTGGTGATTATTTCACGCGCAAGGCCAGCTGGACATTTCTTGCTATTTTAGGGCAGTGCTTCGACCGTAGCCTCCCATCGGGCACACGAGGACCTCGAAAAGATCAGAACATTTCCGACGCACTGAGCCCCTAAACACCCTCCCAACCCCTCATGACCAAAGGCTATAGCCCACCGCCTCTGACTATTTCACGCTGCGCTGGCATTTCTTGCCATTTTAGGGCAGGCCTCGACCGTAGCCGCCCACTAGGCACACGAGGACCCTCGAAAAGACTGTACATATTTCCGACCACCAGAGCCCCCAAACCCTCCCCAACCCCTCATGACCAAAGGCTAAAGCCCACCGCCCTGGTGACTATTTCACGCACTGCGCCGTCATTGGGAATTTCTTGCCATTTTAGGGTAGGCCTCGACCAGTAGCCTCCCACCGGGCACATGAGGACCTCGGTGTTGTACCCATTTCGATGCCCAGAGCCCTGTAACTTCCTTCCCAACCACCGCATGACCAAAGGCTATAGCCCACTGCCTCTGACACTTTCACGCGATGCGCCGCTGGGTATTTCTTGCCATTTTAGGGCAGGCCTCTGAACGTAGCCTCCCACTGGGCACACGAGGACCCTAGAAAAGACTGTACCCATTTCCGACGACAAGAGCCCCCGAAACACCCTCCCCAACCCCCGCGGACCAAAGCCTATAGCCCACCGGGCTCGGCGACTATTTCACGGGCTGCGCCGCTGGGTATTTCTTGCCATTTTAGGGCAGGCCTCTGACCGTTGCCTCCCACTGGGCACACGAGGACCCTCGAAAAGACTGTACCCATTTCCGACGACCAGAGCCCCCGAAACACCCTCCCCAACCCCCGCGGACCAAAGGCTATAGCCCACCGGCCTCGGCGACTATTTCACGCGCTGCGCCGCTGGGTATTTCTTGCCATTTTAGGGCAGGCCTCTGACCGTGGCCTCCCACTGGGCACACGAGGACCCTCGAAAGGACTGTACCCATTTCCGACGACCAGAGCCCCCGAAACACCCTCCCCAACCCCCGCGGACCAAAGCCTATAGCCCACCGGTCTCGGCGAATATTTGACGTGCTGCGCCGCTAGACTTTTCTTGCCATTTTACGGCAGGCCTCTGACCGTAGCCTCCCACTGAGCACACGAGGACCCTCGAAAAGACTGTACCCATTTCCGACGCCCAGAGCCCCAGAACTTCCCTCCCCAACCCCCGCGGACCAAAGGCTATAGCCCACCGGCATAGGTGACCATTTCACGCGCTGCGCCGCTGGGAATTTCTTGCCATTTTAGCGCAGGCCTCTGACCGTAGCCTCCCACTTGGCACACGAGGACACTGGAAAAGACTGTACCCATTTATGACGACCAGAACCCCCGAACCCCGCTCCCCAACCCACGCGGACCAAAGGCTATAGACCACCGGCCTCGGCGACTATTTCACGCGAGCACGCTAAGTATTTCTTTTCCATTTTAGGGCAGGCTTGACCAGAGCCTCCCACTGGAGAACGAGGACCGCCGAAAAGATCAGACATATTTCGACGGCCAGAGCCCCCAAACCCTCCCCAACTCCCATGGACCAAAGCATAGCCCACCGCCCTAAGAACTATTTCACGCTACGCCGCTGGCATTTCTTGTTATTTTAGGGCAGTGGTTCTGATCGAGCCTCCCACCGGGCACACGAGACCCTCGAAAAGACTGTACCCATTTCCGACGACTGTGAGCCCCTGAAACACCCTCCCCAACCCCCGCGGACCAAAGCCTATAGCCCACCGGTCTCGGCGAATATTTCACGTGCTGCGCCGCTAGACTTTTCTTGCCATTTTACGGCAGGCCTCTGACCGTAGCCTCCCACTGGGCACACGAGGACCCTCGAAAAGAATGGACCCATTTCCGACGACTCGAGCCCCCTAAACCCCCTCCCCAACCCCCGAGGACCAAAGGCTATAGCCCACCGGCCTCGGTGACTTATTTCACGCTGCGTCATTGGTATTTCAGGCCATTTTAGGGCAGGCTCTGACTGGCCTCCCACTGGGCACACGAGGACCCTCAAAAGACTGTACCCATTTCCCAGCCCTGAGCCCCGAACGCCCCTCCCCAACCGCTTCAGACCAGGCATATAGCCCACCGCATCGACTATTTCACGTTGCTGCACTGGCATTACTTGCCATTTTATGGTAGGCTTCTGACCGTAGCCTCCCACTGGGCACACGAGGACCCTCGAAAAGACTGTACCCATTTTCCAGTCCCAGAGCCCCCGAACGCCCCGCCCCCACCCCCGCGGGCCAAAGGCTAAAGCCCACCGACCTCATGACTATATTTAACGTGGCGCGCTGACATTTCTTGCCATTTTAGGCAGGCTTGACCGTAGCCTCCCATTGGGCACACGAGACCCTCGACACTGCACTCCATTTCCACTCACGATCCATCCTCAAACCCCCCAACCCCTCAAGGACCAAAGGTTATAGCCCACCGCCTTGGTGACTATTTCACGCCATGACGCTGGCTATTTCTTGCCATTTTAGGGCAGGCTCTAATCAGAGCTCTCCCATCGGGCACAATAGGAACCTCGAAAAGACTGTACCCATTACCCAGGCCCAGAGCCCCGAATCCCTCCCAACCCCTCATGGGACCAAAGGCTAATGCCCACCGCCTCGGCATGATTATTTCACGCGGCCATTGGTATTTCATGCCAGTTTATGGCAGGCCTCTGTCCGGAGCCTCCCACCGGGCACACGAGGACCCTCAATTTCTTCACGACCAGAGCCCCCGAAATCCCCGCCCCAACCCCCGCCGACCAAACGCTATAGCCCACCGGCCTCGGTGACTATTTCACGCGCTGCGCCGCTGGGCATTACTTGCCATTTTACGGTAGGCTTCTGGACGTAGCCTCCCACTGGGCACATGAGGACCCTCGAAAAGACTGTACCCATTTCCGACCACTGAGCCCCCAAACCCCTCCCCAACCCCCGCATGACCAAAGGTTATAGCCCACCGCCCTGGTGATTATTTCACGCACAAGGCGCCTGGTATTTCTACCATTTTAGGGCAGGCCTCTAACTGTAGCCTCCCACTGGAAAACGAGGACCTCGAGAAGATCACATTTCCTGTGCCCAGAGCCCCCGAACGCCCTCCCCAACCTCATGGACCAAAGGCTATAGCCCGCCGATTTCACGTGCTGCGCCTCTGGGCATTACTTGCCATTTTAGGGCAGGCCTCTGACCGTAGCCTCCCACTGGGCACACGAGGACCCTCGAAAAGACTGTACCCATTTCCGACGACCAGAGCCCCCGAAACACCCTCCCCAACCCCCGCGGACCAAAGCCTATAGCCCACCGGTCTCGGCGAATATTTCACGTGCTGCGCCGCTAGACTTTTCTTGCCATTTTACGGCAGGCCTCTGACCGTAGCCTCCCACTGGGCACACGAGGACCCTCGAAAAGACTGTACCCATTTCCGACGACCAGAGCCCCCGAAACACCCTCCCCAACCCCCGCGGACCAAAGGCTATAGCCCACCGGCCTCGATGACTATTTCACGCGCTGCGCCGCTGGGTGTTTTTTGCAATTTTAGGGCAGGCTTCTGACCGTAGCCTCCCACTGGGCACACAAGGACCCTCGAAAAGACCGTACCCATTTCCGACGCCCAGAGCCCCAGAACGCCCCTCCCCAACCCCCGCGGACCAAAGGCTATAGCCCACCGGCCTCGACGACTATTTCGCACGCTGAATCGCTGGGCATTTCTTACCCTTTTAGGGCAGCCCTCTGACCGTAGCCTCCTACTGGGCACACGAGGACCCTCGAAAAGACTGTACCCATTTCCGATGCCTGTGAGCCTGTGAACCCCTCCCAACCCTCATGACCAAAGGCTATAGCCCACCGCCTCTGACTATTTCACGCTACTGTACATCGGGTATGTCTTGCCATTTTATGGCAGGATTCTGCCCGTAGCCTCCCACGGGGCACACGAGGACCATCAAACAGACTGTACCCATTTCTGAGCCCAGATCCCCAGAACGCCCCTCCCCACCCTCGCTGACCAGCACAGCCCACCGGCCTCGACGACTATTTCGCACGCTTCATCGCTGGGCATTTCTTACCCTTTTAGGGCAGCCCTCTGACCCTAGCCTCCCACTGGGCACATGAGAACACTCGAAAAGACTGTACCCATTTCCGATGCCCTGATCCTGTAATCCTCCCAACCCTCATGACCAAAGGCTATAGCCCACTGGCCTCAGTGACTATTTCACGAGCTGCACCGCTGCGCATTTCTTGCCATTTTAGGGCAGGCCTCTGACGTAGCCTTCCATCACACAAGAACCCTCGAAAGACTGTACATATTTCCGACAACCGTGAGCCCTCGAAACCCTCCCCAACCCTGGGACCGATTATAGCCCACCGCCCTACGGTGACTATTTCACGCTGCTCACTGGCATTTCTTGCCATTTTAGTAGGCCTCTGACCGTAGCATCCCACTAGGCACATGAGGACCCTCGAAAAGATCAGACCCATTTCTCGATGCCCAGAGCCCTTAACTTCCTCCCAACCTCATGGACCAAAGGCTATAGCCCACCGGCCTTGGCGACAATTTCACGCGATTCGCCGCTGGGCATTTTTTGCCATTTTAGGGCAGGCCTCTAACGTAGCCTCCCACTGGGCACACGAGAACCCTCGAAAAGACTGTACATATTTCCGACAACCAGAGCCCCCGAAACCCCCTCCCCAACCCCCGAGGACCAAAGGCTATAGCCCACCGGCCTCGGTGACTATTTCACGCGCGCCATGGACATTTTGTTATTTTAGGGCAGGCTTCTGACCGTAGCCTCCCACTGGGCACACGAGGACCCTCGAAAAGACTGTAAACATTTCCGACGACCAGAGCCCCCGAAACACCCTCCCCAACCCCCGCGGACCAAAGGCTATAGCCCACCGGCCTCGGTGACTATTTCACGCGCTGCGCCGCTGGGCATTTCTTGCCATTTTAGGGCAGGCCTCTGACCGTAGCCGCCCACTAGGCACACGAGGACCCTCGAAAAGACTGTACATATTTCCGACCACCAGAGCCCCCGAAACCCCCTCCCCAACCCCCGCGGACCAAAGGCTAAAGCCCACTGCCTCGTGACTATTTCACGCTGCGCCTGGCTGGAATTTCTTGCCATTTTAGGGTAGGCCTCGACCGTAGCCTCCCACTGGGCACATGAGGACCCTGAAAGGTTGTACCCATTTCTGATGCCTGAGCCCTTAACTTCCTCCCAACCCTCACGGACCAAAGGCTATAGCCCACCGGCCTCGGCGACAATTTCACGCGCTGCGCCGCTGGGCATGTCTTGCCATTTTAGGGCAGGCCTCTGACCGTAGCCTCCCACTGGGCACACGAGGACCCTCGAAAAGACTGTACCCATTTCCGACGACCAGAGCCCCCGAAACACCCTCCCCAACCCCCGCGGACCAAAGCCTATAGCCCACCGGTCTCGGCGAATATTTCACGTGCTGCGCCGCTAGACTTTTCTTGCCATTTTAGGGCAGGCCTCTGACTGTAGCCTCCCACTGGGCACACGAGGACCCTCGAAAAGACTGTACCCATTTCCGACGACCAGAGCCCCCGAAACACCCTCCCCAACCCCCGCGGACCAAAGGCTATAGCCCACCGGCCTCGATGACTATTTCACGCGCTGCGCCGCTTGGTATTTCGTGCCATTTTAGGGCAGGCCTCTGACCGTGGCCTCCCACTGGGCACACGAGGACCCTCGAAAAGACTGTACCCATTTCCGACGACCAGAGCCCCCGAAACACCCTCCCCAACCCCCGCGGACCAAAGCCTATAGCCCACCGGTCTCGGCGAATATTTCACGTGCTGCGCCGCTAGACTTTTCTTGCCATTTTACGGCAGGCCTCTGACCGTAGCCTCCCACTGAGCACACGAGGACCCTCGAAAAGACTGTACCCATTTCCGACGCCCAGAGGCCCAGAACTTCCCTCCCCAACCCTCATGACTAAAGGCTATAGCCCACCGCATAGTGACTATTTCACGCGCCATGGGAATTTCTTGACATTTTAGCGCAGGCCTCTGACCGTAGCCTCCCACTGGGCACACGAGGACACTCGAAAAGACTGTACCCATTTATGACGACCAGAACCCCCGAACCCCGCTCCCCAACCCACGCGGACCAAAGGCTATAGACCACCGCCCCATGACTATTTCACGCTGATACGCTAAGCATTTCTTGCCATTTTACGGCAGGCTTCTGACCGTAGCCTCCCACTGGGCAAACGAGGACCGTCGAAAAGACTGTACATATTTCCGACGGCCAGAGCCCCCAAAACCCCCTCCCCAACTCCCATGGACCAGCACATAGCCCACTGCCCTAAGAACTATTTCACGCGCTGCGCTGGCTGGTATTTCTTGTTATTTTAGGGCAGGGTTCTGATCAGAGCCTCCCACCGGGCACACGAGGACCTCGAAAAGACTGTACCCATTTCCGACGACTGTGAGCCCCCAAACACCCTCCCAACCCTCAAGGGACCAAAGCCTATAGCCCACCGGTCTCGGCGAATATTTTCACGTGCTGCGCCGCTAGACTTTTCTTGCTATTTTACGGCAGGCCTCTGACCGTAGCCTCCCACTGGGCACACGAGGACCCTCGAAAAGACTGTACCCATTTCCGACCACTAGAGCCCCCGAAACACCCTCCCAACCCTCATGACCAAAGGCTATAGCCCACCGGCCTCGATGACTGGGTATTTCGTGCCATTTTAGGGCAGGCCTCTGACCGTGGCCTCCCACTGGGCACACGAGGACCCTCGAAAAGACTGTACCCATTTCCCAGGCCCAGAGCCCCCCAACGCCCCTCCCAACCGCCAGCATCAGGTTATAGCCCACCGCATCGGTGACTATTTCACGCTACACGCCAAGCATTACTTGCCATTTTATGGTAGGCTTCTGACCGTAGCCTCCCACTGGGCACACGAGGACTCTCGAAAAGACTGTACCCATTTTCCAGTCCCAGAGCCCCCGAACGCCCCTCCCCAACCCCCGCGGACCAAAGGCTAAAGCCCACCGACCTCGGCGACTATTTAACGTGCTGCGCCGCTGGACATTTCTTGCCATTTTAGGGCAGGCTTCTGACCGTAGCCTCCCATTGGGCACACGAGACCCTCGAGCACACTGCACCCATTTCCGACCACCAGATCCTCAAACCCCCCAACCCCTCAAGGACCAGGTTATAGCCCACGCCTCATGATTATTTCACGCATGCGACGCTGGCCATTTTTGCCATTTTAGGGCAGGCCTCTAATCAGAGCCTCCCATCGGGCACACTAGGAACCTCGAAAAGATCAGACTCCATTTCCTCCCAGAGCCCCGAATCCCTCCCCAACCCCTCATGGACCAGGCTAATGCCCACCGCCTCGCGATTATTTCACGCTGCGGCCACTGGCATTTCATGCCATTTTATGGCCGGCCTCTGACCGTAGCCTCCCACCGGGCACACGAGGACCCTTGAAAAGACTGTACCAATTTCTGACGACCAGAGCCCCCGAACCCCCCTCCCCAACCGCCGCAGACCAAACGCTATAGCCCACCGGCATCGGTGACTATTTCACGCGTTGCGCAGCAGGGCATTACTTGCCATTTTACGGTAGGCTTCTGGCAGTAGCCTCCCACTGGGCATATGAGGACCCTCGAAAAGACTGTACCCATTTCCGACGACCAGAGCCCCCGAAACCCCCTCCCCAACCCCCGCGGACCAAAGGTTATAGCCCACCGGCCTAAGTGACTATTTAACGCACAAGGCCATTGGTATTTCTACCATTTTAGGCAGTGCCTCTAATCAGAGCCTCCCACTGGAAAACGAGACCTTCGAGAAGACTGTACACATTTCCTGTGCCCAGAGCCCCGAACGCCCTCCCCCAACCCTCATGACCAAAGGCTATAGCCCACCGCCCCCATGATTATTTCACGTGTTGCGCCTGGCATTACTTGTTATTTTACCAGTGCTTTCTGACCGTAGCCTCCCACTGGATACACGAGGACCCTCGAAAAGACTGTACCCATTTCTAATGCCCAGATCCCCCGAACCCTCCTCCCCAAACCCCGCGGACCAAAAGCTATAGCCCACCGCCTCGCGATTATTTAACGTGTTGCGCCTGATACTTTCTTGCCATTTTAGGCATGTGCTTGACCGTAGCCTCCCATTGGGCACACGAGACCCTCGAAAATATCAGACCCATTTCCCACGACTGTAGCCCTCGAAACCCTCCCCAACCCCTCATGACTGGGGTTATAGCCCACCGCCCTTGATTATTTCACGCACAAGGCTTGGCATTTTTGTTATTTTATGGCAGGCCTCTAACTGTAGCCTCCCACTGGGCACACTAGGACCTCGAAAAGACTGTACCCATTTCCTGGGCCCCAGAGCCCCTAAACGCCCTCCCAACCCCTCATGGGACCAAAGGTTAAACCCACTGCCTGCATGATTATTTAACGTGTTGCGTCACTGGCATTTCTTGTTATTTTAGGGCAGGCTTCGACCGTAGCCTCCCACTCAAGAAACGAGGACCGCCGAAAAGATCAGACATATTTCCGACGGCCAACCCCAAAACCCTCCCAACTCCCATGGACCAAAGGCTATAGCCCACCGCCAAGAACTATTTCACGCGCTGCGCCGCTGGGTATTTCTTGCTATTTTAGGGCAGGCTTCTGACCGTAGCCTCCCACTGGGCACACGAGGACCCTCGAAAAGACTGTACCCATTTCCGACGACCAGAGCCCCCCAAACCCCCACCCCAACCCCCCCGGACCAAAGGCTATAGCCCACCGGCCTCGGCGACTATTTCACGCGCTGCGCCGCTGGCCATTTCTTGCCATTTTAGGGCAGGCCTCTGACCGTAGCCTCCCACTGGGCACACGAGGACCTCGAAAAGATCAGACTTATCCGACGACCCAGAGCCTCTCAAACACCCTCCCCAACCCCTCATGGGACCAAAGGCTATAGCCCACTGCCTCGATGACTATTTCACGCACAAGGCCGGCTGGGTATTGTCAGCCATTTGGGGGTGCCTCGACTGCGGGCCTCCCACCGGGCACACGAGACCCTCGAAAAGATCTGTACCCATTTCCTACCTACCCGTGAGCCCCAAACCCTCCCTAACCTCAAGGACTGGGCTAAAGGCTATAGCCCACCGCCTTGGCGATTATTTCATCGCCACAGCTACTGCTGGCATTTCTTGCCATTTTCGGCAGTGCCTGACCGAGAAGCCACACTGGGCACCGAGGACCTCAAAAGACTGTACCCATTTTCCTGACGCCCCTGTAGCCCTCGAACGCTTCCTCCCAACCCCCATGACTGACTGGCTATAGCCCACCGGTCACGGCGAATATTTCACGTGCTGCGCCACTGACATTTCTTACATTTTAGTGGCAGGCTCTGACCGTAGCGCCTCCCATCAAGTACACGAGAACCTCGAAAAGACTGTATCCATTTCCGACGACTAGAGCCCCCCGAACCCCCTCCCAAACCCTGCTGGAGCAGTATAGCCTGACCCGGCCCCATGAGTATTTCCCACCTCTGCGCCTACTGGCATTTCTTATCATTTTAGGGCATCCCGACCGTAGCCTCCCACTGCACACGAGACCCTCGAAAAGACTATACCACTTTCCGGGCGACCAGCCCCCAACCCCTCCCACCCCCTCAAGGACCAAAGGCTATAGCCCACCGCCCCTTGACTATTTCATGCGCTACTGGGTATTTCTTGCCATTTTAGGGCAAGCTTCTGACCGTAGCCTCCCACTGGCACACGAGGACCCTCGAAAATACTGCACCCATTTCCGATGACCAGAGCCCTCAAACCCCTCCCCAACACCATGACCAAAGGCTATAGCCCACCGCCTCGGTGACTATTTCACGCTACTGCGCACTGGCATTTCTTGCCATTTTAGGCGGCCTCTGACCGCAGCTTCCCATTGGGCACACGACGACCTCGAAAAGACTTTAACCATTTCTGACGACTGTGAGCCCCAAACCCCTCCCCAACCCTCATGGACCAAAGGCTATAGCCTCCGCCCCATGACTATTTCCACGCCAAGGCCACTGGCATGTCTTGCCATTTTAGTGCTCGACCGAGCCTCCCACTGGGCACACGAGTACCCTCGAAAAGACTGTAACTATTTCCACGCACTGAGAGCCCCAAACCCCTCCCCAACTCTCGTGGACCAGCACATAGCCCACCGCCTCGTGACTATTTCACGCTGCTACTGGCCACTGGCATTTCTTGCCATTTTAGGGCAGGCTTCTGACCGTAGCTTCCCACTGGGCACACAACGACCCTCGAAAAGACTGTACCCATTTCCACGCCTGTGGCCCCTCAACCCCTCCCAACCTCATGGAGCAAAGGCTATAGCCCACCGGCCTCGGCGACTATTTCACGCGCTGCGCCGCTGGGCATTTCTTGCCATTTTAGGGCAGGCTTCTGACCGTAGCCTCCCACTGGGCACACGAGGACCCTCTAAAAGACTGTACATATTTCCGATAACTAGAGCCCCCGAAACCCCCTCCCCAAACCCCGCGGACCAAAGGCTATAGCCCACCGGTCTCGGCGAATATTTCACGAGCTGCGCCGCTGGACATTTCTTGCCATTTTAGGGCAGGCTTCTGTCCGTAGCCTCCCACTAGGCACACGAGGACCCTCGAAAAGACTGTACCCATTTCTGACGACCAGAGCCCCCGAAACACCCTCCCCAACCCCCGCGGACCAAAGGCTATAGCCCACCGGCCTCGGTGACTATTTCACGCGCTGCGCCGTTGGGCATTTCTTGCCATTTTAGGGTAGGCCTTTGACCGTAGCCTCCCACTTGGCACACGAGGACCCTCGAAAAGACTGTACCCATTTCCGATGCCCAGAGCCCCAGAACTTCCCTCCCAACGCCCGCGGACCAAAGGCTGTAGCCCACCTAAACCTCGGCAACAATTTCACGCAATGCGCCGCTGGGCATGTCTTTCCATATTAGGGCAGCCTCTGACCGTAGCCTCCCACTGGGCACACGAGTACCCTCAAAAAGACTGTATCCATTTCCGACGACCAGAGCCCCCGAAACCCCCTCCCCAACCCCCGCGGACCAAAGGCTATTTCACGCGCTGCGCCGCTGGGCATTTCTTGCCATTTTAGGGCAGGCTTCTGACCGTAGCCTCCCACTGGGCACACGAGGACCCTCTAAAAGAGTATACATATTTCCGATATCCAGAGCCCCCGAAACCCCCTCCCAACCCTCATGGACCAGTTATAGCCCACCGCCCTTGATTATTTCACGCCATGCGCCATTGGCATTTCTTGCCATTTTAGGGCAGGCTTCTGACCGTAGCCTCCCACTGGGCACACGAGGACCCTCTAAAAGACTGTACATATTTCCGATAACTAGAGCCCCCGAAACCCCCTCCCCAACCCCCGCGGACCAAAGGCTATAGCCCACCGGTCTCGGCGAATATTTCACGAGCTGCGCCGCTGGACATTTCTTGCCATTTTAGGGCAGGCTTCTGACCGTAGCCTCCCACTAGGCACACGAGGACCCTCGAAAAGACTGTACCCATTTCTGACGACCAGAACCACCGAAACACCCTCCCCAACCCCTCAAGGGACCAGTTATTATAGCCCACCGGCCTTGTGACTATTTCACGCTACTGCTAAGCATTTGTTGCCATTTTAGGGTAGGCCTCTGACCGTAGCCTCCCACTGGGCACACGAGGACCCTCGAAAAGACTGTACCAATTTCCGATGCCCGTGAGCCCTGTAACTTCCTCCCAACGCTCATGACCAAAGGTCAGAGCCCACCGGCCTCGGCAACAATTTCACGCAATGCGCCGCTGGGCATGTCTTTCCATATTAGGGCAGGCCTCTGACCGTAGCCTCCCACTGGGCACACGAGTACCCTCGAAAAGACTGTATCCATTTCCGACGACCAGAGCCCCCCAAACCCCCCCCCCACCCCTGGACTAAAGGCTTATTTCACGTGTCGCCATTGGCATTTCTGCTACCTAGGTGTGCTTCTGACCGTAGCCTCCCACTGGGCACACGAGGACCCTCTAAAAGAGTATACATATTTCCGATATCCAGAGCCCCCGAAACCCCCTCCCCAACCCCCGCGGACCAAAGGCTATAGCCCACCGGCCTCGGTGACTATTTCACGCGCTGCGCCGCTGGGCATTTCTTGCCATTTTAGGGCAGGCCTCTGTCCGTAGCTTGCCACTAGGCACACGAGGACCCTCGAAAAGACTGTACCCATTTCCGACGCCCAGAGCCCCCGAACCCCCCTACCCAACCCCCGCGGAGCAAAGGCTATAGCCCACCTGCCTCGGCGAGTATTTCACGCTGTCACTGGCATTTCTTGTCATTTTAGGGCAGGCTTCTGACCGTAGCCTCCCACTGGGCACACGAGGACCCTCGAAAAGACTGTACCCATTTCTGACGACCAGAGCCCCCGAAACACCCTCCCCAACCCTGCTGACCAGCACAGCCCACCGCCCTGGTGACTATTTCACGCCTGCGCCATGCTAGCATTTGTTGCCATTTTAGGTAGGCCTCGACTCAGAGCCTCCCACCTGGGCACACGAGGACCCTCGAAAAGACTGCACCCATTTCCATGCCCAGAGCCCTGTAACTTCCCTCCCAACGCCCATGGACCAAAGGTCAGAGCCCACCGGCCCTAAGAACTATTTCACGCACTGCGCCGCTGGGCATGTCTTTCCATATTAGGGCAGGCCTCTGACCGTAGCCTCCCACTGGGCACATGAGTACCCTCGAAAAGAATGTATCCATTTCCGACGACCAGAGCCCTCAAACTCCCTCCCAACCCCTCAAGGACCAAAGGTTATTTCACGCACAAGGCCATTGGTATTTCTTGCTACTTAGTGCTTGACCGTAGCCTCCCACTGGGCACCCGAGGACCCTCTAAAAGAGTATACATATTCCCGATATCCAGAGCCCCCGAAACCCCCTCCCCAACCCTCATGACCAAAGTTATAGCCCACCGCCTTGGTGATTATTTCACGCTGCGCCATTGGCATTTCTTGGCATTTTAGGGCAGGCCTCGATCAGAGCTTCCCACCGGGCACACGACCCTTGAAAAGACTGCACCCATTTCCGACGACTAGAGCCCCCGAAACCCCTCCCCAACCCCCGCGGACCAAAGGCTATAGCCCACCGCCTCGGCGATTATTTCACGCGGCTGCGCCATTGGCATTTCTTGCCATTTTAGGGCAGGCCTTTGACAGAGCTTGCCTAAGTACACGAGGAACCTCGAAAAGTCTGTACCCATTTCCGACGCCCAGAGCTCCCGAACCCGCCTCCCAACCTCATGGAGCAAAGGCGATAGCCCACTGCCTCCATGAGTATTTCACGCCAAGGCTGCTAGGCATTTCTTGCCATTTTAGGGCAGGCTTCTGACCGTAGCCTCCCACTGGGCACACGAGGACCCTCTAAAAGACTGTACATATTTCCGATAACTAGAGCCCCCCCAAACCCCCCCCCCACCCCTCATGGACCAGTTATTATAGCCCACCGGCCTCGGTGACTATTTCACGCGCTGCACCGCTGGGTATTTCTTGCCATTTTAGGGCAGGTTCTGACCGTAGCTTGCCACATCACACAAGGACTAAAAAGACTGTACCCATTTCCGACGACCAGACCCCCGAACCGCACCCCAACCTCAAGGACCAAAGGCTATAGCCCACCGTCTCGGCGAATATTTCACGTGTTGCGCATTGGACATTTCTTGCCATTTTAGGCAGGCTTCCTGACCGTAGCCTCCCACTAGGCACACGAGGACCTCGAAAAGACTGTACCCATTTCGACGCACTGAGCCCCAAACACCCTCCCCAACCCCCGCGGACCAAAGGCTATAGCCCACCGGCCTCGGTGACTATTTCACGCGCTGCGCCGCTGGGCATTTCTTGCCATTTTAGGGTTGGCCTCTCACCGTAGCCTCCCACTGGGCACATGAGGACCCTCTGAAAGACTGTACCCATTTCCGATGCCCAAAGCCCCAGAACTTCCCTCCCCAACTCCCGCGGACCAAAGGCTATAGCCCACCGGCCTCGGCAACAATTTCACGCAATGCGCCGCTGGGCATGTCTTGCCATTTTAGGGCAGGCCTCTGACCGTAGCCTCTCACTGGGCACACGACGACCCTCGAAAAGACTGTACCCATTTCCGACGACCAGAGCCCCCGAAACCCCCTCCCCAACCCCCGTGGACCAAAGGCTATAGCCCACCGGCCTCGGCGACTATTTCACGCACTGCGCCGCTGGGCATTTCTTGCCATTTTAGGGCAGGCTTCTGACCGTAGCCTCCCACTGGGCACACGAGGACCCTCTAAAAGAGTATACATATTTCCGATAACCAGAGCCCCCGAAACACCTAAGGCTATAGCCCACCGGCCTCGGCGAGTATTTCACGCGCTGCTACTACTGGCATTTCTTATCATTTTGTGTGCTCTGAATCAGAAGCTTCCTGCTGTGGCACAAGAGGACCCTCGAAAATACTGTACCAATTTCTGATGACCAGAGCCCCCGAAACCCCCTCCCCAACCCCCGCGGAGAAAAGGCTATAGCCCACCCGCCTTTGGCTGAGTATTTCACGCACGCTACTACTGGCATTTCTTATCATTTTAGGGCAAGCTTCTGACCGTAGCCTCCCACTGGGCACACGAGGACCCTCGAAAAAACTGTACCAATTTCCGATGACCAGAGCCCCCGCACCCCTCCCCAACCCCTGCACTAGTACATAGCCCACCGCCCTTGGTGACTATTTCATGCGCCATACTGGTATTTCTTTTCATTTGTGGCAAGCTTCTGACCAGTAGCCTCCCATGGGCACACGAGGCACCTCGAAAATACGGTACCCATTTCCAATGACCAGATGCCCCGAAACCCCCTCCTCAACCCCCGCGGACCAAAGGCTATAGCGACCTTCCCATGACTATTTCACACGCCGCTACTGGCATTTCTTACCATTTTAGGGCAGGCCTCATAACGTAGCCTCCCACTGGGCACACGAGGACCCTCGAAAAGACTGTACATATTTCCGACGACCAGAGCCCCCGAAACACCCACCCCAACCCCTCATGGACCAGCACATAGCCCACCGCTCTGCAACAATTTCACGTAATGCGCCTGGGCATGTCTTGCCATTTTAGTGTGCCTCGACCGTAGCTTCCCACTGGGCACACGAGGACCCTCGAAAAGACTGTACCCATTTCCGACGCACAGAGCCCCCGAACCCCGCTCCCCAACCCCCGCGGACCAAAGGCTATAGCCCACCGGCCTCGGCGACTATTTCACGATCTGCGCCGCTGGACATTTCTTGCCATTTTAGGGCAGGCCTCTGACGTTAGCCTCCCACTGGGCACACGAGGACCCTTGAAAAGACTGTACATATTTCCGACCACTGAGCCCCAAATCCCTCCCAACCCTCAAGGACCAAAGGCTATAGCCCACCTGCCTGGGCGACTATTTCCACGCGCTTGGGCATTTCACATTTTAGCAGGCTTCTGACCGTAGCCTCCCACGGGCACACGAGGACCCTTGAAAATATTTTACCCATTTCCGACACGTAGCCCGAACGCCCTCCCCAACCCCTCATGGACCAGCACATAGCCCACCGTCTCGGTGAATATTTCACGTGCGCTACCGCTTAGACATTTCTTGCCATTTTAGGCAGGCCTGACCAGAGCCTCCCCTGGGCACACGAGGACCCTCGAAAAGATCAGTACCCATTTCTCGATGCCCAGAGCCCTGATCTTCCCTCCCAACCCCGCTGCCCAGGCTATAGCCCACCTGCCCGGCGACAATTTCACGCTGATGCGACGGCAACATGTCTTGTTATTCCAGTGGCAGGCTTCTGACCGTAGCCTCCCACTGGCACACGAGACCCTCGAAATGACTGTCAGACGATTTCTGACCACTGAGCCCCAAACCCCTCCCCAACCCCGAGGACCAGCAAGGCTATAGCCCACCGCCTCGGGCGATTATTTCCACGCGGCCATTGGCATTTCTTTATTTTACGAAAGCTTCTGACCGTAGCCTCCCACTGGGCACATGAGGACGCCTCAAAAGAGTGTACATATTTCCGATTACCAGAGCCCCCGAAAACCCCTCCCCAACACCCGCGGACCAAAGGCTATAGCCCATGTGCCTTGACTATTTCACGCTGGCGCTACTGGCATTTCTTGCAATTTTAGGGTAGGCCTGACCAGTAGCCTCCCACCGGGCACACGAGGACCCTGAAAAGACTGTACCCATTTCCCACGCCCAGAGCCCCGAACCCCTACCCAACCTCAAGGAGCAAAGGCTATAGCCCACCTGCCCTCTGACTATTTCACGCGATGCGCCGCTGGACATTTCTTGCCATTTTAGGGCAGGCTTCTGACCTTAGCCTCCCACTGGGCACACGAGGACCCTGAAAAGACTCACCCATTTCCGACGCCTGAGCCCTTGAACCCCCCTACCCAACCCCCGCGGAGCAAAGGCTATAGCCCACCGGCCTCGGCGACTATTTCACGCGCTGCGCCGCTGGACATTTTTGTCATTTTAGGGCAGGCTTCTGACCTTAGCCTCCCACTGGGCACACGAGGACCCTCAAAAAGACTGTACCCATTTCCGACGCCCAGAGCCCCCGAACGCCCCTCCCCAACCCCCGCGGAACAAAGGCTATAGCCCACCGGTCTCGGCGAATATTTCACGTGCTGCGCCGCTGGACATTTCTTGCCATTTTAGGGCAGGCTTCTGACCTTAGCCTCCCACTGGGCACACGAGGACCCTCAAAAAGACTGTACCCATTTCCGACGCCCAGAGCCCCCGAACGCCCCTCCACAACCCCTGCATGAATAAAGGCTTATAGCCCACCGGTCTCATGAATATTTCACGTGCTGCGGGCTGGACATTTCTGCATTTTAGGGCAGGCTTGACTGTAGCCTCCCACCTACACGAGGAGACCCTCAAAAGATCAGATCCATTTCCGACCACTGAGCCCTCAACCCTCCCTCCCAACTCTCATGAGCAAGGCTATAGCCCACCCGCCTCCTGAGTATTTCACTGCTGCACTGGGCATTTCTTATCATTTTAGGGCAGGCTTCTGACCGTAGCCTCCCACTGGGCACACGAGGACCCTCGAAAAGACTTTACCACTCATGACCAGAGCCCCTCAACCCTCCCGACCCCGCAGACCAGCTATAGCCCACCGCCCTAGGACTATTTCATGCGCTGCGCTGCTGGGTATTTCTTGCCATTTTAGGGCAAGCTTCTGACCGTAGCCTCCCACTGGGCACACGAGGACCCTCGAAAAGACTGTAACTATTTCCGACGACCAGAGCCCCCGAAACCCCCTCCCCAACTCTCGTTGACCAAAGGCTATAGCCCACCGGCCTCGGCGACTATTTCACGCGCTACTGGCTAAGCATTTTGCCATTTTCGGGCAGGCCTCGACCGTAGCTTGTCATCGGGCACACGAGACCCTCGCAAAGACTGTACCCTTTTCCGACGCCCAGAGGCCCCGAACCCCTCCCCAACCTCATGGAGCAAAGGCTATAGCCCACCGCCTCATGAGTATTTCACGCGCTGGCCAGGCATTTCTTATCATTTCTGTGGCAGGCTTCTGACCGTAGAATCCCACTGGTACACGAGGACCCTCGAAAGACTGTACCACCTTTCCATGACCAGAGCCCCGAACCCTCCCGACCTCAAGGACCAAAGGCTATAGCCCACCGTCTCGTGAATATTTCACGTGGCGCCTGGCTAGACATTTCTTGCCATTTTAGTGTGCCCTGACCAGTAGCCTCCCACTGGGCACACGAGGACCTCAAAAGATCAGACTCATTTCTGATGCCCAGAGCCCTGAACTTCCTCCCCAACCCCCATGCCCAAAGGCTATAGCCCACCGGCCTCATGACAATTTCACGCGATGCGACGCTGGCATGTCTTGTTATTTCTGTGGCAGTGCTTCGGACCGTAGCCTCCTACTGGGTACAGGAGGACCCTCGAAAAGGCTGTACGCATTTCTGACGACCAGAGCCCCCGAAACCCCCACCCCCACCCAAATGGACCAAACGCTATAGCCCACCGGGCGCGGTGACTATTTCACGCGCTGCGCCGCTGGGCATTTCTTGCCAGTTTACGCAGCTTGACCGAGCCTCCCACTGGGCACATGAGGACGCTCGAAAAGAGTGTACATATTTCCGATGACCAGAGCCCCCGAAACCCCCACCCCAACCCCCGAGGACCAAAGGCTATAGCCCACAGGCCTCGGTGACTATTTCACGCGCTGCGCCGCTGGGCATTTCTTGCAATTTTAGGGTAGGCCTCTGACCGTAGCCTCCCACTGGGCACACGAGGACCCTGAAAAAGACTGTACCCATTTCCGACGCCCAGAGCCCCCGAACCCCCCTACCCAACCCCCGCGGAGCAAAGGCTATAGCCCACCGGCCTCGGCGACTATTTCACGCGATGCGCCGCTGGACATTTCTTGCCATTTTAGGGCAGGCTTCTGACCTTAGCCTCCCACTGGGCACACGAGGACCCTGAAAAAGACTGTACCCATTTCCGACGCCCAGAGCCCCCGAACCCCCCTACCCAACCCCCGCGGAGCAAAGGCTATAGCCCACCGGCCTCGGCGACTATTTCACGCGCTGCGCCGCTGGACATTTTTGTCATTTTAGGGCAGGCTTCTGACCTTAGCCTCCCACTGGGCACACACGAGGACCTCAAAAGATCAGACCCATTTCCGACGCCCAGAGCCCCCGAACGCACCTCCCCAACCCCCGCGGAACAAAGGCTATAGCCCACCGGTCTCGGCGAATATTTCACGTGCTGCGCCGCCCGACATTTCTTGCCATTTTAGGGCAGGCTTCTGACCTTAGCCTCCCACTGGGCACATGAGGACCCTCAAAAAGACTGTACCCATTTCCGACGCCCAGAGCCCCCGAACGCCCCTCCACAACCCCCGCGGAACAAAGGCTATAGCCCACCGGTCTCGGCGAATATTTCACGTGCTGCGCCGCTGGACATTTCTTGGCATTTTAGGGCAGGCTTCTGACCGTAGCCTCCCACTGGGCACACGAGGACCCTCGAAAAGACTGTATCCATTTCCGACCACCGTGAGCCCCCAACCCCTCCCTAACCTCTGGGAGCAGCTATAGCCCACCCGCCTCATGAGTATTTCACCTGCGTCTACTGGCATTTTATCATTTAGGGCAGGCTCGACTGTAGCCTCCCACTGGGCACACGAGACCCTCGAAAGACTTTACCAATCCATGACCAGAGCCCCTCAACCCCTCCCGACCCCTGCAGACCAAAGGCTATAGCCCACTGCCCTGATTATTTCATGCGCTGCGCTGTTGGGTATTTCTTGCCATTTTAGGGCAAGCTTGACCGTAGCCTCCCACTGGGCACACGAGACCCCAAAAGATCAGAATTATTTCCGACGACTGAGCCCCGAAACCCCTCCCCAACTCGTTGGACCAAAGGCTATAGCCCACCGGCCTTGCTGATTATTTCCACGCTGCGCCGCTGGGCATTTCTTGCCATTTTCGGGCAGGCCTCTGACCGTAGCTTGTCACTGGGCACACGAGGACCCTCGAAAAGACTGTACCCATTTCCGACGCCCAGAGGCCCCGAACCCCCCTCCCCAACCCCCGCGGACCAAAGGCTATAGCCCACCGCCCCATGAGTATTTCACGCCACGCGCCTGGGCATTTCTTATCATTTCAGGGCAGGCTCTGACCAGAATCCCAAGCACACGAGGACCCTCAAAAGACTGTACTCACCTCCGGCGACCAGAGCCCCTCAACCCCTCCCGACCCCCCCGCAGACTGGGCTATAGCCCACCGGCCCCGGTGACTATTTCATGCGCTGCGCTGCTGGGTATTTCTTGCCATTTTAGGGCAAGCTTCTGACCGTAGCCTCCCACTGGGCACACGAGGACCCTCGAAAAGACTGTACCCATTTCCGACGACCAGAGCCCCCGAAACCCCCTCCCCAACCCCCGCGGACCAAAGGCTATAGCCCACCGGCCTCGGCGACTATTTCACGCGCTGCGCCGCTGGGCATTTCTTGCCATTTTCGGGCAGGCCTCTGACCGTAGCTTGCCACTGGGTACCTGAGGACCCTCAAAAAGACTGTACCCATTTCCGACGCCCAGAGCCCCCGAACGCTCCTCCCCAACCCCCGCGGACCAGTATTATAGCCCACCGGTCTCAATATTTCACTCATGTCACTGGCAAGCATTTCTTATCATTTTAGGGCAGGCTTCTGACCAGTAGCCTCCCACCGGGCACACGAGGACCCCGAAGATCAGACTGTAATTTCCATGACCAGAGCCTCTAACCCCTCCCGACCCCGCAGACCAAAGGCTATAGCCCACCGCCCCTTGACTATTTCATGCGCATGCTGGTATTTCTTGCCATTTAAGGCAAGCTTCTGACCGTAGCCTCCCATCAAGCACACGAGGACCCTCGAAAATACTGTACCCATTTCCATGACTGAGCCCCAAACCCCTCCCAACACCCAAGGGACTAAAGGTTATAGCCCACCGCCTCGGTGACTATTTCACGCTACTGGCATTGGCATTTCTTGCCATTTTAGGGCGGGCATCTGACCGCAGCTTCCCACTGGGCACACGACGACCTCGAAAAGGCTTAACCCATTACTGACACTGTGAGCCCCTCAAACACCCTCCCAACCCCCGCTGACCTAAGGCTATCGCCCACCGCCCTTGGTGATTATTTCACGCGCCACGCAGGCATTTCTTGCCATTTTAGGCAGTGCCTCGACCGTAGCTTGCCACATCAAGCACACGAGGACCCTCGAAAAGACTGTACCCATTTCCCGACGCCTGAGCCCCGAACCCCTCCCAAACCCCGCTGAGCTAAGATAGCCCACCGCCCCATGAGTATTTCACGCGCGCATTTCTTATCATTTTAGGGCAGTGCTTGACCGTAGCCTCCCACAGTGGCACACGAGGACCCTCGAAAAGACTGTACTCAATTTCTGATGACCAGAGCCCCGAACTCCTCCCAACCCCCGCTGGAGCAAAGGCTATAGCCCACCCGCCTCTAGTATTTCACGCCAAGGCCACTGGTATTTCTTATCATTTTAGGGCAGTGCTTGACCGTAGCCTCCCACCTGGGCACACGAGGACCCTCAAAAACTGTACCACCTCCGGCGATGTGAGCCCCAACCCCCTCCCAACCCCGCAGACCAGCATAGCCCACCGCCCCAAGTGACTATTTCATGCGCAAGGCCATTGGTATTTCTTTTCATTTTAGGGCAAGCTTCTGACCAGAGCCTCCCATCGGGCACACGAGGACCTCAAAATACACTGTACCCATTTCCAATGACCAGAGCCCCAAACCCCTCCTCAACCCCTCATGGACCAAAGGCTATAGCGCACCTTCCCATGGGCGATTATTTCACACGCTACTGGCATTTCTTGCCATTCTAGGGCAGGCTTGTGGTCAGAGCCTCCCATCAAGCACACGAGGACCCTCGAAAAGACTGTACATATTTCCGACGACCAGAGCCCCAAACACCCCCTCCCCAACCCCTCGGACTAAAGGCTTATAGCCCACCTGCCTCATGACTATTTCACGCATCACCACTGGCATTTCTTGCCATTTTAGGGCAGGCCTCTGATCAGAGCTTTCACATCACACACGGGGACCCTCGAAAAGACTGTACCCATTTCCGACGCCCAGAGCCCCCTAACCCCTCCCAACCCCGCGGAGCAAAGGCTATAGCCCACCGGCCTCATGAGTAGTATTTAACGCGCACTGGCCATTGGCATTTCTTGCCATTTTAGGGCAGGCTTCTGACCGTAGCCTCCCACTAGGCACACGAGGACCCTCTAAAAGACTGTACATATTTCCGATAACTAGAGCCCCCCAAACCCCCCCCCCAACCCTCATGGGACCAGGCTTATTATAGCCCACCGCCCTTGGACTATTTCACGCGTCACCACTGGCATTTCTTGCCATTTTAGCAGGCCTCTGATCAGAGCTACATCACAAGACACGAGGACCGTCGAAAAGACTGTAACTATTTCCGACGACCAGAGCCCCCGAACCTCCCTCCCCAACCCCCGCGGAGCAAAGGCTATAGCCCACCGGCCTCGGCGACTATTTCACGCGCTGCGCCGCTGGATTTTCTTGCCATTTTAGGGCAGGCTTCTGACCTTAGCCTCCCACTGGGCACACGAGGACCCTCTAAAAGACTGTACATATTTCCGATAACTAGAGCCCCCAAAACCCCCTCCCCAACCCCCGCGGACAAAAGGCTATAGCCCACCGGCCTCGGTGACTATTTCATGCGCTGCGCCGCTGGGTATTTCTTGGCATTTTAGGGCAGGCTTCTGACCGTAGCCTCCCACTGGGCACACGAGGACCCTCAAAAAGACTGTAACTATTTCCGACGACCAGAGCCCCCGAAACCCCCTCCCCAACTCTCGTGGACCAAAGGCTATAGCCCACCGGCCTCGACGACTATTTCACGCGCTGCGCCGCTGGGCATTTCTTGCCATTTTAGGGCAGGCCTCTGACAGAGCTTGCCACAAGCACACGAGGACCTCGAAAAGACTGTACCCATTTCCGACGCCTGAGCTCGAACCCCTCCCCAACCTCATGGAGCAAAGGCTATAGCCCACTGCCTCATGAGTATTTCACGCGCATGGCTGCTAGGCATTTCTTACATTTTAGGCGTGCTTCTGACCGTAGCCTCCCACCTGGGTACACGAGGACCTCTAAAAGAGTATACATATTTCCGATAACCGTGAGCCCCAAACACCCTCCCCAACCTCATGGACCCATGGCTATAGCCCACCGGCCTTGGTGATTATTTCATTTCACGCCAAGGCCACTGCATTTCTTGCCATTTTAGGGCAGGCCTCTGACCGTAGCCACACTCACACGAGACCTCGAAAAGACTGTACCCATTTACGACGACCAGAGCCCCGAACCCCTCCCAACCCCGCTGGAGCCAAGATAGCCCACCGCCTCATGAGTATTTCACGCCGCACTGGCATTTCTTATCATTTTAGGCAGGCTTGACCGTAGCCTCCCATTGTGGCACACGAGACCCTCGAAAAGACTGTACTCACCTCCGGCGACCAGAGCCCCCGACACCCCCTCCCCAACCCCCTGCACCAAAGGCTTATAGCCCACCTGCCTTGGTGATTATTTCATGCGCTACTGGTATTTCTTGCCATTTTAGGGCAGGCTTCTGACCGTAGCCTCCCACTGGGCACACGAGGACCCTTGAAAAGACTGTACCCATTTCCGATGACCAGAGCCCCCGAAACCCCCTCCGCAACCCCCACGGACCAAAGGCTATAGCCCACCGGCCTCATGACTATTTCACACTGGGTCACTGGCATTTCCTCGCCATTATAGGCGTGCTTCGTCAGAGCCTCCCACCGGGCTCACGAGGACCCTCGAAAGACTGTACATATTTCCGACCACTGAGCCCCAAACCCCTCCCAACCCTCATGGGACCAAAGGCTATAGCCCACCGGCCCTAAGGATTATTTCACGCTGGCGCTGGTCATTTCTTGCCATTTTAGGGCAGGCTTCTGACCTTTGCCTCCCACTAGGCACACGAGACCCTAAAAGATCAGAATTATTTCCACGACACTGAGCCCTCAAACCCCTCCCAACTCCTGTGGACCAAAAGCTATAGCCCACCGGCCCTGGCTGATTATTTCACTGCGCACTGGCTTGGAAATTTCTTGCCATTTTGGGGCAGGCCTCTGACCGTAGCCTGCCCCTGGGCACACGAGGTCCCACGAAAAGACTGGACCCATTTTCGATGCCCAGAGCCCCCGAACCCCCTTCCCAACCCCCGCGGAGCAAAGGCTATAGCCCACCGGCCTCGGCGACTATTTCGCGCGCTGCGCCGCTGGGTATTTCTTGCCATTTTAGGGCAGGCTTCTGCCCTTTGCCTCCCACTAGGCACACGAGGACCCTCGAAAAGACTGTACCCATTTCCGACCCCCAGAGCCCCCGATCCCCCCTCCCCAACCCCCGCGGACCAAAGGCTATAGCCCGCCGGCCTCAGTGACTATTTCACGCGCTGCGCCGCTGGGCATTTCTTGCCATTTTAGGGCAGGCCTCTGACCGTAAGCCACATCAAGCACACGAGGACCCTCGAAAAGACTGTACCCATTTCCGACGCCTGAGCCCCGAACCCCTCCCCAACTCCTGTGGACCAAAGGCTATAGCCCACTGCCTCATGATTATTTCACGCGCTAAGTCATTGGCATTTCTTGCGATTTTAGGGCAGGGTTCTGAACGTAGCCTCCCACTTAGCACACGAGACCCTTGAAAGACTGTACCCATTTCCCGACCCCTGAGCCCTGTAACTTCCTCCCCAACCCCTCATGGGACCAAAGTTATAGCCCACTGCCTCGGGCGATTATTTCATCGCTACCACTTGGCATTTCTTGCCATTTTAGGGCAGGCTCTGACCGTAGCTTACACCGAGCACACGAGGACCCTCGAAAAGACTGTACCCATTTCCGACGCCGAGCCCCGAACCGCCTCCCAACCCTCATGGAGCAAAGGCTATAGCCCACTGCCCTACGGCGATTATTTCACGCGCTGGCCATGGTCATTTCTTGCCATTTTAGGGCAGGCTTGACCTTTGCCTCCCACTAGGCACACGAGGACCCTCGAAAAGACTCAGAACTATTTCCACGACCAGAGCCCCCAAACCCCTCCCCAACTCCTGTGGACTAAAAGCTATAGCCCACCGCCTGGCGATTATTTCACGCCATGGCCACTGGCATTTCTTGCCATTTTAGGGCAGTGCCTGACTCAGAAGCTCACATCTGGGCACACGAGGACCCTCAAAAGACTGTACCCATTTCCCGACGCCGAGAGCCCCGAACCCTTCCTCCCCAACCTCATGGAGCAGGCTATAGCCCACCGCCTCCGATTATTTCACGCGCCATGCCGCTGGTCATTTCTTGCCATTTTAGGGCAGGCTTGACCTTGCCTCCCACTAGGCACACGAGGACCCTCGAAAAGATCAGAACTATTTCCGACGCACTGAGCCCTCAAACCCTCCCAACTCCTGGACCAAAGGCTATAGCCCACCGCCTCATGATTATTTCACGCGCTGGCGCTGTTGGCATTTCTTGCCATTTTAGGGCAGGCCTCTGACCGTAGATTGCCACTGGGCACACGAGGACACTCGAAAAGACTTTACCCATTTCCAACGACCAGAGCCCCGAACCCTCCCCCAACTCCTGTGGGACCAAAGGCTATAGCCCACCGCCTCGATTATTTCACGCCATACCGCTTGGCATTTCTTGCTATTTTAGGGCAGGGTTCTGAACGTAGCCTCCCACTGAGCACACGAGGACCCTTGAAAAGACTGTACCCATTTCCGACCCCTGTGAGCCCTGAACTTCCTCCCAACCCCATGGGACCAGGCTATAGCCCGCCCTTGTGATTATTTCCACGCGCTACGCCACTGGTCATTTCTTGCTATTTTAGGTAGGCCTCTCACCAGAGCCTCCCACTGGGCACATGAGGACCCTCGAAAAGACTGTACCCATTTCCGATGCCCAAAGTCCCAGAACTTCCCTCCCCAACGCCCGCGGACCAAAGGCTATAACCCACCGCCTCGGCAAGTACCTCACGCAATGCGCGCTGGCATGTCTTGCCATTTTAGGGCAGGCCGCGGACCGTAGCCTGTCACTGGGAACACGAGGACCCTAGAAAAGACTATACCCATTTCCGACACCCAGAGCCCCCGAACCCCCGTCCCCAACCTCATGGACCAAAGACTATAGCCCACCCGATTATTTCACGCCACATACTGGTATTTCTTGCCATTTAGGGCAGGCCTCCCACTGCTGATGCCACTGCACACGGGACCTCAAAAGAGTGTACCCATTTCCGACGCCTGTGAGCCCCGAACCCCTCCCAACCCCGCTGGAGCTAAGGCTATAGCCCACCGGCCCTGCTGAGTATTTCACGCACTGCGCCTGGCTGGGCATTTCTTATCATTTAGGGCAGGCTGATCAGTAGCTTCCATGTGGCACAAGAGGACCCTCGAAAAGACTGTACACCTCTGATGACCAGAGCCCCTAACCCCTCCCCAACCTCATGGAGAAAGGCTATAGCCCACCTGGCCTAGGCGAGTATTTCTACGCGGCTGCGCTTGGCATTTCTTATCATTTTAGGCAGGCTTGACCGTAGCCTCCCACCGGGCACACGAGGACCTCGAAAAGGCTGTACCACTCCGGCGACTGAGCCCCTCAAACCCCTCCTCAACCCCTCAAGCTGACCAAAGGCTATAGCCCACCGCCTGCTGACTATTTCACACGCTGCGCCACTGGCATTTCTCATTCTAGGTGCTTCCCCAGTAGCCTCCAACTGGGCACACGAGGACCCTCGAAAAGATCAGATATATTTCCTGACGACTGTGAGCCCCAAACCCCTCCCCAACTCCCTGTGGGACCAGCAAGGCTATAGCCCACCGCCTCGGCTGATTATTTCACGCTGGCTGCGCTGTTGGGCATTTCTTGCCATTTTAGGCAGGCCTCTCAGAGCTTACACTGGGCACACGAGGACCAAAAGACTCACCCATTTCCGACGCTGAGCCCCGAACCGCCTCCCAACCCTCGGAGCAGCTATAGCCCACCGCCTCATGATTATTTCACGCCATGCTTGGTCATTTTTGCCATTTTAGGGCAGGCTTGACCTTGCCTCACCACACACAGGACCCCAAAAGACTGTAACTATTTCCCCGAAACCCCTCCCAACTCCTGGACCAAAGGCTATAGCCCACTGCCGGCGATTATTTCACGCTGCGCTGGGCATTTCTTGCCATTTTGCAGGCAGGCCTGATCAGTAGCTCCATCACACGAGGACCCTCGAAAAGACTGCACCCATTTCCGACGACAGAGCCCCGAACCCCTCCCCAACTCCTGTGGACCAAAGGCTACACCGGCCATGATTATTTCACGCTGGCATTTTCTATTTTAGGGCAGGTTCTGAACGTAGCCTCCCACCGAGCACACGAGGACCCTTGATCAGACCCATTTCCGACCCCCTGAGCCCCAACCCCTCCCAACCCTCAAGGACTAGCTATAGCCCACCGCCTCGATTATTTCTCACGCTGCGCTGGCATTTCTTGCCATTTTAGGTAGGCCTCTCATCCTCCCACTGGGCACATGAGGACCGAAAGACTGTACCCATCATGCCCAAAGCCCCAAACTTCCTCCCAACGCTCATGGACCAAAGCTATAGCCCACCGCCTCGCAATATTTCACGAATGCCAGGGCATGTCTTGCCATTTTAGGCAGGCTCTGACCGTAGCTCTCCCACTGGGCACACGAGGACCCTCAAAAGACCTACACCTGTGAGCCCCAAACCTCTCCCAACCCCAAGGGACCAAAGACTATAGCCCACCTGCCCGATTATTTCACGCTGCTGGTATTTCTTGCCATTTTAGGGCAGGCTCACCGAGCTCCACTGGGCACACGGGACCCTCAAAAGAGTACATTTCCACCTGTGAGCTCAACCCTCCCCAACCTCATGGAGCTGCTATAGCCCACCGCCTCGAGTATTTCACGCGCTACCACTGGCATTTCTTATCATTTTAGGCAGGCTTCGACCAGCCACATGCACAAGAGGACCTCAAAAGACTGTACAATTTCGACCAGAGCCCCAACCCCTCCCAACCCTCATGGAAAAGGCTATAGCCCACCTGCTGAGTATTTCACGCCGGCCGCATTTATCATTTTAGGGGCTTGACCGTAGCCTCCCACTGGGCACACGAGGACCCTCGAAGGCTGTACCACCTTTCCGATGACCAGAGCTCAAACCCTCCCAACCCCTGGACCAAAGGCTATAGCCCACCGCCTGCTGACTATTTTATGCCATGCCACATTGTAATTTTAGGCAGGCTTCGATCAGCCTCCCATGGGCACACGAGGACCTCTAAAAGAGTATACATTTCATAACTGAGCCCCCAAACACCCTCCCAACCCCTCAAGGACCAAAGGTTATAGCCCACCGCCCTTGATTATTTCACGCGCCCCGCTGGCATTTCTTGCCATTTTAGGCAGGCCTCGACAGTACCTCGGGCACACGAGGACCCTCGAAGACTGTACCCATTTCCACGCCCGAGCCCCCAACCCTCCCCAACCTCATGAGCTAAGGCTATAACCCACCGCCTCTGAGTATTTCACGCGCTCACTGGCATTTCTTATCATTTTAGGCAGGCTTGATCAGCTCTGTGGCACAAGAGGACCCTCGAAAAGACTGTATCTAATTTCTGCGACCAGCCCCAACCCCTCCCCAACCTCATGGAGCAAAGGCTATAGCCCACCGCTATGAGTATTTCACGCACGGCGCCGCTGGGCATTTTTATCATTTTAGGGCAGGCTTCAATCAGTAGCCTCCCACCGCACACGAGGACCCTCAAAAACTGTACCACTCCATGACCAGAGCCCCGAACCCTCCCAACAACCTCAGGGATTATAGCCCACCGCCCCGTGACTATTTCATGTGCCATTGGTATTTCTTTTTCATTTTAGGGCAAGCTTCTCAGAGCCTCCCACTGGGCACACGAGGACCCTCGAAAAGACTGTACCCATTTCCAATGACCAGAGCCCCAAAACCCCTCCCCAAACCCCGCGGACCAAAGGCTATAGCCCACCTTCCCATGACTATTTCACACGCCACTTGGCATTTCTATTCTAGGGCAGGCTCGCCAGAGCCTCCCACTGGGCACACGAGGACCTCGAAAAGACTGTACATATTTCCGACAACAGAGCCCCAAACCCCTCCCAACCTCATGGACTAAATTAGCCCACCGCCTCTGACTATTTCACGACTGCTGGCATTTCTTGCCATTTTAGGGCAGGCTCTGATCAGCTTGCCATCGGGCACACGAGGACCCTCGAAAAGACTGTACCATTTCCGACGCCCAGAGCCCCCCCCCCCCCACCCCCCTGGAGCAAAGGCTATAGCCCACCGGCCTGCTATATTTCACGGCCACTGGCATTTCACATTTTAGCAGGCTTCGACCGTATCCTACCACTGGGCACACGAGGACCCTCTAAAAGACTGTACACATTTCGATAACTAGAGCCCCAAACAACCTCCCAACCTCATGACCAAAGGCTATAGCCCACCGCCTTGACTATTTCACGCGCCAGGCCTGGCTACTGGCATTTCTTGCCTTTTTAGGGCAGGCCTCGATCAGCTTGCCACCAAGACACGAGGACCCCAAAAGACTCAGAACTATTTCCAAGACCAGAGCCTCAACCCCTCCCAACCCCATTGGACCAAAGGCTATAGCCCACCGCCTCGTAACTATTTCACGCGTCATTGGATTTTCATTTTAGGGCAGCCTGACCTTAGCCTCCCACTGGGCACACGAGGACCTCTAAAAGACTGTACATATTTCCGATAACTAGAGCCCCCAAACCCCTCCCAACCCCTCATGGACAAAGGCTATAGCCCACTGCCTCGGTGACTATTTCACGCGCCACGCCATTGGCATTTCTTGCCATTTTAGGGCAGGCTTCTGACCGTAGCCTCCCACTGGGCACACGAGGACCCTTAAAAAGACTGTAACTATTTCCGATGACCAGAGCCCCCGAAACCCCCTCCCCAACCCCCGTGGACCAAAGGCTATAGCCCACCGGCCTCGGCATGATTATTTTCACGCACAAGGCCATTGGTATTTCTTGTAATTTTCGGGCAGGCATCTGACCGTAGCCTCCCACTGGGCACACGAGGACCCACTAAAAGAGTATACATATTTCCGACCACCAGAGCCTCAAACACCCTCCCAACCCTCAAGGACCAAAGGTTATAGCCCACCGCCTGGTGACTATTTCACGCGCCTGGCTGGGCATTTCTTGCCATTTTAGGCAGGCCTCTGACCGTAGCTCGGGCACACGGGGACCCTCGAAAAGACTGTACCCATTTCCGACGCCCAGAGCCCCGAACCCCTCCCAACCTCATGAGCTAAGGCTATAACCCACCGCCTTGAGTATTTCACGCGCTGCGCCGCTGGGCATTTCTTATCATTTTAGGGCAGGCTTCTGACCGTAGCTTCCCACAGGGCACAAGAGGACCCTCGAAAAGACTGTACCAATTTCTGATGACCAGAGCCCCCGAACCCCCCTCCCCAACCCCCGCGGAGCAAAGGCTATAGCCCACCGGCCTCCATGAGTATTTCCACGCTGCCATTGGCATTTCTTATCATTTTAGGGCAGGCTTCTGACCGTAGCCTCCCACTGGGCACACGAGGACCCTCGAAAAAACTGTACCAATTTCCGATGACCAGAGCCCCCGAACCCCATCCCCAACCCCTGCAGACCAAAGGCTATAGCCCACCGGCCCCGGTGACTATTTCATGCGCGTCACTGGTATTTCTTTTCATTTTAGGGCAAGCTTCAGACCTCCCCATCACACGAGGACCCTTGAAAACACTGTACCCATTTCCAATGACCAGAGCCCCCGAAACCCCCTCCTCAACCCCCGCGGACCAAAGGCTATAGCGCACCTTCCTCGGCGACTATTTCACACGCTGCGCCGCTGGGCATTTCTTGCCATTCTAGGGCAGGCTTCTGTCCGTAGCCTCCCACTGGGCACACGAGGACCCTCGAAAAGACTGTACATATTTCCCACCAGAGCCCTCAAACCCCTCCCCAACCCCTCATGGGACCAAAGGCTATAGCCCACTGCCTCGGCGACTATTTCACGTGACTGCGCCACTGGCATTTCTTGCCATTTTAGGGCAGGCCTCTGATCAGTAGCTTCACATCAGGTCACACGAGGACCCTCGAAAAGACTGTACCCATTTCCGACGCCCAGAGCCCCCGAAGCCCCCTCCCCAACCCCCGCGGAGCAAAGGCTATAGCCCACCGGCCTCGGCTAGTATTTCACGCGCTGCGCCGCTGGGCATTTCTTGCCATTTTAGGGCAGGCTTTTGACCGTAGCCTCCCACTGGGCACACGAGGACCCTCTAAAAGACTGTACATATTTCTGATAACTAGAGCCCCCGAAACCACCTCCCCAACCCCCGCGGACCAAAGGCTATAGCCCACCGGCCTCGGTGACTATTTCACGCACAAGGCCATTGGCATTTCTTGCCATTTTAGGGCAGGCCTCTGACCGTAGCTTGCCACTGCGCACACGAGGACCGTCAAAAAGACTGTAACTATTTCCGACGACCAGAGCCCCCGAACCCCCCTCCCCAACCCCCGCGGACCAAAGGCTATAGCCCACCGGCCTCGG
Organism: Citropsis articulata; assembly: GCA_030449925.1. Taxonomy (NCBI): domain Eukaryota; kingdom Viridiplantae; phylum Streptophyta; class Magnoliopsida; order Sapindales; family Rutaceae; genus Citropsis; species Citropsis articulata. The sequence goes on from JASUUH010000220.1 coordinate 270,902, forward strand.
CGACTATTTCACGCTACAAGGCATTGGATTTTCTTGCCATTTTAGGGCAGGCTTCTGACCTTAGCCTCCCACTGGGCACACGAGGACCCTCTAAAAGACTGTACATATTTCCGATAACTAGAGCCCCCAAAACCCCCTCCCCAACCCCCGCGGACAAAAGGCTATAGCCCACCGGCCTCGGTGACTATTTCACGCGCTGCGCCGCTGGGCATTTCTTGCCATTTTAGGGCAGGCTTCTGACCGTAGCCTCCCACTGGGCACACGAGGACCCTTAAAAAGACTGTAACTATTTCCGATGACCAGAGCCCCCGAAACCCCCTCCCCAACCCCCGTGGACCAAAGGCTATAGCCCACCGCCTCGGCGATTATTTTACGCACGCGCCATTGGCATTTCTTGTAATTTTAGGCAGTGCTTCTGACCGTAGCCTCCCACTGGGCACACGAGACCTCTAAAAGAGTATACATATTTCATAACCAGAGCCCCCAAACACCCTCCCCAACCTCGCTGGACCAAAGGTTATAGCCCACCGCCTTGACTATTTCCACGCGCTGGCCTCACTGGGCATTTCTTGCCATTTTAGGGCAGGCCTCTGACCAGTAGCCACATCAAGGGCACACGAGGACCCCGAAAAGACTGTACCCATTTCCGACGCCCAGAGCCCCAACCCCTCCCAACCTCATGGAGCTGGCTATATAACCCACCGCCTCATGAGTATTTCACGCTGACTGCTGGCATTTCTTATCATTTTAGGGCAGGCTTGACTCAGAGCTTCCCACAGGGCACAAGAGGACCTCGAAAAGACTGTACCTAATTTCTGATGACCAGAGCCCCGAACCCCCTCCCAACCTCTGGAGCAAAGGCTATAGCCCACCCGCCTCATGAGTATTTCACGCACAAGGCCATTGGCATTTCTTATCATTTTAGGGCAGGCTTGACCAGTAGCCTCCCACTGGGCACACGAGGACCTCGAAAAACTGTACCCACCTCCATGACCAGAGCCCCTCAACCCTCCCCAACCCCCGCAGACTAAAGCATATAGCCCACCGCCCTTGTGACTATTTCATGCGCTGCGCTGGTATTTCTTTTTCATTTTAGGGCAAGTTTCTGACCGTAGCCTCCCATCGGGCACACGAGGACCTCGAAATACTGTACCCATTTCCAATGACCAGAGCCCCCAAACCCTCCTCAACCCCTCATGGACCAAAGGCTATAGCGCACCTTCCTCGGCGACTATTTCACACGCTGCGCCGCTGGGCATTTCTTGCCATTCTAGGGCAGGCCTCTGACCGTAGCTTGCCACTGGGCACACGAGGACCCTCGAAAAGACTGTACCAATTTCCGACGACTGTGAGCCCCTAAACCCCTCCCCAACCCCTCAAGGGACCAAAGGCTATAGCCCACCGGCCTCGGCGACTATTTCACGCGCTGCGCCGCTGGACATTTCTTGCCATTTTAGGGCAGGCCTCTGACCGTAGCTTGCCACTGGGCACACGAGGACCCTCGAAAAGACTGTACCCATTTCCGACGCCCAGAGCCCCCGAACCCCCCTCCCCAACCCCCGCGGAGCAAAGGCTATAGCCCACCGCCTGCTTAGTATTTCACGCACAAGGCTGGGCATTTCTTGCCATTTTAGGCCAGGCTTCTGACCGTAGCCTCCCACTGGGCACACGAGGACCCTCGAAAAGACTGTACCTATTTCTGATAACCAGAGCCCCCGAAACAACCTCCCCAACCTCAAGGACTAAAGGCATAGCCCACCGGCCTTGACTATTTCACGCGGCAAGGCCATTGGGCATTTCTTGCCATTCTAGGGCAGGCTCTGACCAGAGCTTGCCATCACAAGACACGAGGACCACAAAGATCAGAATTATTTCCAAGACCAGAGCCCCTCAACCCCTCCCAACCCCTCAAGGACCAAAGGCTATAGCCCACTGCCTCGGCGATTATTTCACGCACAAGGCTACTGGCTGGATTTTCTTGCCATTTTAGGGCAGGCTTCTGACCTTAGCCTCCCACTGGGCACACGAGGACCCTCTAAAAGACTGTACATATTTCCGATAACTAGAGCCCCCGAAAACCCCTCCCCAACCCCCGCGGAGAAAAGGCTATAGCCCACCGGCCTCTGTGACTATTTCACGCCGCGCTGGCCATTGGCATTTCTTGCCATTTTAGGGCAGTGCTTCCTGACCAGTAGCCTCCCACTGGGCACACACGAGGACCCTTAAAAGATCAGAACTATTTCCACGACTGAGCCCCAAACCCCTCCCCAACTCTCGTGACCAAAGGTTATAGCCCACCTGCCTCGGCGATTATTTCACGCTACTGGCCATACTGGCATTTCTTGCCATTTTAGGGCAGGCCTCTGACCGTAGCTTGCCAGTGGGCACACGAGGACCCTCGAAAAGTCTTTACCCATTTCCGACGCCCAGAGCCCCAGAACCCCCCTCCCCAACCCCCGCGGACCAAAGGCTATAGCCCACCTGCCTGAGTATTTCACGCGCGCTACTGGCATTTCTTATCATTTTAGGCAGGCTTGACCTCAGAGCTTCCCACAGGGCACAAGAGGACCCTCGAAAAGACTGTACCAATTTCTGATGACCAGAGACCCCGAACCCCTGCTCCCAACCCTCATGCTGAGCAAAGGCTATAGCCCACCGCCTCTGCATGAGTAGTTCACGCTGCTACTGGCATTTCTTATCATTTTAGGGCAGTCTTCTGACCGTAGCCTCCATCTGGGCACACGAGGACCCTCAAAAACTGTACCACCTCCATGACCAGAGCCCTCAACCCTCCCCAACCCCCTGCAGACTCAGCATTATAGCCCACCGCCCTGACTATTTCATGCGCGCCATTGGTATTTCTTTTTCATTTTAGGCAAGCTTCTGATCAGTAGCCTCCCACTGGGCACACGAGACCCTCGAAAATACTGTACTCCATTTCCAATGACCAGAGCCCCGAACCCCTCCTCAACCCCTCATGGACCAAAGGCTATAGCGCACCTTCCTCATGACTATTTCACACGCTGCGCCGCTGGGCATTTCTTGCCATTCTAGGGCAGTAGCCTCCCACTGGGCACACGAGGACCCTCGAAAAGACTGTACATATTTCCGACGACAAGAGCCCCCGAAACCCCCTCCCCAACCCCTCATGGACTAGTTATTATAGCCCACCGCCTCATGATTATTTCACGTGACTGCGTCATTGGCATTTCTTGCCATTTTAGGCAGGCCTCTGATCAGAAGCCACATCAAGGCACACGAGGACCTCGAAAAGACTGTACCCATTTCCGACGCCCAGAGCCCCTCAAGCCCTCCCAACCTCATGGAGCAAAGGTTATAGCCCACTGCCTCGGCTTAGTATTTCACGCATGCCTGGCATTTTTACCATTTTAGGCAGGCTTGACCAGAGCCTCCGACTGGGCACACGAGGACCCTCTAAGAGACTGTACATATTTCTGATAGCCAGAGCCCCCGAAACCACCTCCCAACCCCTCAAGGACTAGGCTATAGCCCACCGGCATCGGTGACTATTTCACGCTGGCCGCTGGGCATTTCTTGCCATTTTAGGGCAGGCTCTGACCGTAGCTCACATCACAGACACGAGGACCCCAAAAGATCAGAACTATTTTCACGACCAGAGCCCCGAACCCTCCCCAACCCCTCATGGACCAAAGGCTATAGCCCACCGCCTCGCTGATTATTTCACGCCACTGGCATTGGATTTTTTATTTTAGGCAGGCTTCTGACCAGTAGCCTCCCACCGGGCACACGAGGACCCTTAAAAGATCAGTAATTATTTCCACGACCAGAGCCCCGAAACCCTCCCAACTCTCGTGGGACCAGGCTTATAGCCCACCGCCTCTGATTATTTCACGCTGCGTCATTGGCATTTCTTGCCATTTTAGGGCAGGCCTCTGACCAGAGCTTGCCAAGGGCACACGAGGACCCTCGAAAAGACTGTACCCATTTCCGACGCCTGTGAGCCCCGAACCCTCCCAACCTCATGAGCTAAGGCTATAGCCCACCGGCCCCATGAGTATTTCACGCGCCATACCACTGCGCATTTCTTATCATTTTAGGGCAGGCTTCTGACCGTAGCTTCCCACAGGGCACAAGAGGACCCTCGAAAAGACTGTACCAATTTCAGATGACCAGAGCCCCCCTACCCCTCCCAACCCCGCGGAGCAAAGGCTATAGCCCACCCGCCTTGAGTATTTCACGCTGCGCCGCTGGGCATTTCTTATCATTTTAGGGCAGGCTTCTGACCGTAGCCTCCCACTGGGCACACGAGGACCCTCGAAAAAACTGTACCAATTTCCGATGACCAGAGCCCCCCAACCCCCGCCCCCAACCCCCCAGACCAAAGGCAATATCCCACCGCCCTTGACTATTTCATGCGCCAAGGCCATGGTATTTTTTTTCATTTTAGGCAAGCTCTGACCAGTAGCCTCCCATCACACGAGGCACCTCGAAAATACTGTACCCATTTCCCCTGACCAGAGCCCCCGAAACCCCCTCCTCAACCCCCGCGGACCAAAGGCTATAGCGCACCTTCCTCGGCGACTATTTCACATCACTGGCATTTCCATTCTAGGGCAGGCCGAGCCTCCCACCGCCACACGAGGACCCTCGAAAAGACTGTACATATTTCCGACGACCAGAGCCCCCCAAAACCCCTCCCAACCTCATGGGACCAAAGGCTATAGCCCACCGCCTCATGACTATTTCACGCACTCACCACTGGCATTTCTTGCCATTTTAGCAGGCCTCTGACCGTAGCTTCACATCACACGAGGACCCTCAAAAGACTGTACCCATTTCCGACGCCCAGAGCCCCGAACCCTCCCAACCTCATGGAGCAAAGGCTATAGCCCACCTGCCCCAGTATTTCACGCCACCATTGGCATTTCTTACATTTTAGCAGGCTTCCTGACTGTAGCCTCCCACTCAAGTACACGAGGACCCTCGAAAAGACTGTACATATTTCCGATTACTAGAGCCCCTCAAACCACCTCCCAACCTCAACTGACTAAAGGCTATAGCCCACCGCCTGTGACTATTTCACGCCTGGCCATTGGCATTTCTTGCCATTTTAGCAGGCCTGACCGTAGCTTGCCACACAAGACACGAGGACCGCTAAAAGACTCAGAACTATTTCCACGACCAGAGCCCCGAACCCCTCCCCAACCTCAAGGACTAAAGGCTATAGCCCACCGCCTCATGATTATTTCACGCGCCAAGGCTGGATTTTCTTGCCATTTTAGTGTGCTTGACCTTAGCCTCCCACTGCACACGAGGACCCTAAAAGACTGCATATTCCGATAACTAGAGCCCCAAAACCCCTCCCCAACCCTCATGGACAAAGTTATAGCCCACCGCCTCGGTGACTATTTCACGCGCTACTGGCATTTCTTGCAATTTTAGGTGCTTCTGACTGAGCTTGCCAAGGCACACGAGGACCCTCGAAAAGACTGTAACTATTTCCGACGACCAGAGCCCCCGAAACCCCCGCCCCCACTCGCGATGACCAAAGGCAATAGCCCACCGCCTGGCGATTATTTCACGCTATGCGCCATTGGCATTTCTTGCCATTTTAGGGCAGGCCTCTGTCCGTAGCTTGCCACTAGGCACACGAGGACCCTCGAAAAGACTGTACCCATTTCCGACGCCCAGAGCGCCCGCACCCCTCCCCAACCTCTGGAGCAAAGGCTATAGCCCACTGCCTCGGCGAGTATTTCACGCTGCCATGCTGCTAGGCATTTTCTTGTTATTTTCGGCAGTGCTTCACCATAGCCTCCCACTGGGCACACGAGGACCCTCTAAAAGACTGTACATATTTCCGATAACTAGAGCCCCCGAAACCCCCACCCAAACCCCCGCGGACCAAAGGCGATAGCCCACCGGCCTCGACGACTATTTCACGCGCGGCGCCGCAGGGCATTTCATTTTAAGGTGCCTCCTGACCGCAGCTTCCCACTGGGCACACGACGACCTCGAAAAGACTTTACCCATTTCCGACGACCAGAGGCCCCCCAACCCCCCCCCCACCCCCGCTGGATCAAAGGCTATAGCCCACTGCCTCGGCGACTATTTCAAGCGTCATCACTGGCATTTCTTACATTTTAGGGGTGCTTGACCGTAGCCTCCCACTGGGCACACGAGGACCTCTAAAAGAGTATACATTTCCGATAACCAGAGCCCCAAACACCTCCCAACCCTCATGGACCTGGGCTATAGCCCACCGGCCCTGTGACTATTTCACGGCCATGGCCTGTGCATTTCTTGCCATTTTAGGGCAGGCCTCGACCTCAGAGCTTGCCATCCGGGCACACGAGGACCCTCGAAAAGACTGTACCCATTTCCGACGACCAGAGCCCCCGAAACCCCCTCCCCAACCCCCGCGGAGCAAAGGCTATAGCCCACCGGCCTCGGCGAGTATTTCACGCGCTGCGCTGCTGGGCATTTCTTACATTTTAGGGCAGGCTTCTGACCGTAGCCTCCCACTGGGCACACGAGGACCCTCTAAAAGACTGTACGTATTTCCATAACTAGAGCCCCAAAACCCTCCCAACCCTCATGGGACCAAGGCTATAGCCCACCGGCCCTGACTATTTCACGCTGGCCAGGCATTTCTTGCCATTTTAAGGCAGTGCCTCTGACTGTAGCCTCCCACTGGGAACATGAGGACCATCGAAAAGACTGTACCCATTTCCGACGACAAGCGCCCCTAAACCCCTCCCAACCCTCTGGATCAAAGCTATAGCCCACCGCCCCATGATTATTTCAAGCGCCTGGCATTTCTTGCCATTTTAGGGCAGGCCTCCGATCAGAGGCTTGCACACACGAGGACCCTAAAAGACTGACCCATTTCCTGACGCCCAGAGCCCCGAACCCCTCCCCAACCCCGCTGGAGCAAAGGCTATAGCCCACTGCCTCTTAGTATTTCACGCGTCATTGGCCATTTTTGCCATTTTAGGCAGTGCTTGACCGTAGCCTCCCACTGGGCACACGAGGACCCTCGAAAAGACTGTAAATATTTCCGATAACCAGAGCCCCGAACCCCCCTCCCCAACCTCATGGAGCTAAGGCTATAGCCCACCTGCCTTGCTGAGTATTTCACGCTGCCACAAGATTTCTTATCATTTTAGGGTTTGACCAGAGCTTCCCATGTGGCACAAGAGGACCCTCGAAAAGACTGTACTCAATTTCTGATGACCAGAGCCCCAACCCCTCCCAACCTCATGGAGCAAAGGCTATAGCCCACCCGCCTTGGCGAGTATTTCACGCGCTGGCCAGCTGGCATTTCTTATCATTTTAGGCAGGCTCACTGTAGCCTCCCACCTGGCACACGAGGACCCTCAAAAATCACCACCTCATGACCAGACCCCGAACCCTCCCCAACCCCGCAGACTAAATGCTATAGCCCACCGCCCTGGTGATTATTTCATGCGCGCTGGGTATTTCTTTTCATTTTAGGCAAGCCTGACCAGAGCCTCCCACTCGGGCACACGAGACCCTCGAAAATATCACTCCATTTCCAATGACCAGAGCCCCCAAACCCCTCCTCAACCCCTCAAGGACCAAAGGCTATAGCGACCTTCCTGACTTATTTCACACGTCACTGGCATTTCTTGCCATTCTAGGGCAGGCTTCTGTCAGAGGGCTCCCACTGGGCACACGAGGACCCTCGAAAAGACTGTACATATTTCCACGACCAGAGCCCCAACCCCTCCCAACCCTCATGGACCAAAGGCTATAGCCCACTGCCTGGGCGATTATTTCACGACTGCGCACTGGCATTTCTTGCCATTTTAGGGCCTCTGACCGTAGCTCACATCAAGCACACGAGGACCCTCAAAGACCAGACCCATTTCCGACGCCCAGAGCCCCGAACCCTCCCAACCTCATGGAGCAAAGGCTATAGCCCACTGCCTCGGCTTAGTATTTCACGCACCACGGGCCATTTTCACATTTTAGGGCAGCTCAATCAGAGCCTCCCACTGGGCACACGAGGACCTCTAAAAGACTGTAAATATTTCCGATAACTAGAGCCCCAAACCACCTCCCAACCTCATGGGACTCAGTTATAGCCCACTGCCTCAGACTATTTCACACAAGGCCACTGGCATTTCTTGCCATTTTAGGGCAGGCCTCGACCGTAGCTTTCACATCAGCACACGAGGACCACAAAAGACTGTAACTTATTTCACGACCAGAGCCCCGAACCCTCCCCAACCTCCAAGGAGCAAAGGCTATAGCCCACTGCCTCATGATTATTTCACGCTACAGGCTGGATTTTCTTGCCATTTTAGGCTGACCTTAGCCTCCCACCTGGGCACACACGAGGACCCTAAAAGACTGTACATATTTCCGATAACTAGAGCCCCTAAACCCTCCCCAACCCCTCATGGACAAAGGCTATAGCCCACCGCCTCTTGATTATTTCACGCACATACACTGGCATTTTTGCCATTTTAGGCAGCTTGACCAGAGCCTCCCACCGGGCACACACGAGGACCCTTAAAAGACTGTAACTATTTCCGACGACTAGAGCCCCCGAAACCACCTCCCCAACTCTCTTGGACCAAAGGCTATAGCCCACTGCCCCATGATTATTTCACGCCATGCCTGGCATTTCTTGCCATTTTAGGCAGGCCTCTGACAGAGCTTGCTGGGCACACGAGGACCTCGAAAAGACTGTACCCATTTCCGACGCCCAGAGCCCCGAACCCCTCCCCAACCTCATGAGTTACTATAGCCCACCTGCCTCGGCGAGTATTTCACGCGCTGTCATACTGGCATTTCTTATCATTTTAGGGCAGGCTTCTGACCGTAGCTTCCCACAGGGCACAAGAGGACCCTCGAAAAGACTGTACCAATTTCTGATGACCAGAGCCCCCGAACCCCCCTCCCCAACCCCCGCGGAGCAAAGGCTATAGCCCACCTGCCTCGGCGAGTATTTCACGCTGGCGCTACTGGCATTTCTTATCATTTTAGGGCAGGCTTGATCAGTAGCCTCCCACTGGGCACACGAGGACCCTCGAAAAAATTGTACCAATTTCCGATGACCAGAGCCCCCTAACCCCCTCCCCAACCCCCGCAGACCAAATGCTATAGCCCACCGGCCCCGGCGACTATTTCATGCGCCGCTACTGGCTGGTATTTCTTTTCATTTAGGGCAAGCTTGACCGAGCCTCCCACTGGGCACACGAGGACCCTTGAAAATATTGTACCCATTTCCAATGACCAGAGCCCCCCAAACCCCCCCCCCAACCCCCGATGACCAAAGTCTATAGCGACCTTCCCTACGATTATTTCACACGCCACTGGCATTTCTTGCCATTCTAGGCAGGCTTCCGTCAGAGCCTCCCACTGGGCACACGAGGACCCTCGAAAAGACTGTACATATTTCCGACGACCAGAGCCCCCGAAACCCCCTCCCCAACCCCCGCGGACCAAAGGCTATAGCCCACCGGCCTCGGTGACTATTTCACGCGCTGCGCCGCTGGGCATTTCTTGCCTTTTTAGGGCAGGCCTCTGGCCGTAGCTTCGCACTAGGCACACGAGGACCCTCAAAAAGACTGTATCCATTTCCGACGCCCAGAGCCCCCGAACCCCCCTCCCCAAGCCCCGCGGAGCAAAGGCTATAGCCCACCGGCCTCGGCGAGTATTTCACGCGCATTGGCCATTTCTTGTTATTTTAGGGCGTGCTGACCAGAGCCTCCCACTCGGGCACACACGAGACCCTCTAAAAGACTGTACATATTTCCGATAACTAGAGCCCAAACCACCTCCCAACCCTCATGGACTAGCATTATAGCCCACCGCCTCGGTGACTATTTCACGCTGGCCATTGGCATTTCTTGCCATTTTAGGGCAGGCCTCTGACCGTAGCCACATCACAAGACACGAGGACCGTCAAAAAGACTGTAACTATTTCCGACGACCAGAGCCCCCGAACCCCCCTCCCCAACCCCCGCGGAGCAAAGGCTATAGCCCACAGCCCTGGGCGACTACTTCACGCAAGGCCACTGGATTTTCTTGTTATTTTAGGGCAGGCTTCGACCGTAGCCTCCCATCGGGCACACGAGGACCTCTAAAAGACTGTACATATTTCCGATAACTAGAGCCCCAAACCCCTCCCCAACCTCAAGGACCAAAGCTATAGCCCACCGCCTTGGTGGATTATTTCACGCGCTGCGCCGCTGGCATTTCTTGCCATTTTAAGGAAGGCCTCGACCAGAGCCTCCCATCGGGCACACGAGGACCTCAAAAAGACTGTACCCATTTCCACGCACCAGAGCCCCTCAAACCCCTCCCAACCCCTCGCTGGATCAAAGGCTATAGCCCACCGCCTCGGCGATTATTTCAAGCGCCATGTCACTGGCATTTCTTGTTATTTTAGTGTGCTTGATCAGAGCCTCCCACCGGGCACACGAGACCCTAAAAGAGTATATATTTCGATAACCGTAGCCCCAACACTCCTCCCCAACCCCGCTGGACCTATATTATAGCCCACCGCCCTATGACTATTTCCACGTGGCCATGGCGCTGTGCATTTCTTGCCATTTTAGGGCAGGCCTGACTGTAGCCACATCACACGAGAGGACCTCGAAAAGACTGTACCCATTCGACGACCAGAGCCCTCAAACCCTCCCAACCCCTCAAGGGACTCAAAGGTTATAGCCCACCGCCTGGGCGACTATTTCACGTGACTGCGCCATTGGCATTTCTTGCCATTTTAGGCAGGCCTCTGACCGTAGCCACACTGGCACACGAGACCCTCGAAAAGACTGTACCCATTTCCGACGCCCAGAGCCTCTAACCCCTCCCAACCTCATGGAGCAAAGGCTATAGCCCACCGGCCTCAAGCAGTATTTCACGCTACTGCGCCATGGCATTTTTGCCATTTTTAGGGTGTGCTTCTGACCGTAGCCTCCCATCAAGTACACGAGGACCCTCTAAAAGACTGTACATATTTCCGATAACTAGAGCCCCAAACCACCTCCCAACCCCGCTGACTAAAGGCTATAGCCCACCGCCTCGTGACTATTTCACGCGCTGGCCATTGGCATTTCTTGCCATTTTAGGGCAGGCCTCCTGATCAGAAGCTTGCACATCACAAGACACGAGGACTGGGCTAAAAGATCAGAATTATTTCCGACTTACCAGAGCCCCCGAACCCTCCCCAACTCCTCATGGAGTAAAGGCTATAGCCCACCGCCCGCGATTATTTCTATCACGCGGCCAAGCGCCTGCTGGATTTTCTTATATTTTAGGGCAGGCTCCTGACCTTAGCCTCCCACTCACACGAGGACCTCTAAAGACTGTACATATTTTATAACTAGAGCCCCAAAACCCTCCCAACCCCTCATGGACAAAGGCTATAGCCCACCGCCTCGGTGATATTTCACGCTGCCACTGGCATTTCTTGCCATTTTAGGGCAGGCTTCTGACCGTAGCTTGCCAGTTGGCTCACTATGACCCTCAAAAAGACTGTTACTATTTCCGACGACCAGAGCCCCCGAAACCCCCTCCCCAACTCTCGTGGACCAAAGTCTATAGCCCACCGCCTGATTATTTCACGCTGCGCCGCTGGGTATTTCTTGTCATTTTAGGGCAGGCCTCTGACCGTAGCTTGCCAGTGGGCACACGAGGACCCTCGAAAAGACTGTACCCATTTCCGACGCCTGTGAGCCCTCAACCCCTCCCCAACCCCCGCGGAGCAAAGGCTATAGCCCACCGGCCTCGGCGAGTATTTCACGCGCTGCGCTGCTAGGCATTTCTTGCCATTTTAGGGCAGGCTTCTGACCGTAGCCTCCCACTGGGCACACGAGGACCCTCTAAAAGACTGTACATATTTCCGATAACTAGAGCCCCCGAAAACCCCGCCCCAACCTCATGGGACCAGTTATTATAGCCCACTGCCTTGGTGACTATTTCACGCCAAGGCCGCTGGCATTTTTGCCATTTTAAGGTGCCTGACCAGTAGCCTCCCACTGGGCACACGAGGACCCTCAAAAGACTGTACCCATTTCCGACGACCAGAGCCCCAAAACCCCAACCCAACCCCCGCGGATCAAAGGCTATAGCCCACCGGCCTCGGCGACTATTTCAAGGCGCTACTGGCATTTCTTGCCATTTTAGGCATGTGCTTGACTGTAGCCTCCCACCGGGCACACGAGGACCCTCTAAAAGACTATACATATTTCCGATAACCATAGCCCCACAAACACCCTCACCAACCCCTCATGACCCATATTATAGCCCACCGCCTCGGTGACTATTTCACGGCCATGGCGCTGTGCATTTCTTGCCATTTTAGGGCAGCTCGACCGTAGCTTCACATCAGGGCACACGAGGACCTCGAAAAGACTGTACCCATTTCCGACGACCAGAGCCCCTAAACCCCCTCCCCAACCCCCGCGGACCAAAGGCTATAGCCCACCGGCCTCATGATTATTTCACGCGCGCGCTCATTGGTATTTCTTGCCATTTTAGGGCAGGCCTCTGACCGTAGCTTGCCAGTGGGCACACGAGGACCCTCGAAAAGACTGTACCCATTTCCGACGCCCAGAGCCCCCGAAACCCCCTCCCCAACTCTCGTGGACCAAAGGCTATAGCCCACCGGCCTCGGCGACTATTTCACGCGCTGCGCCGCTGGGCATTTCTTGCCATTTTAGGGCAGGCTTCTGACCGTAGCCTCCCACTGGGCACACGAGGACCCTCTAAAAGACTGTACATATTTTCGATGACCAGAGCCCCCGAAACCCCCTCCCCAACCCCCGCGGACCAAAGGCTATAGCCCACCGGCCTCGGTGACTATTTCACGCGCTGCGCCGCTGGGCATTTCTTGCCATTTTAGGGCAGGCCTCTGACCGTAGCTTCCCACTGGGCACACGAGGACCGTCGAAAAGACTGTACCCATTTCCGACCACCAGAGCCCCAAACCCCTCCCCAACCCTCATGGATCAGCTATAGCCCACCGCCCCATGATTATTTCAAGCGCCATTGGCATTTCTTATTTTAGGGCAGGCTTCTGACCAGTAGCCTCCCACTGGGCACACGAGACCCTCTAAAAGAGTATACATATTTCCGATAACCAGAGCCCCAAACACCCTCCCAACCCCTCATGACTCCATATTATAGCCCACCGGCCCTGTGACTATTTCACGGCCAAGGCTGCATTTCTTGCCATTTTAGGGCAGGCCTCGACTGTAGCTTGCCACTGGGCACACGAGGACCTCTAAAGTCTGTACATATTTCCGATAACTAGAGCCCCGAAACCCCTCCCCAACCCCTCAAGGACTAAAGTTATAGCCCACCGGCCTTGGTGGATTATTTCACACGCTGCGCCTCTGGCATTTCTTGCCATTTTAGGGCAGGCCTCTGATCAGAGCTTGCCACATGGCACACGAGACCCTCGAAAAGACTGTACCCATTTCCGACGCCCAGAGCCCCCGAACCCCCTCCCCAACCTCATGGAGCAAAGGCTATAGCCCACCGCCTCGGCTAGTATTTCACGCAGCGCCATTGGCATTTCTTGCCATTTTAGGGCAGGCTTCGACCGTAGCCTCCCACTGGGCACACGAGACCTCTAAAAGACTGTACATATTTCCGATAACTAGAGCCCCAAAACCACCTCCCAACCCCTCATGGACTAAAGGCTATAGCCAACCGGCCTGTGACTATTTCACGCTGCCACTGGCATTTCTTGCCATTTTAGGGCAGTGCCTGACCGTAGCTTGCCACATCACACACGAGGACCGTCAAAAAGACTGTAACTATTTCCGACGACCAGAGCCCCGAACCCCTCCCAACCTCTGGGAGCAAAGGCTATAGCCCACCGGCCTCGGCGACTATTTCACGCGCTGCGCCGCTGGATTTTCTTGCCATTTTAGGGCAGGCTTCTGACCTTAGCCTCCCACTGGGCACACGAGGACCCTCTAAAAGACTGTACATATTTCCGATAACTAGAGCCCCCAAAACCCCCTCCCCAACCCCCGCGGAGCAAAGGCTATAGCCCACCGGCCTCGGCGAGTATTTCAAGCGCTGCGCTGCTAGGCATTTCTTGCCATTTTCGGCAGGCTCGACCAGAGCCTCCCACCTGGGCACACGAGGACCTCGAAAGTCTGTACATATTTCCGATAACTAGAGCCCCGAAACCCTCCCAACCCCTCAAGGGACCAGCACATAGCCCACCGGCCTCGGCGACTATTTCATGCGCTGCGCCGCTGGACATTTCTTGTCATTTTAGGGCAGGCCTCTGACCGTAGCCTCCCACTGGGCACACGAGGACCCTCGAAAAGACTGTACCCATTTCCGACGACCATAGTCCCCATGAAACCCCCTCCCCAACCCCCGTGGAGCAAGGGCTATAGCCCACCGGCCTTGGCGACTATTTCAAGCGCTGAGCCGCTGGGCATTTCTTGCCATTTTAGGCCAGGCTTCTGACCGTAGCCTCCCCCTGGGCACACGAAGACCCTCTAAAGACTGTACATATTTCCGATAACTAGAGCCCCAACCCTCCCAACCTCATGGACCAAAGGCTATAGCCCACCGGCCTTGGGTGACTATTTCACGCGCCACTGGCATTTCTTGCCATTTTAAGGCAGGCCTGACTGTAGCCTCCCACTGGGCACACGAGACCTCGAAAAGACTGTACCCATTTCACACCAGAGCCCCTGAAACCCCTCCCCAACCCTCATGGATCAAAGGCTATAGCCCACCGCCTCATGATTATTTCAAGCGTCACTGGCCATTGGCATTTCTTGCCATTTAGGCGTGTGCTCTGACCGTAGCCTCCCACTGGGCACACGAGGACCCTCTAAAAGAGTGTACATATTTCCGATAACCAGAGCTCAAACACCTCCCAACCCCTCATGGACTCCATACTATAGCCCACCGCCTTGACTATTTCCACGCGCTGCGCGCTGTGCATTTCTTGCCATTTTAGGGCAGGCCTGACCAGAAGCTTGCCACTGGGCACACGAGGACCCTCGAAAAGACTGTACCACCTCCGACGCCCAGAGCCCCTCGAACCCCTCCCCAACCTCATGGAGCAAAGGCTATAGCCCACCGCCTCATGAGTATTTCAAGGCCATGTTAGGCATTTCTGCCATTTTCAAGTGCTTCGACTGTAGCCTCCCACCGGGCACACGAGGACCTCTAAAAGTCTGTACATATTTCCGATAACTAGAGCCCCAAAACCCTCCCCAACCCTCATGGGACCAAAGGCTATAGCCCACCGCCTTGACTATTTCACGCTGCGCCACTGGCATTTCTTGCCATTTTAAGGCAGTGCCTGACTGTAGCCTCCCACTGGGCACACGAGGACCCTCGAAAAGACTGTACCCATTTCCGACCACTGTGAGCCCCAAACCCCTCCCCAACCCCTCATGGATCAGCACATAGCCCACCTGCCTCATGATTATTTGCGCTACTACTGGCATTTCTTATTTTAGGGCAAAGCTTGACCGTAGCCTCCCACCGGGCACACGAGACCCTCTAAAAGAGTATACATATTTCCGATAACCAGAGCCCCAAACACCCTCCCAACCCCTCATGGACCTAAGGCTATAGCCCACCGCCTCGGTGACTATTTCACGGCCATGGCGCAGGCATTTCTTGCCATTTTAGGGCAGGCCTCTGACCGTAGCTTGCCACATCACACACGAGGACCCTCAAAAGACTGTACCCATTTCCGACACCCAGAGCCCCAACCCTCCCAACCTCATGGAGCTAAGATAGCCCACCGCCTCATGAGTATTTCACGCATGCGCCACAGTATTTCTATCATTTTAGGGCAGGCTTGACCAGAGCCTCCCACAGTGGCACACGAGGACCCTCGAAAAGACTGTACCACTTCCGGCGACCAGAGCCCCCGAACCCTCCCCAACCCCTGCAGGCTATAGCCCACCGGCCCTGACTATTTCATGCCATGCCGCTGTGTATTTCTTGCCATTTTAGGGCAGGCTTGTGACCGTAGCCTCCCACTGGGCACACGAGGACCCTTGAAAAGACTGTACCCATTTCCGACGACCAGAGCCCCCGAAACCCCATCCCCAACCCCCGCGGACCAAAGGCTATAGCCCACCGGCCTCGGTGACTATTTCACACGCTTGGGTCAAGGGCATTTCTTGCCATTTTAAGGCAGTGCTTCTGACCGTAGCCTCCCACCGAGCACACGAGGACCCTCGAAAAGATCTGTAACTATTTCCGAACAGAGCCCAAACCCTCCCAACTCCTCTGTGGACCAAAGTTATAGCCCACCGCCTCATGATTATTTCACGGCTGCGCTTGGTATTTCTTGCCATTTTAGGGCAGGCCTCTGATCAGAAGCTTGCCATCACAAGACACGAGGACCGGCCGAAAAGACTGTACCCATTTCCCGACGCCCAGTGAGCCCCCGAACCGCTCCCCAACCCCGCTGGAGTAAAGGCTATAGCCCACTGCCCCATGATTATTTCACGCCATGTCATTGGTCATTTCTTGCCATTTTAGGGCAGGCGCCTGACCTTGCCTCCCACTAGGCAATCACGAGGACCCTCGAAAAGATCAGAACTATTTCCACGACCACTGTGAGCCCCGAAACCCCTCCCAACTCCTGTGGACCAAAGGCTATAGCCCACCGCCTCGGCGATTATTTCACGCGCTGGCATTTCTTGCCATTTTATGGCAGGCTCTGATCAGCTCACATGGGCACACGAGGACCCTCGAAAAGACTGTACCCATTTCCCGACGCTGAGCCCCCGAACCGCCTCCCCAACCCTCATGGAAAGGCTATAGCCCACCGGCCTCGGCGACTATTTCACGCGCTGCGCCGCTGGTCATTTCTTGCCATTTTAGGGCAGGCTTCTGACCTTTGCCTCCCACTAGGCACACGAGGACCCTCGAAAAGACTGTAACTATTTCCGACGACCAGAGCCCCCCAAACCCCCACCCCAACACCCGTGGACCAAAGGCTATAGCCCACCGGCCTCGGCGACTATTTCACGCGCTGCGCCGCTGGGCATTTCTTGCCATTTTAGGGCAGGCCTCTGACCGTAGCTTGCCACTGGGCACACGAGGACCCTCGAAAAGACTGTACCCATTTCCGACGCCCAGAGCCCCCGAACCCCCTCCCCAACTCCCGTGGACCAAAGGCTATAGCCCACCGGCCTCGGCGACTATTTCACGCGCTGCGCCGCTTGGCATTTCTTGCTATTTTAGGGCAGGGTTCTGAACGTAGCCTCCCACTGAGCACACGAGGACCCTCGAAAAGATCACTCATTTCCAACGCCTGAGCCCTAACTTCCTCCCAACCCCTCATGGACCAAAGGCTATAACCCACCGCCTCAGAACAATTTCACGCACGCGCCATGGGCATGTCTTGCCATTTTAGGGCAGGCCTCCGACAGTAGCCCCACACTGGGCACACGAGGACCTTCGAAAAGACTGTACCCATTTCAAGACCAGAGCCCTCAAACCCCTCCCAACCCCGCGGACCAAAGGCTATAGACCACCTGCCTCGGCTGATTATTTCACGCTACGCCACTGGTATTTCTTGCCATTTTAGGGCAGGCCTCGACCGTAGCCTCCCAACGGGCACACGAGGACCCTCGAAAAGACTGTACATATTTCCGACTGAGCCCCCAAACCCTCCCAACCCCTCATGACCAAAGGCTATAGCCCACCGCCTCGATGACTATTTCACGCTGCGCTGCTTAGGTATTTCTTGCCATTTTAGGGCAGGCTCTGACCAGTAGCCTCCCACTGGGCACACGCGGACCCTCAAAATATCAGAACTATTTCCGACGACCAGAGCCCCCGAAACCCCCTCCCCAACTCCCGTGGACCAAAGGCTATAGCCCACCGGCCTCGGCGACTATTTCACGCGCTGCGCCGCTTGGCATTTCTTGCTATTTTAGGGCAGGGTTCTGATCGTAGCCTCCCACTGAGCACACGAGGACCCTCGAAAAGACTGTACCCATTTCCGACGCCCAGAGCCCCAGAACTTCCCTCCCCAACCCCCGCGGACCAAAGGCTATAGCCCACCGGCCTCGGTGACTATTTCACGCGCTGCGCCGCTGGTCATTTCTTGCCATTTTAGGGTAGGCCTCTCACCGTAGCCTCCCACTGGGCACATGAGGACCCTCGAAAAGACTGTACCCATTTCCGATGCCCAAAGCCCCAGAACTTCCCTCCCCAACGCCCGCGGACCAAAGGCTATAGCCCACCGGCCTCGGCAACAATTTCACGCAATGCGCCGCTGGGCATGTCTTGCCATTTTAGGGCAGGCCTCTGACCGTAGCCTCTCACTGGGCACACGAGGACCCTCGAAAAGACTGTACCCATTTCCGACGACCAGAGCCCCCGAAACCCCCTCCCCAACCCCCGTGGACCAAAGGCTATAGCCCACCGGCCTCGGCGACTATTTCACGCGCTGCGCCGCTGGGCATTTCTTGCCATTTTAGGGCAGGCTTCTGACCGTAGCCTCCCACTGGGCACACGAGGACCCTCGAAAAGACTGTACCCATTTTTGACGACCAGAGCCTCCTAAACCCCCTCCCCAACCCCCGCGGACCAAAGGCTATAGGCCACCGGCCTCAGTGACTATTTCCCGCGCTGCGCCGCTGGGCATTTCTAGCAATTTTAGGAAGGCCTCTGACCGTAGCCTCCCACTGGGCACACGAGGACCCTCGAAAAGACTGTACCGATTTCCGACGCCCAGAGCCCCAGAACTTCCCTCCCCAACCCCCGCGGACCAAAGGCTCTAGGCCACCGGCCTCGGCAACTATTTCACGCGCTGCGCCGCTGGGCATGTCTTGCCATTTTAGGGCAGGCTTCTGACCGTAGCCTCCCACTGGGTACACGAGCACCCTCGAAAAGACTGTACCCATTTCCGACGACCAGAGCCCCCCAAACCCCCTCCCCAACCCCCGTGGACCAAAGGCTATAGCCCACCGGCCTCGGCGACTATTTCATGCGCTGCGCCGCTGGGCATTTCTTGCTATTTTAGGGCAGGCTTCTGATCGTAGCCTCCCACTGGGCACACGAGGACCCTCGAAAAGACTGTACCCATTTCCGACGCGCAGAGCCCCAGAACTTCCCTCCCCAACCCCCGCGGACCAAAGGCTCTAGGCCACCGGCCTCGGCGACTATTTCACGCGCTGCGCCGCTGGACATTTCTTGCCATTTTAGGGCAGGCTTCTGACCGTAGCCTCCCACTGGGCACACGAGGACCCTCGAAAAGACTGTACCCATTTCCGACGCCCAGAGCCCCAGAACTTCCCTCCCCAACCCCCGCGGACCAAAGGCTCTAGGCCACCGGCCTCGGCGACTATTTCACGCGCTGCGCCGCTGGGCATGTCTTGCCATTTTAGGGCAGGCTTCTGACCGTAGCTTGCCACTGGGCACACGGGGACCCTCAAAAAGACTGTACCCATTTCCGACGCCCAGAGCCCCAGAACTTCCCTCCCCAACCCCCGCGGACCAAAGGCTCTAGGCCACCGGCCTCGGCAACTATTTCACGCGCTGCGCCGCTGGGCATGTCTTGCCATTTTAGGGCAGGCTTCTGACCGCAGCCTCCCACTGGGCACACGAGGACCCTCAAAAAGACTGTACCCATTTCCGACGACCAGAGCCCCCGAACCCCCTCCCCAACTCCCGTGGACCAAAGGCTATAGCCCACCGGCCTCGGCGACTATTTCACGCGCTGCGCCGCTTGGTATTTCTTGCTATTTTAGGGCAGGGTTCTGATCGTAGCCTCCCACTGAGCACACGAGGACCCTCGAAAAGACTGTACCCATTTCCGACGCCCAGAGCCCTGTAACTTCCTCCCAACCTCATGGACCAAAGGCTCTAGGCCACCGGCCTCGGCAACCATTTCACGCGCTGCGCCGCTGGGCATGTCTTGCCATTTTAGGGCAGGCTTCTGACCGTAGCTTGCCACTGGGCACACGGGGACCCTCGAAAAGATTGTACCCATTTCCGACGCCTGAGCCCCGAACCCCTCCCCAACCTCATGGAGCAAAGGTTATAGCCCACCGCCTCAAGTGAGTATTTCCTGTGCGCTGGCCATGATGTCTTGCCATTTTAAGGCAGGCTTCTGACCGTAGCCTCCCACTGGGCACGCAAGGACCCTCGAAAAGACTGTACCCATTTTTGACGACCAGAGCCTCCTAAACCCCCTCCCCAACCCCCGCGGACCAAAGGCTATAGGCCACCGGCCTCAGTGACTATTTCCCGCGCTGCGCCGCTGGGCATTTCTAGCAATTTTAGGAAGGCCTCTGACCGTAGCCTCCCACTGGGCACACGAGGACCCTCGAAAAGACTGTACCCATTTCCGACGCCCAGAGCCCCAGAACTTCCCTCCCCAACCCCCGCGGACCAAAGGCTCTAGGCCACCGGCCTCGGCAACTATTTCACGCGCTGCGCCGCTGGGCATGTCTTGCCATTTTAGGGCAGGCTTCTGACCGTAGCTTGCCACTGGGCACACGGGGACCCTCGAAAAGACTGTACCCATTTCCGACGCCCAGAGCCCCCGAACCCCCCTCCCCAACCCCCGCGGAGCTAAGGTTATAGCCCACCGGCCTCGGCGAGTATTTCACGCGCTGCGCCGCTGGGCATTTCTTATCATTTTAGGGCAGGCTTCTGACCGTAGCTTCCCACAGGGCACAAGAGGACCCTCGAAAAGACTGTACGAATTTCTGATGACCAGAGCCCCCGAACCCCCCTCCCCAACCCCCGCGGAGCAAAGGCTATAGCCCACCTGCCTCGGCGAGTATTTCACGCGCTGCGCCGCTGGGCATTTCTTATCATTTTAGGGCAGGCTTCTGACCGTAGCCTCCCACTGGGTACACGAGGACCCTCAAAAAAACTGTACCAATTTCCGATGACCAGAGCCCCCGAACGCCCTCCCCAACCCCCGCAGACCAAAGGCTATAGCCCACCGGCCTCGGTGACTATTTCATGCGCTGCGCCGCTGGGTATTTCTTGCCATTGTAGGGCAGGCTTCTGACCGTAGCCTCCCACTGGGCACATGAGGACCCTTGAAAAGACTGTACCCATTTCCGATGACAAGAGCCCCCGAAACCCCCTCCTCAACCCCCGCGGACCAAAGGCTATAGCCCACCGGCCTCGGCGACTATTTCACACGCTGCCCCGCTGGGCATTTCTTGCCATTCTAGGGCAGGCTTCTGGCCGTAGCCACCCACTGGGCACACGAGGACCCTCGAAAAGACTGTACCCATTTCCGACGCCCAGAGCCCCAGAACTTCCCTCCCCAACCCCCGCGGACCAAAGGCTCTAGGCCACCGGCCTCGGCAACTATTTCACGCGCTGCGCCGCTGGGCATGTCTTGCCATTTTAGGGCAGGCTTCTGACCGTAGCTTGCCACTGGGCACACGGGGACCCTCAAAAAGACTGTACCCATTTCCGACGCCCAGAGCCCCAGAACTTCCCTCCCCAACCCCCGCGGACCAAAGGCTCTAGGCCACCGGCCTCGGCAACTATTTCACGCGCTGCGCCGCTGGGCATGTCTTGCCATTTTAGGGCAGGCTTCTGACCGCAGCCTCCCACTGGGCACACGAGGACCCTCAAAAGATCACCCATTTCCGACGACTGAGCCCCTCAACCCCTCCCCAACTCCTGTGGACCAAAGGCTATAGCCCACCGCCTCAGTGACTATTTCACGCGCTGCGCCGCTTGGTATTTCTTGCTATTTTAGGGCAGGGTTCTGATCGTAGCCTCCCACTGAGCACACGAGGACCCTCGAAAAGACTGTACCCATTTCCGACGCCCAGAGCCCCAGAACTTCCCTCCCCAACCCCCGCGGACCAAAGGCTCTAGGCCACCGGCCTCGGCAACTATTTCACGCGCTGCGCCGCTGGGCATGTCTTGCCATTTTAGGGCAGGCTTCTGACCGTAGCTTGCCACTGGGCACACGGGGACCCTCGAAAAGATTGTACCCATTTCCGACGCCCAGAGCCCCCGAACCCCCCTCCCCAACCCCCGCGGAGCAAAGGTTATAGCCCACCGGCCTCAGTGAGTATTTCCCGTGCTGCGCCGCTGCGCATGTCTTGCCATTTTAAGGCAGGCTTCTGACCGTAGCCTCCCACTGGGCACGCAAGGACCCTCGAAAAGACTGTACCCATTTTTGACGACCAGAGCCTCCTAAACCCCCTCCCCAACCCCCGCGGACCAAAGGCTATAGGCCACCGGCCTCAGTGACTATTTCCCGCGCTGCGCCGCTGGGCATTTCTAGCAATTTTAGGAAGGCCTCTGACCGTAGCCTCCCACTGGGCACACGAGGACCCTCGAAAAGATCAGACCCATTTCCGACGCCCAGAGCCCTGTAACTTCCTCCCAACCCCTCATGACCAAAGGCTCTAGGCCACTGCCTCAGAACTATTTCACGCGCACCACTGGCATGTCTTGCCATTTTAGGCAGGCTTCGACAAGAGGCTTGCCACTGGGCACACGGGACCTCGAAAAGACTGTACCCATTTCCGACGCCCAGAGCCCCGAACCCTCCCAACCTCATGGAGCTAAGGTTATAGCCCACCGCCTCATGAGTATTTCACGCCAAGCGCCACTGGCATTTCTTATCATTTTAGGGCAGGCTTCTGACCAGTAGCTTCCCTGTGGCACAAGAGGACCTCGAAAAGATCAATTTCTGATGACCAGAGCCCCAACCCCTCCCCAACCCTCATGGAGCAAAGGCTATAGCCCACCCGCCTCGAGTATTTCACGCGCTACTGGCTGGCATTTCTTATCATTTTAGGGCAGGCTTCTGACCGTAGCCTCCCACTGGGTACACGAGGACCCTCAAAAAAACTGTACCAATTTCCGATGACCAGTGCCCCCGAACGCCCTCCCCAACCCCGCAGAGACCAGCATATAGCCCACCGGCCCTTGACTATTTCATGCGCAGCGCCGCTGGGTATTTCTTGCCATTGTAGGCAGGCTTCTGACCGTCGCCTCCCACTGGGCAAATGAGGACCCTTGAAATGACTGTACCCATTTCCGATGACCAGAGCCCCCGAAACCCCCGCCGCAACCCTCATGACCAAAGTACATAGCCCACCGCCCCATGACTATTTCACACGCTGTCACTGGGCATTTCTTGCCATTTTAGGGCAGGCTCTCAGAAGCCACATCGGGCATACGAGGACCCTCGAAAAGACTGTACCCATTTCCGACGACCAGAGCCCCCGAACCCCCCTCCCCAACCCCCGCGGAGCAAAGGCTATAGCCCACCGGCCTCGGCTAGTATTTCACGCGCTGCGCCGCTGGCCATTTCTTGCCATTTTAGGGCAGGCTTCTGACCGTAGCCTCCCACTGGGCACACGAGGACCCTCTAAAAGACTGTAAATATTTCCGATAACTAGAGCCCCCGAACCCCCCTCCCCAACCTCATGGGACCAGGCTATAGCCCACCGCCTCGGTGACTATTTCACGCTGGCCACTGGCATTTCTTGCCATTTTAGGGCAGGCCTCGACTGTAGCCACTGCACACGAGGACCGCTAAAAAGACTGTAACTATTTCCGACGCACTGTGAGCCCCGAACCCCTCCCAACCTCTCATGGAGCAAAGGCTATAGCCCACCGCCTCGGCGATTATTTCACGCTGCTTGGATTTTCTTGCCATTTTAGGGCAGTGCTTCGACCGTAGCCTCCCACTGGGCACACGAGGACCCTCTAAAAGACTGTACATATTTCCGATAACTAGAGGCCCCCCAAACCCCCCCCAACCCCGCTGGGACCAAAGGCTATAGCCCACTGCCTTGACTATTTCACGCTACTGCGCACTGGCATTTCTTGCCATTTTAAGGAAGGCCTCTGACCGTAGCCTCCCACTGGGCACACGAGGACCCTCGAAAAGAGTGTACCCATTTTAGATGTTAAGAGCACCCTCAACCCCCTCCCCAACCCCCGCGGATCAAAGGCTATAGCCCACCGGCCTCGGCGACTATTTCAAGCGCTGCGCCGCTGGGCATTTCTTGCCATTTTAGGGCAGGCTTCTGACCGTAGCCTCCCACTGGGCACACGAGGACCCTCTAAAAGAGTATACATATTTCCGATAACCAGAGCCCCCGAAACACCCTCCCCAACCCCCGCGGACCTAAGGCTATAGCCCACCGGCCTCGGTGACTATTTCACGCGCTGCGGCGCTGTGCATTTCTTGCCATTTTAGGGCAGGCCTCTGACCGTAGCCTGCCACTGGGCACACGAGGACCCTCGAAAAGACTGTACCCATTTCCGACGACCAGAGCCCCCGAAACCCCCTCCCCAACCCCCGCGGACCAAAGGCTATAGCCCACCGGCCTCGGCGACTATTTCACGCACTGCGCCGCTGGGCATTTCTTGCCATTTTAGGG
The DNA here is from genome assembly GCA_030449925.1 of Citropsis articulata. NCBI lineage: Eukaryota > Viridiplantae > Streptophyta > Magnoliopsida > Sapindales > Rutaceae > Citropsis > Citropsis articulata. Next base: position 295,264 of record JASUUH010000220.1, read on the forward strand.
CAGGCCTCTGACCGTAGCTTGCCACTGGGCACACGAGGACCCTCGAAAAGACTGTACCCATTTCCGACGCCCAGAGCCCCCGAACCCCCCTCCCCAACCCCCGCGGAGCAAAGGCTATAGCCCACCGGCCTCGGCTAGTATTTCACGCGCTGCGCCGCTGGGCATTTCTTGCCATTTTAGGGCAGGCTTCTGACCGTAGCCTCCCACTGGGCACACGAGGACCCTCTAAAAGACTGTACATATTTCCGATAACTAGAGCCCCCGAAACCACCTCCCCAACCCCCGCGGACCAAAGGCTATAGCCCACCGGCCTCGGTGACTATTTCACGCGCTGCGCCGCTGGGCATTTCTTGCCATTTTAGGGCAGGCCTCTGACCGTAGCTTGCCACTGCGCACACGAGGACCGTCAAAAAGACTGTAACTATTTCCGACGACCAGAGCCCCCGAACCCCCCTCCCCAACCCCCGCGGAGCAAAGGCTATAGCCCACCGGCCTCGGCGACTATTTCACGCGCTGCGCCGCTGGATTTTCTTGCCATTTTAGGGCAGGCTTCTGACCGTAGCCTCCCACTGGGCACACGAGGACCCTCTAAAAGACTGTACATATTTCCGATAACTAGAGCCCCCGAAACCCCCTCCCCAACCCTCATGGGACCAAAGGCTATAGCCCACCGCCCTGACTATTTCACGCGGCCACTGGCATTTCTTGCTATTTTAAGGAAGGCCTCGACCGTAGCCTCCCATCGGGCACACGAGGACCCTCAAAAGACTGTACCCATTTCCGACGACCAGAGCCCTCAAACCCCTCCCAACCCCCGCTGGATCAAAGGCTATAGCCCACCGCCCTCATGATTATTTCAAGCGCTGCGCTACTGGTATTTCTACATTTTAGGCAGGCTTCTGACCGTAGCCTCCCACTGGGCACACGAGGACCTCTAAACGAGTTTACATATTTCCGAGAACCCGAGCCCCCGAAACACCCTCCCAACCTCATGGACCTATATTATAGCCCACCGCCTTGACTATTTCACGGGCGCTTGTGCAGCATTTTTGCTATTTTAGGGCAGGCTCGATCAGAAGCCACATGGGCACACGAGGACCCTCGAAAAGACTGTACCCATTTCCACGCACTGTGAGCCCCCTAAACCCCTCCCCAACCCCTCATGGGACCAAAGTATATAGCCCACCGCCTCGGCATGACTTATTTCACGTGATCAAGCGCATTGGCATTTCTTGCCATTTTAGGGCAGGCCTGACCAGAAGCCACATCGGGCACACGAGGACCTCGAAAAGACTGTACCCATTTCCGACCCCCAGAGCCCCTCAACCCTCCCCAACCTCATGGAGCAAAGGCTATAGCCCACTGCCTCGCTAGTATTTCACGCGCTGCGCCATTGGCATTTCTGTTATTTTAGGGCAGGCTTGACCAGTAGCCTACCACTGGGCACACGAGGACCCTCTAAAAGACTGTACATATTTCCGATAACTAGAGCCCCCGAAACCACCTCCCCAACCCCCGCGGACCAAAGGCTATAGCCCACCGGCCTCGGCGACTATTTCACGCGCTGCGCCGCTGGGCATGTCTTGCCATTTTAGGGCAGGCCTCTGACCGTAGCTTGCCATCACAAGACACGAGGACCGGCCAAAAAGACTGTAACTATTTCCACGACCAGAGCCCCTCAACCCTCCCAACCTCATGGAGCAAAGGCTATAGCCCACCGGCCTCGGCGACTATTTCACGCGCTGCGCCGCTGGATTTTCTTGCCATTTTAGGGCAGGCTTCTGACCTTAGCCTCCCACTGGGCACACGAGGACCCTCTAAAAGACTGTACATATTTCCGATAACTAGAGCCCCCCAAACCCCCTCCCCAACCCCCGCGGACAAAAGGCTATAGCCCACCGGCCTCGGTGACTATTTCACGCGCTGCGCCGCTGGGCATTTCTTGCCATTTTAGGGCAGGCTTCTGACCGTAGCTTGCCAGTGGGCACACGAGGACCCTCAAAAAGACTGTAACTATTTCCGACGACCAGAGCCCCCGAAACCCCCTCCCCAACTCTCGTGGACCAAAGGCTATAGCCCACCGGCCTCGGCGACTATTTCACGCGCTGCGCCGCTGGGTATTTCTTGCCATTTTAGGGCAGGCCTCTGACCGTAGCTTGCCAGTGGGCACACGAGGACCCTCGAAAAGACTGTACCCATTTCCGACGCCCAGAGCCCCCGAACCCCCCTCCCCAACCCCCGCGGAGCAAAGGCTATAGCCCACCGGCCTCGGCGAGTATTTCACGCGCTGCGCTGCTAGGCATTTCTTGCCATTTTAGGGCAGGCTTCTGACCGTAGCCTCCCACTGGGCACACGAGGACCCTCTAAAAGACTGTACATATTTCCGACGACCAGAGCCCCCGAAACACCCTCCCAACCCTCAAGGACCAGCACATAGCCCACCGGCCTCGGTGACTATTCAACGCCCTGCGCGGCGGGGTTTTATTGCCATTTTCTTGAAGGCCTCTGACCGTAGCCTCCCACTGGGCACACGAGGACCCTCGAAAAGACTGTACCCATTTCCGACGACCAGAGCCCCGAAACCCCTCCCAACCCCCGCGGATCAAAGGCTATAGCCCACCGGCCTCGGCGACTATTTCTGCGGCCACTGGGAATTTCTTGCCATTTTAGTGTGCCTGACCGTAGCCTCCCACGGGCACACGAGGACCCTCTAAAAGAGTATACATATTCCGATAACCAGAGCCCCTCAAACACCCTCTCCCAACCCTCATGGACCTATTATAGCCCACCGCCTCGGTGACTATTTCACGCTATGGGGCTGTGCATTTCTTGCCATTTTAGGGCATGCCTCGACCAGTAGCTTGCCATCACACGAGGACCCTCGAAAAGACTGTACCCATTTCCGACGACCAGAGGCCCCCCAAACCCCACCCCAACCCCCGTGGTCCAAAGGTTATAGCCCACCGGCCTCGGAGACTATTTCACGACTGCGCTGGGCATTTCTTGCCATTTTAGTGCAGGCCTCTGACCAGTAGCTCACATGGGCACACGAGACCCTCGAAAAGACTGTACCCATTTCCACGCCCAGAGCCCCGAACCCTCCCAACCTCATGGAGCAAAGGCTATAGCCCACCGGCTAGTATTTCACGCTGCGCCATTGGCATTTTCACATTTTAGGCAGGTGTGCTGACCGTAGCCTCCCACTGGGCACACGAGGACCCTCTAAAAGACTGTACATATTTCCGATAACTAGAGCCCTCAAACCACCTCCCAACCCTCAAGGACTAAAGGCTTATAGCCAACCGCCTCGGTGACTATTTCACGCGGCCACTGGCATTTCTTGCCATTTAGGCAGGCCTCTGACCGTAGCTTGCCACTGCGCACACGAGGACCGTCAAAAAGACTGTAACAATTTCCGACGACTGTGAGCCCCGAACCCCTCCCAACCTCTCATGGAGCAAAGGCTATAGCCCACCGCCTCGGCGATTATTTCACGCATGCGCTGCTGGATTTTCTTGCATATTTTAGCAGGCTTGACCTTAGCCTCCCACTCACACGAGGACCCTCTAAAAGACTGTACATATTTCCGATAACTAGAGCCCCAAACCCCTCCCCAACCTCATGGAGCAAAGGCTATAGCCCACCGGCCTCGGCGAGTATTTCAAGCGCTGCGCTGCTAGGCATTTCTTGCCATTTTCGGGCAGGCTTCTGACCGTAGCCTCCCACTGGGCACACGAGGACCCTCGAAAAGTCTGTACATATTTCCGATAACTAGAGCCCCGAAACCCTCCCAACCCCTCATGACCAGTATAGCCCACCGGCCTCGGAGACTATTTCACGCGCTGCGCCGCTGGGCATTTCTTGCCATTTTAGGGCAGGCCTCTGACCGTAGCCTCCCACTGGGCACACGAGGACCCTCGAAAAGACTGTACCCATTTCCGACGACCAGAACCCCCCAAACCCCCACCCCCAACCCCCCGGAGCAAAGGCTATAGCCCACCGGCCTCGGCGAGTATTTCACGCGCTGCGCTGCTAGGCATTTCTTGCCATTTTCGGGCAGGCTTCTGACCGTAGCCTCCCACTGGGCACACGAGGACCCTCTAAAAGACTGTACATATTTCCGATAACTAGAGCCCCCGAAACCCCCTCCCCAACCCCCGCGGACCAAAGGCTATAGCCCACCGGCCTCGGTGACTATTTCACGCGCTGCGCCGCCGGGCATTTCTTGCCATTTTAAGGCAGGCCTCTGACCGTAGCCTCCCACTGGGCACACGAGGACCCTCGAAAAGACTGTACCCATTTCCGACGACCAGAGCCCCCGAAACCCCCTCCCCAACCCCCGCGGATCAAAGGCTATAGCCCACCGGCCTCGGCGACTATTTCAAGCGCTGCGCCGCTGGGCATTTCTTGCCATTTTAGGGCAGGCTTCTGACCGTAGCCTCCCACTGGGCACACGAGGACCCTCTAAAAGAGTATACATATTTCCGATAACCAGAGCCCCCGAAACACCCTCCCCAACCCCCGCGGACCTAAGGCTATAGCCCACCGGCCTCGGTGACTATTTCACGCGCTGCGGCGCTGTGCATTTCTTGCCATTTTAGGGCAGGCCTCTGACCGTAGCTTGCCACTGGGCACACGAGGACCCTCGAAAAGACTGTACCCATTTCCGACGCCCAGAGCCCCCGAACCCCCCTCCCCAACCCCCGCGGAGCAAAGGCTATAGCCCACCGGCCTCGGCATGAGTATTTGCTGCCACTGCTAGGCATTTCTGTTATTTTCAAGGCTCGACCGTAGCCTCCCACTGGGCACACGAGGACCCTCTAAAAGTCTGTACATATTTCCGATAACTAGAGCCCCCGAAAACCCCTCCCCAACCCCCGCGGACCAAAGGCTTTAGCCCACCTGCCTCGACGACTATTTCGCGCGCTGCGCCGCTGGGCATTTCTTGCCATTTTTAGGAATGCCTCTGACCGTAGCCTCCCACTGGGCACACGAGGACCCTCGAAACGACTGTACCCATTTCCGATGCCCAGAGGCCCCCAAACCCCCCCCCAACCCCTCATGGATCAAGGCTATAGCCCACCGCCTCGACTATTTCAAGCGCTGTCACTGGCATTTCTTGCCATTTTAGGGCAGGCTTCTGACCGTAGCCTCCCACTGGGCACACGAGGACCCTCTAAAGGAGTATACATATGTCCGATAACCAGAGCCCTCAACACCTCCCAACCCTCAAGGACCTATCTTATAGCCCACCGGCCTCGGTGACTATTTCACGCGCTGCGGCGCTGTGCATTTCTTGCCATTTTAGGGCAGGCCTCTGACCGTAGCTTGCCACTGGGCACACGAGGACCCTCGAAAAGACTGTACCCATTTCCGACGCCCAGAGCCCCCGAACCCTCCCAACCTCATGGAGCTAAGATAGCCCACCGCCCTCGGCGAGTATTTCACGCGCTGCGCCGCTGGGCATTTCTTATCATTTTAGGGCAGGCTTCTGACCGTAGCCTCCCACAGGGCACACGAGGACCCTCGAAAAGACTGTACCACCGGCGACCAGAGCCCCGAACCCCTCCCCAACCCCCGCAGACCAAAGGCTATAGCCCACCGGCCTCGGTGACTATTTCATGCGCTGCGCCGCTGGGTATTTCTTGCCATTTTAGGGTAGGCTTCTGACCGTAGCCTCCCACTGGGCACACGAGGACCCTTGAAAAGACTGTACCCATTTCCGATGACCAGAGCCCCCGAAACCCCCTCCTCAACCCCCACGGACCAAAGGCTATAGCCCACCGGCCTCGGCGACTATTTCACACGCTGGGCCGCTGGGCATGTCTTGCCATTTTAAGGCAGGCTTCTGACCGTAGCCTCCCACTGAGCACACGAGGACCCTCGAAAAGACTGTAACTATTTCCGACGACCAGAGCCCCCGAAACCCCCTCCCCAACTCCCGTGGACCAAAGGCTATAGCCCACCGGCCTCGGCGACTATTTCACGCGCTGCGCCGCTGGGCATTTCTTGCCATTTTAGGGCAGGCCTCTGACCGTAGCTTGCCACTGCGCACACGAGGACCGTCGAAAAGACTGTACCCATTTCCGACGCCCAGAGCCCCCGAACCGCCCTCCCCAACCCCCGCGGAGCAAAGGCTATAGCCCACCGGCCTCGGCGACTATTTCACGCGCTGCGCCGCTGGTCATTTCTTGCCATTTTAGGGCAGGCTTCTGACCTTTGCCTCCCACTAGGCACACGAGGACCCTCGAAAAGACTGTAACTATTTCCGACGACCAGAGCCCCCGAAACCCCCTCCCCAACTCCCGTGGACCAAAGGCTATAGCCCACCGGCCTCGGCGACTATTTCACGCGCTGGGCATTTCTTGCCATTTTAGGGCAGGCCTCTGACCGTAGCTTGCCACTGGGCACACGAGGACCCTCGAAAAGACTGTACCCATTTCCGACGCCGAGAGCCCCCGAACCGCCCTCCCCAACCCCCGCGGAGCAAAGGCTATAGCCCACCGGCCTCGGCGACTATTTCACGCGCTGCGCCGCTGGTCATTTCTTGCCATTTTAGGGCAGGCTTCTGACCTTTGCCTCCCACTAGGCACACGAGGACCCTCAAAAAGACTGTAACTATTTCCGACGACCAGAGCCCCCGAAACCCCCTCCCCAACTCCCGTGGACCAAAGGCTATAGCCCACCGGCCTCGGCGACTATTTCACGCGCTGCGCCGCTGGGCATTTCTTGCCATTTTAGGGCAGGCCTCTGACCGTAGCCACCCACAGGGCACACGAGGACCCTCGAAAAGACTGTACCCATTTCCGACGCCCAGAGCCCCTTTAACCCCTCCCCAACTCCTGTGGACCAGTATAGCCCACCGGCCTCGGCGACTATTTCACGCGCTGCGCCGCTTGGCATTTCTTGCTATTTTAGGGCAGGGTTCTGAACGTAGCCTCCCACTGAGCACACGAGGACCCTCGAAAAGACTGTACCCATTTCCAACGCCCAGAGCCCCAGAACTTCCCTCCCCAACCCCCGCGGACCAAAGGCTATAACCCACCGGCCTCGGCAACAATTTCACGCAATGCGCCGCTGGGCATGTCTTGCCATTTTAGGGCAGGCCTCTGACCGTAGCCTCTCACTGGGCACACGAGGACCCTCGAAAAGACTGTACCCATTTCCGAAGACCAGAGCCCCCGAAACCCCCTCCCCAACCCCGGCGGACCAAAGGCTATAGCCCACTGGCCTCATGATTATTTCACGCACAAGGCCACTGGGTATTTCTTGCCATCTTCGGGCAGGCCTCTGACCGTAGCTTGCACATCAAGCACATGGGGACCCTCGAAAAGACTCAGACCCATTTCCGACGCCCAGAGCCCCCGAACCCCTCCCCAACCTCTGGAGCTAAGGCTATAGCCCACCGCCTCATGAGTATTTCACGCACAGGCCATTGGCATTTCTTATCATTTTAGGGCAGGCTTCTGACCGTAGCTTCCCACAGGGCACAAGAGGACCCTCGAAAAGACTGTACAATTTTCTGATGACCAGAGCCCCCCAACCCTCCCAACCTCATGGAGCAAATGCTATAGCCCACCCGCCTCATGAGTATTTCACGCACAAGGCCACTGGCATTTCTTATCATTTTAGGGCAGGCTTCTGACCGTAGCCTCCCACTGGGCACACGAGGACCCTCGAAAAAACTGTACCAATTTCCGATGACCAGAGCCCCCGAACCCCCTCCCCAACCCCCGCAGACCAAAGGCTATAGCCCACCGGCCTCGGTGACTATTTCATGCGCTGCGCCGCTGGGTATTTCTTGCCATTGTAGGGCAGGCTTCTGACCGTAGCCTCCCACTGGGCACATGAGGACCCTTGAAAAGACTGTACCCATTTCCGATGACAAGAGCCCCCGAAACCCCCTCCTCAACCCCCGCGGACCAAAGGCTATAGCCCACCGGCCTCGGCGACTATTTCACCCGCTGCCCCGCTGGGCATTTCTTGCCATTCTAGGGCAGGCTTCTGGCCGTAGCCTCCCACTGGGCACACGAGGACCCTCGAAAAGACTGTACATATTTCCGACGACCAGAGCCCCCGAAACCCCCTCCCCAACCCCCGCGGACCAAAGGCTATAGCCCACCGGCCTCGATGACTATTTCACGCGCTGCGCCGCTAGGTATTTCTTGCCATTTTAGGGCAGGCCTCTGACCGTAGCCTCCCACTGGGCACACGAGGACCCTCAAAAAGACTGTAACTATTTCCGACGACCAGAGCCCCCGAAACCCCCTCCCCAACTCCCGTGGACCAAAGGCTATAGCCCACCGGCCTCGGCGACTATTTCACGCGCTGCGCCGCTGGGCATTTCTTGCCATTTTAGGGCAGGCTTCTGACCGTAGCCTCCCACTGGGTACACGAGGACTCTCGAAAAGACTGTACCCATTTCCGACGCCCAGAGACCCAGAAACCCCCTCCCCAACCCCCGCAGACCAAAGGCTATAGCCCACCGGCCTCGGTGACTATTTCACGCGCTGCGCCGCTGGGCATTTCTTGTCATTTTAGGGCAGGCCTCTGACCGTAGCCTCCCACTGGACACACGAGGACCCTCGAAAAGACTGTACCCATTTCCGATGCCCAAAGCCCTAGAACTTCCCTCCCCACCGCTCGCGGACCAAAGGCTATAGCCCACCGGCCTCGGCTACAATTTCACGCAATGCGCTGGGCATGTCTGGCCATTTTTTAGGCAGTGCCTCTGATCAGTAGCCTCTCATCAAGGGCACACGATGACCCTCAAAAAGACTGTACCCATTTCCGACGCACTGAGCCCCAAACCCCTCCCAACTCCCATGGACCAAAGGCTATAGCCCACCGCCCTGGCGATTATTTCACGCCAGCGTCACTTGGGCATTTCTTGCCATTTTAGGCAGGCTTGACAGAGCCTCCCACTGGGCACACGAGGACCCTCGAAAAGACTGTACCCATTTTTGACGACCAGAGCCCCCTAAACCCCCTCCCCAACCCCCGCGGACCAAAGGCTATTGGACACCGGCCTCGTGACTATTTCCTGCGGCCACTGGCATTTCTAGTAATTTTAGAAGGCCTCTGACCGTAGCCTCCCACCGGGCACACGAGGACCTCGAAAAGATCACTGAGCCTCGACGCCCAGAGCCCTGTAACTTCCTCCCCAACCCCTCAAGGACCAAAGGCTCTAGACCACCGCCTAGAACTATTTCACGCGCGCTGGCCACTGGGCATGTCTATTATTTTAGGGCTTGACCGTAGCCTCCAACTGGTTACACGAGCACCCTCGAAAAGACTGCACCCATTTCCACGACTGTGAGCCCCCAAACCCCTCCCCAACCCCTGTGGGACCAAAGGCTATAGCCCACCGGCCTCGGCTTAGTATTTCATGCGCGCCAGGCATTTCTTGTTATTTTAGGGCAGGCTTCTGATCGTAGCCTCCCACTGGGCACACGAGACCCTCAAAAGACTGACCCATTTCCGACGCCAGAGCCCTGTAACTTCCTCCCAACCCTCATGGACCAAAGGCTCTAGGCCACCGCCTCGACGATTATTTCACGCTGCGCTGCTGGACATTTCTTGCCATTTAAGGGCAGGCTTGACCGCAGCCTCCCATCGGGCACACGAGACCCTCGAAAGACTGTACCCATTTCCGACGCCTGTGAGCCCCAGTAACTTCCCTCCCAACCTCAAGGACCAAAGGCTCTAGGCCACCGGCCTCGGCAACTATTTCACGCGCTGCGCCGCTGGGCATGTCTTGCCATTTTAGGGCAGGCTTCTGACCGTAGCTTGCCACTGGGCACACGGGGACCCTCAAAAAGACTGTACCCATTTCCGACGCCCAGAGCCCTGTAACTACCCTCCCAACCTCAAGGACCAAAGGCTCTAGGCCACCGCCTCTAACTATTTCACGCGGCCATACTGGCATGTCTTGCCATTTTAGGGCATGTGCTCGACCGTAGCCTCCCACTGGGCACACGAGGACCCTCGTAAAGACTGTACCCATTTCCGACGACCAGAGCCCCCGAACCCCCCTCCCCAACCCCCGCGGACCAAAGGCTATAGCCCACCGGCCTCGGCGACTATTTCACGCGCTGCGCCGCTTGGTATTTCTTGCTATTTTAGGGCAGGGTTCTGATCGTAGCCTCCCACTGATCACACGAGGACCCTCGAAAGATCAGACCCATTTCCGACGCCCAGAGCCCTGCAACTTCCCTCCCAACCCCTCATGACCAAAGGCTCTAGGCCACCGCCCTCGCAACCATTTCACGCTGCGCTTGGCATGTCTTGCCATTTTAGGGCAGGCTTCGACCAGTAGCTTACATCGGGCACACGGGACCTCGAAAAGATTGTACCCATTTCCGACCCCCCGAGCCCCCGAAGCCCCTCCCAACCCCTCTGAGCAAAGGTTATAGCCCACCGCCTCAAGTGAGTATTTCCTGTCACGCTGCATGTCTTGCCATTTTAAGGCAGTGCTTGACCGTAGCCCCCCACTGGGCACGCCATGACCCTCGAAAAGACTGTACCCATTTTTGACGACCAGAGCCTCCGAAACCCTCTCCCCAACCCCCGCGGACCAAAGGCTATAGGCCACCGGCCTCAGTGACTATTTCCCGCGCTGCGCCGCTGGGCATTTCTAGCAATTTTAGGAAGGCCTCTGACCGTAGCCTCCCACAGGGCACCCGAGGACCCTCGAAAAGCTTGTACCCATTTCCGACGCCTGTGAGCCCTGAACTTCCTCCCAACCCTCATGGACCAAAGGCTCTAGGCCACCGGCCCTAACTATTTCACGCTACAAGGCCATTGGCATGTCTTGCCATTTTAGGGCAGGCTTCTGACCAGAAGCCACATCAAGCACACGGGACCCTCGAAAAGACTGTACCCATTTCCGACGCCTGTGAGCCCCGAACCCCTCCCCAACCCCGCTGGAGGTTATAGCCCACCGCCTCGAGTATTTCACGCGCTGCGCTGGGCATTTCTTATCATTTTAGGGCAGGCTTGACCAGAGCTTCCCATGTGGCACAAGAGGACCCTCGAAAAGACTGTACGAATTTCTGATGACCAGAGCCCCGAACCCTCCCCAACCTCATGGAGCAAAGGCTATAGCCCACCCGCCTGCCGAGTATTTCACGCTGCGCCACTGCATTTCTTATCATTTTAGGGCAGGCTTCTGACCGTAGCCTCCCACTGGGTACACGAGGACCCTCAAAAAACTGTACCACCTCCATGACCAGAGCCCCGAACGCCTCCCAACCCCCGCACTGGGCACATAGCCCACCGGCCCTTGTGACTATTTCATGCGCCATGCGCCACTGGGTATTTCTTGCCATTGTAGGCGTGCTTCTGACCATAGCCTCCCACCTGGGCACATGAGGACCCTTGAAAAGACTGTACCCATTTCCATGACAAGAGCCCCAAACCCCTCCTCAACCTCATGGACCAAAGGCTATAGCCCACCGCCTTGGCGACTATTTCACACGCTGCTCACTGGCATTTCTTGCCATTCTAGGCAGGCTCGGTCAGAGCCACCCACCGGGCACACACGAGACCTCGAAAAGACTGTACCCATTTCCGACGCCCAGAGCCCCTGTAACTTCCTCCCAACCCTCATGGACCAAAGGCTCTAGGCCACCGGCCCTAAGAACTATTTCACGCGCTGCGCTGGGCATGTCTTGCCATTTTAGTGGCAGCTTGATCAGAGCTTGCCACACTGGGCACACGGGACCCTCAAAGATCAGACCCATTTCCGACGCCCAGAGCCCTGTAACTACCCTCCCAACCCTCAAGTGACCAAAGGCTCTAGGCCACCGGCCTCGGCAACTATTTCACGCGCTGCGCCGCTGGGCATGTCTTGCCATTTTAGGGCAGGCTTCTGACCGCAGCCTCCCACTGGGCACACGAGGACCCTCAAAAAGACTGTACCCATTTCCGACGACCAGAGCCCCCGAACCCCCTCCCCAACCCCCGTGGACCAAAGGCTATAGCCCACTGCCCTGCTGACTATTTCACGCGCTGCGCCGCTTGGTATTTCTTGCTATTTTAGGGCAGGGTTCTGATCGTAGCCTCCCACTGAGCACACGAGGACCCTCGAAAAGACTGTACCCATTTCCGACGCCCAGAGCCCCAGAACTTCCCTCCCCAACCCCCGCGGACCAAAGGCTCTAGGCCACCGCCCTAAGAACTATTTCACGCATGCGCCTGGCATGTCTTGCCATTTTAGGGCAGGCTCGATCAGAAGCTTCACATCGGGCACACGGGGACCCTCGAAAAGATTGTACCCATTTCCGACGCCCAGAGCCCCCGAACCCCCCCCCCCAACCCCCGCGGACCAAAGGCTAGAGCCCACCGGCCTCAGTGACTATTTCCTGGTTGCGCACAATGCATGTCTTGCCATTTTAAGGCAGGCTTCTGACCGTAGCCTCCCACTGGGCAAGCAAGGACCCTCGAAAAGACTGTACCCATTTTTGACGACCAGAGCCTCCTAAACCCCCTCCCCAACCCCCGCGGACCAAAGGCTATAGGCCACCGGCCTCAGTGACTATTTCCCGCGCTGCGCCGCTGGGCATTTCTAGCAATTTTAGGAAGGCCTCTGACCGTAGCCTCCCACTGGGCACACGAGGACCCTCGAAAAGACTGTACCCATTTCCGACGCCCAGAGCCCCAGAACTTCCCTCCCCAACCCCGTGGACCAAAGGCTCTAGGCCACTGCCCTAAGAACTATTTCACGCGCCACTGGCATGTCTTGCCATTTTAGTGTGCTTCCGACAAGAGCTTGCCACATCGGGCACACGGGACCCTCGAAAAGACTCAGACCCATTTCCGACGCCCAGAGCCCTCAACCCCCTCCCAACCCTCATGGAGCTAAGGTTATAGCCCACCGCCTCGAGTATTTCACGCACGGCTGGCATTTCTTATCATTTTAGGGCAGGCTTGACCAGAGCTTCCCACTGTGGCACAAGAGGACCTCAAAAGACTGTACTAATTTCTGATGACCAGAGCCCCGAACCCCTCCCCAACCTCATGGAGCAAAGGCTATAGCCCACCCGCGGCTGAGTATTTCACGCGGCCACTGGCATTTCTTATCATTTTAGGGCAGGCCTGACCAGAGCCTCCCACCGGGTACACGAGACCCTCAAAAATGTACTAATTTCCATGACCAGAGCCCCCGAACGCCTCCCCAACCCCTGCATCAGCATAGCCCACCGCCCTTGACTATTTCATCCGGCCGCTGGGTATTTCTTACATTGTAGGTGCTTGACCAGTAGCCTCCCACCGGGCACATGAGGACCCTTGAAAAGATCAGACCCATTTCCATGACAAGAGCCCCTCAAACCCCTCCTCAACCCTCATGACCAAAGGCTATAGCCCACCGCCCCATGATTATTTCACACGCTGCTCATTGGCATTTCTTGCTATTCTAGGGCAGGCTTCGGTCAGTAGCCTCCCACCGGGCACACGAGGACCCTCGAAAGACTGTACATATTTCCACGACCAGCCCCAAACCTCCTCCCAACCCCTGGACCAAAGGCTATAGCCCACCGCCTCGATGACTATTTCACGCTATGCCGCTGGGCATTTCTTGCCATTTTAGGCAGGCCTCTGACCGTAGCCTCCCACTGGGCACACGAGGACCCTCAAAAGGACTGTAACTATTTCCGACCACAGAGCCCCGAACCCTCCCCAACTCCTGACCAGCTATAGCCCACCTGGCCTCGGCGATTATTTCACGCGCCATGCGCTTGGTATTTCTTGCTATTTTAGGGCAGGGTTCTGATCAGAGCCTCCCATCGAGCACACGAGGACCCCTTAAAAGATCAGACCCATTTCTCCGACGCCCAGAGCCCCGAACCCCTCCACAACCCACGCGGACCAAAGGGTATAGACCACTGCCATGACTATTTCACGCGAGCACGTCACTGGGATTTCACATTTTAGGGCAGGCTTGACCTCAGAGCTTCCCACCTGGCACACGACGATCCTCGAAAAGACTCACCCATTCCTGACGCACTGAGCCTCAAACCCCCCTCCCCAACCCCCGCGGACCAAAGGCTATAGCCCACCTGCCTCGGCGACTATTTCACGCCATACTGCCAAGCATTTCTTGCCATTTTAGCAGGTGCAGGCTCTGATCAGAGTATCCCACTCGGGCACACGACTGACCCTCGAAAAGACTATACATTCGACCACCAGAGCCCCTGAACCCCTCCCTAACCCTGCGGACCAAAGGCTATAGCCCACCGCCTCGATGACTATTTCACGCTGCGCCCGCTTAGCATTTCTTGCCATTTTGTATGTGCCTCCTGATCAGTAGCCTCCCACCGGGCACACGAGGACCCTCAAAAGACTGTAACTATTTCCGACCACCAGTAGCCTCAACCCTCCCCAACTCCTGTGGACCAAATGCTATAGCCCACTGCCTGGCGACTATTTCACGGCCATGCCCGCTTGGTATTTCTTGCTATTTTAGGGCAGGGTTCTGATCAGAGCCCACCGAAAGCACACGAGGACCCTCGAAAAGACTGCACCCATTTCCGACGCCTGTGAGCCCTGTAACTTCCCTCCCAACCCCTGCTGACCAAATGCTATAGCCCACCGGCCTGTGACTATTTCACGCGGCTGGCCACGCCTGGCATTTCTTGCCATTTTAGCGCAGCTCTGACTGTAGCCCTCCCACTGGGCACACGAGGACACCTCAAAAGATTGTACCCATTTCTGACGCACTCAGAACCCCGAACCCTCCCAACCCACGCTGGACCAAAGGCTATAGGACCACCGCCCTCGGCGACTATTTCACGCTGAGCACGCTGGGATTTCTTGCCATTTTAGTAGGCTTCTGATCAGAAGCTTCCCAATCGGGCACACGACGATCCTAAAAGACTGTACCCATTTCCTACGCACTGTGAGTCTCTCAAACCCTCCCCAACCCCCGGACTGACAGGCTATAGGCCACCGGCCCTGTGACTATTTCACGCTCACTGGCATTTCTTGCCATTTTAGCAGGTGCCTCTGACCAGAGCCTCCCAATCGGGCACACGAGGACACCAAAAGATTGTACCCATTTCGACGACCAGAACCCCGAACCCCTCCCCAACCCACGTGGACCAAAGCCTATAGACCACCGCCTCGGGCGACTATTTCCCCACGCTGATACGTCACTGGGATTTCTTGCCATTTTAGGGCAGGCTTCTGACCGTAGCTTCCCACTGGGCACACGACGATCCTCGAAAAGACTGTACCCATTTCCGACGACCAGAGCCTCTGAAACGGGCTTGGATTACCCAGCGGTCCAAAGGCTATAGCCCACCGGCCTCGGTGACCATTTCACGCGCTGCGCCGCTGGGCATTTCTTGCCATTTTAGCGCAGGCCTCTGACCGTAGCCTCCCACTGGGCACACGAGGACACTCGAAAAGATTGTACCCATTTCTGACGACCAGAACCCCCGAACCCCCCTCCCCAACCCACGCGGACCAAAGGCTATAGACCACCGGCCTCGGCGACTATTTCACGCGATACGCCGCTGGGGATTTCTTGCCATTTTAGGGCAGTGCCTGACCAGAAGCTTCCATCAAGGCACACGACGATCCTCGAAAAGACTGTACCCATTTCCACGACCTGTGAGCCCCTGAAACCCCTCCCCAACCCTCAAGGACTAGTGCTATAGGCCACTGCCCGGTGACTATTTCACGCGCTGCGCCACTGGCATTTCTGCCATTTTAGCGCAGCCTCGACCGTAGCTCCAATCCGGGCACACGAGGACACCTGGAAAAGATTGTACCCATTTCGACGACCGTAACCCCGAACCCCCTCCCCAACCCACGCCGGGACCAAAGGCTATAGACC
Source organism: Citropsis articulata (assembly GCA_030449925.1). Taxonomy (NCBI): domain Eukaryota; kingdom Viridiplantae; phylum Streptophyta; class Magnoliopsida; order Sapindales; family Rutaceae; genus Citropsis; species Citropsis articulata. The sequence goes on from JASUUH010000220.1 coordinate 311,105, forward strand.
ACCGGGCCTTGCTGACTATTTCACGCTGACACTGGCTGGGATTTCTTGCCATTTTAGGGCAGGCTTCTGACCGTAGCTTCCCACTGGGCACACGACGATCCTCGAAAAAGACTGTGACCCATTTCCCACGACCGTAGCCCCAAACCCCTCCCCCAACCCCGCTGATCAGCACATAGCCCACCTGCCCGGCATGACTATTTCACGCCATTGGCCTAAGCATTTCTTGCCATTTTAGGGCAGGCCTCTTAATCAGAAAGCATCCCATCAAGGCACACGAGGACCCTCGAAAAGACTGTACATATTTCCGACCACCAGAGCCCCCCCAAACCCCCCCCCAACCCCATGGGACCAAAGGCACATAGCCCACCGCCTCGATGACTATTTCTCACGCGCTGCGCTAGGCATTTCTTGCCTTTTTAGGGCAGGCCTCTGACCGTAGCCTCCCACTGAGCACACGAGCCCCTCAAAAGACTGTCACTCATTTCACGCCCAGAGCCACGTAACTTCCCTCCCCAACCCCTGACCAACAGTTATAGCCCACCGCCCTGGTGACTATTTCACGCCACAAGGCGTCACTGGGCATTTCTTGCTATTTTAGCGAGGCCTGACCGGAGCCTCCCACCGGGCACACGTAGGACACCCAAAAGATTGTACCAACCCCCGAACACCCCTCCCCAACCCACGCACCAAAGGCTATAGGACCACCGCCCCATGACTATTTCACACGCTGACACGTCTGGGATTTCGCCATTTTAGGGCAGTGCTTCTGATCAGAAGCTTCCCACTGGGCACATGACGATCCTCTAAAAGACTGCACTCCATTTCCCACCCACTGAGTCTCCCAAACCCTTCCCAACTCCCTCTGGACCAAAGGCTATAGCCCAACGGCTACGATTATTTCATCGCACTATGGCTGGCATGGGTATGTCTTGCCATTTTAGGCACGCCTGACCGTAGCCTCCCACCTGGCAACACGAGGACCTCAAAGACTGTACTAATTTCTGGCGACCAGAGCCCCCCAACCCCCCTCCCAAACCCTCGCAGACCAGCACAGGTAGCCGACTGCCCTGCTGACACTTCACGCTGATGCGCGTCACTGGCATGCATTGGCATTTTAGGCACGCCTGACTGTAGCCTCCCACTGCCACACGAGGACCCTCGAAAAGATCGTGACATATTTCCTGATGACCGTGAGCCCCCGAAACCCCTCCCCAACCCCGAGACCAGCAGTTATAGCCCACCGGCCTTTGTGACTATTTCACGCGATGCGCCACTGGGTATTTTTGCAATTTTAGGCGTGCTTAAGACCAGAGCCTCCCACCTGGGCACACAAGGACCTCGAAAGACCTCAGACCCATTTCCGACGCCAGAGCCCCTGAACGCCTCCCTCCCCAACCCCTCATGGGACCAAAGGCTATAGCCCACCGGCCTCGACGACTATTTCTGCGACGCTGCATCATTGGCATTTCTTGCCCTTTAGGCAGCCCTCCTGACCCTAGCCTCCCACCGGGCAACATGAGGACACCTGAAAAGACTGACTACTCATGCCCCGATCCCTGTAATCCCTCCCCAACCCCTCATGACCAAAGGCTATAGCCATCGCCTCACTGACTATTTCACGAGTCAGCACTCAAGTATTTTGCTATTTTAGGGCAGGCTCTAACGAGCCTTCCACTGGTACACAAGAACCCTCGAAAGATCAGACATATTTCCGATAACCAGAGCCTCGAACCCTCCCAACCCCTGGGACAAAGGCTATAGCCCAATCGCCCCTAAGTGACTATTTCACTGCTGCTCGCTTGGCATTTCTTGCCATTTTAGGGTAGGCCTCGACCGTGAGCCTCCCACTAGGCACATGAGGACCTCAAAGATCAGACCACTGATGCCCAGAGCCCGAACTTCCCTCCCTAACCCCCATGTGACCAAAAGGCTATTATATAGCCCACCGGCCTCAAGCATGACACTTCTCACGCTCATTACTGGCATTTTTGCCATTTTAGTGGCAGGCTCTAACGTAGCCTCCTAATCAAGCACACGAGAACCCCTCAAAGACTGACATATTTCCGACAACCAGTAGCCCCTAAACCCCTTCCCCAACCCCCGAGGACT